>JARHVA010008661.1:0-444599 GCA_037957365.1 Torreya grandis | reverse complement strand
CAACATGATTTATAACCCCATTCATGCCTTTGATATTCCTAAGTTTCCTTGGTAACTCGTATAGTCCTGCCACAGTCATGATTCTTGGCATTTGCATAGTTCACTTACAAAACGCAAAGTGCTTCTCGAGCTCTGAATGTCTTTGAGGACCATGAAGAAAACCATATTCAAACCTATATATAATTTTTCAAGATATTTATTTAACTTTTTATACCCTTTAAAAATTTTATGCTTATGAATACAATGATAAACTTTACCTCTATACTTATAACCTAAGGCACTCTCATGGAAACATATACATATCACAACTTGATATCTTATGAGCATTGGGAATACCTTCTAGTGACCTTGTTAGGTATTTAAGAGGTATGAGGATAGATTTAAAAATATAATAATTTAATCCAAAAATCCATTAGACTCTTTCATTGGTCATCAAATTATTCTTGTTTAAGTCTATATATTGTCTCATTAGAGGTTTCTTGCTTATTTGAAACCTGAAATTATTGGATAGTGATGGGGAATGATGTGGGAAGACTAGGTATACCTCCATATAACCTTTATAACTCTCATATTTACCCATATATCTCCAAAATGGTATTTTAATTCCTTAAAACTGAGTCCTTAGGGTTTGAGAGGGTTTTGGAGGCCTTTATCTTCTTAGGGATGATTCACACAACATAGGGCCTAGATTTAAGAACTCTTATTATGAAAAGGAACGGTATAAGGGGTATCATATTATTCTTGAATAATTAGATCCAAATTTTCTTTTAATGTATGAAATAGGCATTTTAAAATGGTCCTCAACTTGCTACCAAGATTCTGATGAAGTATCTGATGCATTTTCTAACTTGATTTGACCTTTTCAAGCTCAACCAAGCATGGTTTGGCCTTGGTGAAGCTATACCAATGTACCCTGATCCTCTAATATTCTTTGAATTTATTTTATTCCTCTTTAATTTCCCATGACATGCATTTTTATATGTTTTCAAGGGTAAAAATTATTATTTATGATTTAAGACTATCATTTTTGACTTGAAACTACAACTTATATGTTGAAAGAACTTACTCAAGCTCCTTTGACAAGTGTACTCAACATAAAAGATACTCATTTGGCCTTTAGATTGACCCACCACCTTATATCACATTTAACCAAACATGAGAATGAATTTAAGAGTTATTTCTTTGTAATCCAACTTGAATACCTATATTACATTTGATGACCTCATTCACATGAGTCTCTTTCCTATGAACGCCTAATATGTTGAATTAGGCATTTAAGATATTGCCTCTAAGTGTTAGCATAAGAATATGACTTGATAAAACCTAAAATATGATATTATTAACATTTTAAAAATACCTTAATCTTCTCAAACTTGACTTAAACACTTTATAAGGACCAATTTGTGAACACTGGTTAATCACTTGAGGACCGTGACTTCACATTATGACAATACATTATATAGGACCCTGGAACAACATAAAACATCACCTTAAGACCTTATCATATGATAGCATATGGCATCAAGATAAGGATTCTCAAAAGGCTATCAATAAATTTAAACAACATGATAACAAAGTTTTGAAATGCACTAACCCATGGTGACCAATTCTAGTTAACAACTTTGGCAACCTCCTGGGATTGCATGCTTGTTATGCACTCTAGAATAGTAGTTTTTTACATCCATTAGGATATGTTTTCACCTCAATTCAACCTAAACATGAATTAGACCCTAAAATTTGGTTGCAACCTATTTAAAATTATGAAATTTTTGACTTCCTTCTAAACACACAACAACAAAGGAAATAACAACACATGGAAAACAACAAGACCAAACAAGACAACACACTATGATACAAATAAATTATGGAAGACTAGAACATAACAAAATATTATGTAAAACTAACCTTCAAGGTCTGATCCACTTGTATCAAAAAGAAACAATCTAAAATCCTCTTTATGGGGTGAGTAAGAGTATTAAACCATCTACTATTCAGACCTTGTTATTTCTTTATCAGCTTCTTTTTTTACCAATATTATATTTGGCTTGACCTCCAATGAAATAACAATAGAAAACATGTCTCCTATAAATACAAACTCATCTTGAAGTTCACATCTTACCTCATGCTACTCTTTGTCCATAAGAGAACTCTCCAATATGACTATAGCTTCCACCTTAGTCTTTGATGGTTCATTAGGATCATGTTCTTCAACTTCGAAAAACACCTCATCAATGTTATTGTTAGGGTATACATGCCTACAAAAAACTTCAACCTATTAAATGATATCAAGGTATGGATTCCATGAGTTATTATGAACTTGTTCCTCTCCACCTTGAGCTTCCTTGGACCCACTAAGAGAAAAGATGGCATCTTTTTAAATTCTACAAATTGGTCTAGAAGTTGATAAACATCTTTAATAATATTAAACAAGCCTTCATCAATTAAAGTAATCTCTTTGGATAATATGTTTATATATATTCTCTCAACCTTGATCAGGTTGTAGTACCCTTTCAAGAGCACATAACTTGATTCCAATACCAGAAATAATCCCTCCATCTATTCTTCACACATCAGTGACTCATTTGGGTCTTATTTTACTTCCATGGAAGCTATTGTGGTGATGTTCTTAGTAAGAATATAAGAGGAGTTGAAGTTTATATTTTGATCAAAATCTTGAGTATATTCCTTAACCTTTATAACTACCTTATCAATGTCTTCACATGTAGCTATAGGTTCACTATCCAAGCTTGAACAAAAAAATTGTAGTTCTTCCCAAAAGGAGACTTCTTCTTGATCACTTGAAGGGATTACAAATTAAATATCCTATTTATCTTTCTCTTTAGGTACATCATACCTATCCAATTCTTCAAACTCTTTAATGGAATCATGATATAGCTACAAGTTTTCTTCTTCAAGCTCTATCTCTTATTCACTAGGAGTCACTAGAACTTTTTAAAACAATTCATCTTACTCACAAGGCTCAACAAGGATAATGACCAAGGTGTCTTCATGAATATTTATCTCATGCTCAAATTCAACTTGATCCACTTCTACATGATCATACTTTCTTTCATCAAGACTCAATCTATGACAACTAGATTGGTCTTCCTCTTCTTTCATGTAGAATGGAAGTTCATCTACCCATCCAAGGTCTAATTCATCATTCTTCTCTTATGCCAACATTTATTTATTCTCTTCTTTGGTTCCACCATATCATTCAACTTCATGTTTGGGTTCATGTTCATTCTCTAGAGAAGTTACTATTGACCATTTTTACCCCCTGATCAAAATGAGTCAACCCCATAGGTAAAAATTGTGTCATGAAGTGTTTTATAGGTCATTTAATGGTAATAAATGTTATATTAGCCTTGGTAACTCTTTGAATTAGTGTTCCATGTCACTTTAGGTCTTTTCAAAGTTCAAAAATGGGCATTTAATGATTTTTACTAGTTTATTTGGAGCTGTGCAAGTATAAAAGGGTGATGTCATGTTCCATGTGTCCTAAGGGTTCTTAAATAATTATTTTTAACTGACGAAGTCTGTAAGTGAAAGTTAAAATCAAGAAAACTCTTAAAAAAGGGAATTTTTAGCCACTTGTATGGACTTGTACAGATTTTGGCAGGTAAAGGAATTTAAGGGATGTCTCTTGATCTTCCCCATACTCACTCTCATGATTATATTACTTTGGTATCTTCAGAAACTAAAAATTTCACCTTTCCTTCCCCATTGCTCCTTGGAAGGGTCAAAACTAGTCAAAGACTTTCACCCACCACAGGCCATACTAGGGAACCTTCCATTTAGTTAAAAAAAATTAGCTTGATGCCTTCTCTTTTATGAACCATCATTAAGAAGGTTCAATCCTCAAAGCTTCCTATGCAACCAAGTAGGGTCTAAATTTATCCAAATTGCTTAAACGTACAAATGGCTAGAGCTGTGTGGTTTTGGCATATGGTTTATATCTTTGAGTAGGTCCTCTCCATGGTATTTCAATCATCCAACACTTCTCTTTCAATTCCCTTGAAGGAGGATTCTAAAGTGTGATTGTTTTTCAAAGATGGCAGCCATATATGGGTAACCTGAGTTTTGCAACATGAAAGAGAGATCCAAGGGAGGTTTCAATGTGCTTGGGTCCATTTTTGAAATGTTCTTCCATTCAATGCCATTATGAGAGATCAAATCAAGTTACCATTATTCAAGCTAATTTTTCCAATTTTCCTTGTTTACTGCCCTGTTAGCAGAGTGTGCTCATAGTTAGCTTCTATAGGAGTTCAAGAAGTTGAACGGAGGTGGGAATGTTGAAAACATATGATGGAGTTTATGTTTGAAGATCCAAAATATCCAAAGGGTATTATATTTCATGTTATGAATGTTTAGATTCTATGCCAAGGTAATGTTTTCACTTTAAAGAATGATTAGGCCATATTGGGTTCTCAGTCCTTAAAAATTGAAAACAGAGGCCTTGAAGGTTTTTTAGGGCCTCCCCAAATTCACTTGAAGGGTGATCCAAGATTTCAATTTGGACAAATTGGTAGCCCTATCCACCTACAAAAATTATACCAATTTTGAGTTCAAAATGAGTGGAGATGGATTTTGAACACCCTCAAAATTGTCAAAAAACCACTGAGTGTTGACAATGAATTCTATAGGGGTGTTAGTGGAAAGTTGATTTTGCACCTCATATAGGAGGTTGTAAACTATGCCATCAAGTTCAAATAATCTCAAATAGTAAAAATAGAAATCCTAAGCTAAGGCGATTGAGAAAAGGTAAGGTTTGATGTTTTGATCCCCAAAATAGTCCTCCCCTATCTGTATAGGCTTGGGAACACTCACCTATAGCTAGGCTAAAATAGTGATTCCTCTCCTAGGCAGTCAAGGACCTATCTATGCTTCCAAGAGCATAAAGAAGGTATTTGAGGGGGAAATGGATATAAAATGGTTTTAAAACATCATGGTAGGCATGGATTGTCCATAAATGACATGAACAAATTCAATTCAATCCCTAAAACCTCTAAACATAGTACAAACCCTGCCTACCCTCATAGTTTGCCTCTTCAAAGGTCTACTTAGAAAATTGGAAGAATTTGGTGGTCTAATAGAGGATTTAGGATCTAAAAATTAGTACACACCATCCTTTGGGGTTGAATAAGGTTATCGAATCATTAATTTTCAAATTTCAATAGTACAACCCTCTCTATTTTATCTCAGAGAAGGGGTAATTTTCTCATGCATGAGGAGACATTTTGAAGGAAAAGTGTGAGATGGATGGACCAGAGGTCAGGCAAGCCCAAGTGATGATTAAATAAGCTAGAGGACACCTAACATAATATAAAACACCTTGATATAAGTTTTGGATGAAAATTAGAATTCTCTAACCAAGGAGGGTTACAGTCATGTGTGAGGGAAACCCTTAAGCCTAAAGGCCTAATTGAGGGTCATGTGCATTTTTGACCTTATCCATGATTTCCACTTGACTAGTTAATGCTTGTAGGGGTATTATAAATATTTTGAAGCCATTAGAGAAGATATGAACTCCATCAGTCTAGCTATAGACTCCTACAACAAAACTACGGTATCCATCAGTATAAACCCTATTTTAGGACCCGATGGTGAAAATGAGCCTAAAAGTGTATCTATATGGATGAATTTGGCCATGATCATAAAAGAGAAGTTGTTTCCAACTCCATGAGGGTAAAATACATGGAGTGATATTATATAGAATCCATACAGGTGATGTAATAAATAAGTTTTCTTGACATGTTCTTATGTTTTATGGGTCCTGAAGATGATCATGAGATGCCAATAACTTTGGGTGGTATCTTGGGAATTAAACCAATTACTCATTCCATTTTCAGAGCTTGTAAATTCTTAGAAGTGCTTTTTCTAGGTCTCTCTCTTTAGCTAGTCTAAAGTGGCATCTAAAATGACATAGTAAACAACATGGTAACTCAAGTTTGGTGGCTTTTTGTGATTTTTCTAATGAATCCAAGCATATGAGGTGTCCTAACACATGCCAAAAAACCCATGGTATAGATCAATTAGGGAAGATGCAAAGATATTAGTGCCAAGTGTCAAAACAAGCTTATTGGAGAGTGATCATGGTTGCAAAGTGATGATGATCTTATGTAAGAGAATGTCATGATCAATAAAACTCCCAATGCAGGTGTAATCATCTTTGTAACTCCCTCTCATCATCACACATGAGACATTTATCCATCACTTGCTTTAGAATGCTCAAGAAAGGCTTATGATGAAGGTAGTTCACAAGAGAGAATGATGGAGAAGATTTGTTATGCCACACTTGGAGAAGAGCCTAATTTGGGATGTGATCAAGTGCATTTAAATTTAATGACTCTTATTACACTTCATCCACATGCCTTATAACTTATTTTCACCTTTGGACACTTGTGATTCTGCCTCTTCAACTTCTCCTTTTTCTCTCATCTTCTAAGTTCTATAAATATGAGCCATTTTGGCTATTGTAAAGGATTTCAACTCTTGGTATGGTGAAGCTCTACCAAAATTTTACCTTGATTTACACTTAAGCTAATGAAAAGTAAGTTGGTTATACTCTAATCCCATTATCACTATGTGTTGAAGTGATCCATCTTGAATGTCAAGTATAGATTGAGTTCATCTTGTTTTCATGCAATCCTTGAATGTGTTGCTACAAATGACTTATATCCTAATAGGTTTCATGAAGTGTATGATTCTAAAATAGAATCTTGAAGTGTGTTTGAATTTGGTAGTGTCATATCTAACCTTCCCTTCACTTGCCTTCATTTGTTGAGTTGTTATGTGCCTTCATGAGAAACACTAATTCCAGGGAGTTCCATTAATGGTGTTGAGGCTAGTTTGGTTGTCTTAGTTCATTATGAAAATTTCAAGTTTATGAATGGAATCAACTCTCGGTGTATCACCTCCTAGTTTAGATTTGATATATGTATCTTTCTCTCCCTTTTCACCCATAATAGGTAGTTTTAGTAGCATAGGCACATCAAGTCATATCTAGGGAGTTATCCCTTAAAATCTAGAGGTTTATTTCCACTATTAGTGCCCCACACATCTGAAAGTATTCCCATATTAGCTAAATCTTGAAAAGGATTGAATAACCTTTTCTAGGGTGCAAGATTTGGAGACAATAGTTACATGTTTTCCAAGTACCTCAACTTCTTCCTTGAAATTATGGTATAGTTACTACCATACCTAATTACAATCTTCTTCTTCACACTCTTCAATGTAATCACTTTGATTAGAGGCTGCTACCATGTTACCTCATACTCCTCCATTAATATCATCTTCCTCCTCATCTTTTAAAATTGATTTGTTATCTTCTTGAAAAAGGGGACTACCAAGAAGGATCTCTTCATCATACACACTTGAATCACTCTCCTCATAACCTTATTGAGGCTCACTTATAGATGAATGCATTTGATTCTCAAGGGTTGTCACATCATCATCCTTTCTTGAAAATATCTCCTTTTCAATTGAATGATCATATTCTACCCTCAATGCAACAAGTTCTCATTCACAAAAGGAGGGGGTGGGAAGGAAAGAGAACTCATTGGATTATTTGAAACTTGATAGCATGTCCTTCCAACTTAGGATTTTTGGAGAGTTAGGTTCATTGAAATATTCTTAGATGGAGAAGGAATTTGTGTTAGGGATGATCCATTCTTATTCCACTCACCAATCACTCTATCAAACTTTGATGTATATTGAACTTCATGAACAGTTCTAGCTTGAGGGATGAGTGGAATATTTAGAAGACTTTGAAACTCTCTTGGTTTAACCTATACCACTTTTTTTTTTTTGGTATGGGCATGAGAGAAGGTTCCTTTTCAAGGATTGGCATGATGTAATTAGGGGTCGTAGTCTAAAAATGTCTCCATGATGGAATGGTTTGAGGTTATTGAGGAAGAATGGGTGGAGGTTTCATGGGCATATGATTTTCTTAATGGTATGTTGTAATTTTGAGTAGGTTGGGAATAAAAGGAGGCTGGCTATATTAGATTTTTTGTCTTTTCTGGATCACTAATCCATTCTCCAAACACTAAATTACACTTCCCATCCTCAACATGTCATTGATTTGTAGTTGTTGATTCTCTCTCCCAAGAGATACCCATTCAATCTTGGCCAACTCTAATAAGTCCCTCATACTCAAAATGAGGTGGATAGGGGTAATTAGGTTAAGCTCCTCTTCCCTTTCAAGATCTTCCAATAATACATAATATTCTAATATGATCTTTTTAAGTCTTGATATAGATTGAGTAGGATCAACATGGCTTTGACAAGGTTGACTAGAGGGATAAATAGGCTATCAAAGAGGTTGAGTTAGAGTGGCAGATGGCTTATAATATTATTGATAACCTTGGAAGGGTTGGTATGGTGTTATTTGAGGGCCACTTGGGGTGAATCCAGAATTCCATAAGTTTGATATGAATAATATGAAGTCATAGAATATGTATTTTGACCAAAAGAAGAATAATAATACATACCAATTTATGATTTTTAGACAATTGGACTGCATATACTAGCTTTGGTTCACTTGGAGTCATCATTGATGCTTGTGTTCATGCCTCCAAAGGCTAGTATATTGAATAACAACATTAGAAATCTTCAATGGATGAAATATTTGTCCCATTGGGCATGTTAGAACTATTATCACACTAAATTTAACCCTTGAAAAGGTTGTTCAAGCATTATCACTTAGGTGGTAGCATGGAGACACCTATAGGATTTGGGTGGCCTAATCAATGAGGTAAATCTCTAAATAGGGATAGTTCCCTTGATGTTTTAAATAAAATTGATACTAAACCTATTGCTTGCTATAAAAATGGAGAGAGATAAGTAAATAAAATAAGGAGGTGATGCACCAAAATCAATACCCTCCACTTGCCTATATTTCACTAATAACATGAACAAAGACTAAAACCCATCACACTAACTCAATATGAGCCTCTGAGCATTAATATTTCAATATGAAGGTGAAAATAAAGATAATAACTAAGAGGGGATGATCAACATGTCTCAACCTCCACACTTAACCAATGCAAGACAATGTAACACACTCCATATAAACTACTAAGATGACTAACAACCTATAAGTAGATAATGAGATAGGATAAATGAAAGAGAGATATGACACTAATACTAACATTCATCAACCACCATGAGTATACACTAATTATAGTATTAAGAATTCTAGAAATTATCTTGTATTCATCTCCAAGGAAAAGTACAAGTTTTATTTGAGTAGGGATTATCCATACTCAGGTTGAGGATCCTTTTAGAAGCCTTACAAGGCCATACATATTATATAAATAAGAAGAGAGAGAGAGAGAGAGAGAAAATAGGTGTCAAGAACTAATGATGGATGCCAAATAATTATAGAACCAGTTACAAACAAGAAAACCTACCAATAAATATTTCTATAAGATCTCTTCAACATGTGTGCACTTAATTTTATGATGACCTTCTCAAGATGGTGTAGGAGTGACACATTATCTCTCTCTTGAAACTACCATTTCTTGAAAGGAGAGTTATATTTTGTCTCATTGACACTTGGATTATTTAAAAATCTCTACATCTTGATACACCATCTTGGCTATTCAACATTTCCCCCATATTGTTAAAATGAGGCTTGAGATCATATCTCTTCTCATGATTTTCTTTGAATCTTTGAGATAAATCTACAACATCAATTACTTGTACAAATAAGGATGTCTATATCTAGGCGTAGTCCATTGACTTGAGATCTATCTTAACAACATGGATGACCTTGCAGAGGTTAGTAGGATATATTTTATAGCTCTACAGAGGCCTGTGATTGATCTCAAGATGGCTTATTAGGCTTCATACACTTAGACACTATGTAATTAGCCAAATCCTACAGATATAGACATTTTATGCAGACCTTTTATCTCGCACATGAAAAACTAACTATTCCATTAGGTGTTCAAGAATTTCATGTGTCTCTTTAAGGTGTTTCTAGGTATCCAAGGGTATTTGAGGGTTTTTTGAGGGAAAACATAGTCATCGAGTCCTTTTAGACCTTCTAGGTAGCTTAGGAGGTGTCTATCTTATTAACAATTATTCATAGAGTATAGGGATATAAATGACCTCCTAATACCACAAGGTTGGAGTACACAAACCCTTTTAACATCCCAAAATACCATTCCTAACCATGCACTTTCGCTTGTATATATTTATCAAAAGACATGCTTTCTCGAGCTCTTCATAAGGTAAAATTAGTGTTTTGAGGTAGTTTCCTTCTTAAAAATGATTCATAGAGGACAAACCTATATTGAATTGATAAATTCCATGAATTTTGAGTTTATTAACCTTAATAGCATATCCCACTAGTAATTTTCCCAATGCACTTGCTCCTTCAACCTCCAACATGAATAAAATGACCCTTTTGACTGTTTAAGCTTGTATGTGAACTCGGGAGGACTGATTTTGTCAAAAGTGTCTTCTTATTCTCATATTTTGACTTGAAATAGTATCTATAAGATTTTAAATGTTTCTCATCTCAAAGTTATTTCCAAAGTTATTATCTCTCCAAATAACTTTGCAACCTGCTTTACCTATCTTGAGGGTTTGTAGGCATTCTTAGAACTTTGACCCTAAAAGCATTGTTTTAGTGTTCCCTTCTCATTCCAAGGTTTCCAGTCACTTAAAGAACATTTTATATGATCATTAACATTTATTAAAATCCTTAAAGTATTAATCCTATCCCAAAAATTGATATTCTCTTCATATTTGTATTTGTAGACCTATTTATTCTCTTCTAGGCCTGTCACTTGCCAAAGTTTGATAGGGCATCTTCTTGGTGGATTTTCTCCTACTTTAAGGAGTATAGAAACTTTAAACATCTCCTTTAGGATTATCAAAACTAAAATTACCTTCAAAATTCACATCTAATGTAAGATCTTCCTCTTTTTCTCACTCATGTGCAGGTAGGCCTGTAGGTTCTCCTCTAGGCCTAATACTTGTTAGGGTCCAAGAACGGATATTTTCCTCAATGTTTCTCCTTATTTTACCATAAAAATTTCTTATAAATTAATAATAATTTATTCAAAACCTCATTTAATCCTCATACCTCATATTCATGCAAGGTTTCCTCTTTTGTTTAAGAATGTGGACCTATAGGTCTGCAAACCGATAGGTCTACATTCACCTTTATTTGGATCATTTGTAATATGCCTCTAAATTTTTTTGACAAGGGAAATATACCTCAACATTTTTTATAACCCCCTTCATGCCTTTTATAGACCTAATCTTCCTTGGTAACTCATATAGTCCTACCATAGTCATGCTTCTTGGCATTTGCATAGTCTACTTACAAAATACAAAATACTTCTTGAGCTCTAAATGTCTTTGAGGATCATGAAAAAAGCAATCTTCACAAATTTATATACTTGTGAAATATATTTATTTACCTTTTTATACCCTCTAAAAATTTTATGTTTATGAAAACAATGAGAAAATCTACCTCTATACTTGTAACCTAAGGCACTCTCATGGAAACTTGTACATATCACAACTTGATATCTTGTGAGCATTGGGGATACCTAATAATGACCCTATGAGGTGTTTATGAGGTATGAGTATAGCATAAAAATATACTAATATAATCCCAAAATGCATTATACTCTTGCATGGGCATAAAACTATTCTTGATTAAGTCTGCAGACTGTCTTGTTAGAGGTTTCTTGCTTATTTGATACCTGAAGTTATTGGATAGTGATGGGGAATGATGTGGCAGGACTAGGTAGACCTCAATATGACCTTTTAAACTCTCACATTTCCCCATATATCTCCAAAATGGTATTTTAATGACTAAAAAATGCATCCATAGGGTTTGAGAGGGTTTTGGAGGTCTTTATCTTCTTAGGGATGATTCGTACAACACATGGCCTAGATCCAAAAACTCTTATTATGAAAAGGAAGGGCATAAGGGGTATCATATTATCCTAGAATCATTGGTCCCAAATCTTCTTTTCCTATATGAAATAAGTATTGAAAAATGATCCTCAATTAGCTGCCAGGAACTTGATGAAGCATCTAATGCATTTTTTGACTTGATTTGACTTTTACAAGCTCAACCAATAATGGTTTGGCCTTGGTGAAGCTATATCAACGTACCCTAATCCTAAGATATTTTTTGAATGCATTTTATTCCTATTGAATGGCCTTTGTATATATTTTCAAGGGTAATCATTATTATTTTTTACTCAAGCCTATCATTTATAACTTCAAACTACAACATGTATATTCAAAGAACTTACTCAAGCTCATTTGACAAGTGTAATCAAAGTAAAAGATACTCATTTGGCCTTTAGACTGACCCACCATCTTATATCACGTTGAACCAGATATGAGGATGAATTGAATGTCTATTTCTTTACAATCCAACTTGAAGACCTATATTACATTTGATGACCTCATTCACATGATTATCTTTCCTATTAAGTCCTACTATGTTGAATTAGGCATTTTAGATATTGCCTCTAAGTGTTAGCATAATAAGCTAACTTGGTCAAGCCTAAAACATGATAATATTAACATTTAAAAAATACCTTAATCTTCTCAAACTTACCTTAAACTATACTAAACACTTAATAAGGACCAAGTTATGAACACTAGTTGATCACTTCAGAACCATGACTTCACATTATGACAAGACCTTTTATAGGACCTTGAAACAACCTAGAACATCATCTCAAGAACCTATCATATGACAGGATATGACATCAAGATAAGGACTCTCAAAAGTCTATCATTAAGGTTAAAATCCATGATAACAAAGTTTTTAAATGCACTAACCCATGGTTACCAATTCTGGTTAACAAGAACCTGGCTAATAGCATATAGGGAAATACCCTAATGGTGTAGAAGTGTTTGGAGGTGCTCCACCTCAAGACACACTTTCTTCACTTGCACTTAAATCTGAAGCATGACATTAGATAGAGTATTAACTTTGTTAATAATATAAAAATGGTCTTCCAAAGTAGAATGTGAAAAATAGCATTATATTTTTTTTCCATAGTTAAAAAATATCTCGAGATCAAAAAATATGCCATATTTGTGTGAATATTTATAGAATCATGATTGATTCCCCTAAGAGAAACATATTATAGGTTAACATATCTAGACTTAAGGGCTTAAAAAGAGGGTGAATCCAAAGCCATGCCATCTAAGAATGTTTTCAAGACAAAACACATGCTTGAGAATGTATGGGTGGTTACAGAATGAGCAGAAAGAACAAACCAAGCCCATGTGAATTAACTAAGTGCCAATCAAAGTCCATTGCATATAATACATTAAAGTGTGCATATTTGGGTTCAATGATGACCACACACACCTATGCAAACCTTCTTTTCCAAAATTGTTTAGTGGTATTGAATCTTCACTTGACATTAAGAGCATCAATTTGGATGTGTATAGGGGAAATAAGTTGATAACCTAATTTGGGTTGGTACCAAAGGAAAGGTGTCTCAACAAGGTATTTCCAATTAATCCACCACCTAGAATGAGATTGAGCACCAAATTTTTGAAGGTTCACATTAGATATAGAGTTGTAAATTTCCAATATAGACTCTTAGTCAGAGGCATATAAGTAAAATTTATTTCTAATAGCATGCCAAGGAATACATCCCCTTTTTTGCTTACAAAAGAGGTCAAAGATGAATTTGAAGCCTTTTCTAAAAAGCCAAAGGCTCTTGATCCATGACACAAGATAAAATAACACTTCATAAAAATAAATTATAGGGGACCACCATAATGATTGGAAGTTTAGAGAGATCCCAAACCTAACACCATCTCCATCCCATCCTAAATGTTTTTTAGTACTTCCCAAACATTCCAAATATTCTTAAGAATAAATATGCCCTCAATAGTCACTAGGATATGAGTAATTAAAAGGGTCTACATATTTAATCCCTTCCAAGCCCTCTTTACCATAAAATTTCCTTGAGAGATGCAGTTATGAAACAAGAATTTTTATGCTTCATCTCCTTCTAAGGCTCAGATGATTCACTTTGCACACAAGGCATGGCCTTTGATTTTGGTGTCAAGAAGACTATGACAAAAAAGTGATCTTGGTTTTCAATAAATATCCCATGGAAATTAGTGGAAACTTTTGTACCTTTAGAATTAGCCCACAAAAAAACCCTCAAAATTATATTAAGCTTGGCATAAGCAGCTTTGGAGGGGGGCCAAAAATAAGAGTAATAAACATATGTAGAAACTAACACTTAGATATGATATGAAAATTTCCTACAATAGAAAGGGTTTAGAAATCCAAAATCCAAAATTTTCCTCAACCCGTTGAACTACATATCTCCATAGGTCCAAGGGAGTGGCCTAGAAAGCAAAGGGGATGCCTAAAACTTGAATTATTATCTTGGTTGAATCCAAAGCCCCTTATATTAAATAATATATTAAGGTATGGGGGAGAAAAATTGCATGTAGCATTGGTTTTTCTTCCATTAAATGGAAGAGCCTGAAGCTATAAAAAATATATCTAAAAATTCCATAGCATTAGATACAAAATTTTCTTTTTCACCAAGGGTGAGGAATGAATCATCACCAAAGTTCCCATTAACCTTTTTCTGAGCAAAGTGGGGAAGAGAGATACACTTAATCAATCATTTGGAAGTATAGTCAATGAGAATATGTCATGTTCCATTTTTTAAATATTTAATTATGGAAACAATATAATAATAATATTTGTAAGTCATCCTAAAGATATTTTACTTTATAACATGGAAAAAGGACCCTTGTGCATTATTATTATAAAGGGGGCGAAAAATTAATATTTTTTTAAAAGTGTTTTAAATGCTTTAGGGCTAAGGAAACTGGAAAAAAGTAAATTATAAAAGAAGATTTGGGCTCAAAATGATTATTCATTATTTATCCCTTATCATTTTTTATCAAACCCTATTCCAAAGCTTGAACATTCCTTGTTCAATTTCATCTTCGAGGATGAAAACCCTTGGAGTGCATGGATTTGGAGGATGAAAACCCTATTTATTTTCATTGTTGGATTATAGGATGACAAACCTCTTGTCCATCTAAGGTGATTCCATCTAGGAATCACATTTATGCCAAATATTTTGATCATTTCTAGTTTGAATTTCAAAATTGGGTGAAGGTTCAAAGTATTCACTGTTGTGAGTCATTAAAGGGCCTATAATAAACCCTCATAAACCTATTGGGAATATTCATATGAAATTATCCATTAATATTATAGCATGTATTGAATTCCACCATGATTTGAAAAGCGTGGAGACTCACATGTATTCTTCAATCATCACTCAACAACATATCAAACCCCTTGGATACTATTATTTCATCTTTCAAGCTAGTTATAATACATTATTCTGTGACAAGCCTTGATACACATCAGATGCAACCACCATGAGATATTTATAACTATTTTACATGATCATTGGATTAGGGGTTTAATGAGTAAGAGTTTTTCATCACACCATTTTTACTCCCTTTATAATCCCATTAGTTTATGTGTATTTAGTTTATTGAAAGAAAAAGAAATCAGTTGAGATTTTGGTATTTTGATTAGTGTTATACAACTCCCTAATATGAATTATTTTAATAGGGATTAGAATAAAAATATTATATGTTGATAAATAGTATGTTTTCCAATTATTTGTGAAAATATCTATTGGTAAGAAAAATAATGGGTTATGTATGCCAATTATTTTTAAAATTGCCGATGAATGGTTTGTGTTTGTCAATTATTTTTGAATATGTCAATGATTATTTGTGAAAGTTATAGTTGTTCCCAAATGAAAAAATCATAAAATTTCATAGGTTATTGGTTTATTTTTAAATGGACATTTTAATGGTATCAGGACTATGATCCTGCTAGCCTACAGGGTAAGGTATAGAGCAACGATTTATCTAGCCTATGAACTATGGTAGAATTGTAGAGATATTATTTTATAGATTTGATAAAACAAAGGAAAGATAGAATGGACAATCATTTGGAATAACATTGTAATAGTGTGTAAGATATAGTGGCATCAATAAAAATACAGCTAGATAGAAAAGAGTTCAATAAGCAAGAGTCAAAAGAAGAAGAATGGTGGAAACAACTCAGAATTTATTATGAAGCCTACTATGAAAAATAGTATAATATAAACCTAAAATTTCAATTTTACATGACCCTTTGATATTTGTGTGACTTAATAAGTAGGCATGATCCAAGAAGAAGAGGAAGAAGGATCACTCAAAATCATTTGATCAATTTTCCCACATGTGATGAAAATTCTGACTTTAGCTTTGAAGAGTTATTGAAGATGCTCGATAAAGATAGAAGTATAAAATTGAAGAAAGAAGAGAATCTAGAACTAAAACCTAAAAATATTTTTGATAAGGATATCAAGGAGAAAGAACCTAAGAATGTTTCCCTAAAGGAAGAAGGAAATCCATGACCTAAACTATAAGAAAGTGAACAAATCAGTGATCAAGAACATAAAGAATCCACCATGTAATTTAAAGGTGAAGAGTCCTCAAAATAAAAAGGTATGACTTATGATAAACAAAATGTTTGTATTAATGAAGTCAAGAAGAATCAGACATTACACATTGAATGTAAAATTTCCATAATTGAAAATAATATTTTGAAGAGTGAACCACTACCACATAAGATTGAATTTTAGAATAGTCATGTTGATAGGCATGCAATTAAAGAAAATGTTTTAGTTGATTCTAATGCTGAGATAAATCTCTCAAAAGCTTTTACTTCAGCTAAAGAGGGTAAGCACTCTTATAATTGTAGCTCAAGATATGGGAATGATAGCACAGATCTATTTTAGTTTTGTCATCATTCTAAGAAGGGTAAAAGAGTAAAGATATATCCTTTGGCTCAAAATTATTTGTGCATAATGGTGTGGGATCTAGGTGATATTTTGAAATATATAAAGATTAGAGTTTCTAATTTTAATACCATTATTATTGATAATTTAATGATCCCATACAAATGTATAAGAAAATAAATCTGAATTGACCTTATATGAGCATAAGAAAAATATTGTGACTGATAACATGATTCATTTGTTAGAGCACATGGGTCAAATGCACAGAACAAATTCATGTCACCTCACATCTGATAGTGATCTCAAGGCAAGTATAAATGGAACAATTTAAAACCCTAGTAAATAAATTCATATCTTTATAATTGGCCTCATATATGATATCCAAACTATGATTGCATTGACAAATGCATATGACATAAGGTGGAAAATGTCTATCATCTATACAAGGTCTAAGGTATGTTAGATAAGGCAAAAACATTTTTTTCTTCTTATATTGGTTTTGATTTAGTTGCTAATTTACCCTTCAACATTGGTAAGATATCCTTCATATGCAATGAGTTATATTTGTATGGAAATATTATCACATGAAGGAAAGAAGTGCTTAACATCTCAAGGGGGAAGAAGGTAATGTTAACTTATTGTGATTGCATCCTCATGATCTACCATTTGTGGTCAAAGGTTGAGAAGATAATTCACTCAATAGATTAACATATAATGTTTTTCATGCTTCTGGCCATCATGGGAAACATTTTTATATAAGCAGGCACATAGATATTTTTTCCCAAAGCTACCTACACATTCTAATATGAGAACTAGGAAATATTTCTAGACATAAGCAGGGCAAAAACTATGATAATTTCAAAATAATTATTGTTGAGTATGTTATGAATGTTAATTGGGTTGTGTAATTTTAGTGGTTTTAGTTCATGAATAGATCATCATCAAATGCTTAATCCATAGAGTTGAACCTTACATTTTAAGGATGGTTTGTGATGCCTATAAAAATAAAGGTAGTCATAATTAATGAAATTTCTAATGAGGCATGAATTTCCCAGGAAACCAAATATTCAATATTTAGGGGAGATCACACCTTCTCACTTTGGGAGCAAGGTAAACATCATGTTGATAATCAATTTTTTTGAATAAGTGTATTGTAGTTATTAGTCATTTTCTCCCAAGATTAGATAAGAACATATAAAATCAGCACATCACACATTTGGAATCAAGTTCCAAGCATGTTCACCTTCTTAGGATACACAGAGGAGAATTTCTAGAAGTTGAAAATTGCATTAATTGTAATCTTGTGGTTTCTTTGATTGTAAATAAATTATATGTCATTCATTATAGCGTTTCAAACACTTGGGAGAAGACCAAATATGTATATCTAGACACATGCTAGAAAAGGTTTGATGAAAGGTACCATTTCTCATATAAATTCATAGTACACATCCTTGAAATAAATGAAGATGATTTGATTATTATCATCACATATAAAAAAAATGTAGGAAGTATAGATGTTATTGGGAAATGTGAAAGCTATGTATATTTTACACTTCGTTGAGAACACAATAGATTTTTTAGATTTCACATTAGTAATAAGATTAGTATCAAGAATACTATTATAGTTTATAGGTTTCCACAAAATATAGAAAAATAATATGTTGTAAAGGTTAAAGATATCTTTCCTATTGAAGAAGTAGAAGTGGGCACAAATGTAATCTATGATATTCAAGAAAATATGATCCCAACAAAGGTGGGGAAAAATCAATCTAACAAGGAGAGAATGGCCTACATAAGAGTTGTAAGATTTGGTATGAATGAGAATTTTGGGTTCTTGATAATAAATACATACCAAGTTTGTGTTTTTGATGCACTCTACTCTATGTTAAATATTCTTGAAGATATAAAGATCCAAGTTGTATAAATGTCTTCTGGTGTAAAATCTATGGATCAACAAGCAAATTAATTTGAGACTGAGAAAGGCAAAATATATGCACTACACAAAGATGGAGAAGGCTTCAAGGGAATTACATAAACATGCCTCATCCAAGCTACACATTCAAAGGAACATACTACATCACATGAGGTATTTAGAACATGGAAATATAAATTCCAAATAATGAATTTGGATCTAGGTATTACATGGATGGTTTTTTGGGGAGAGTCGAAGTAGTTGAGTTTGAAGTTACTTAAGGACAAAACTTTTTGGGAAGGGCAAACTGTCATGTCCCCTTTTCTAAATATTTAATCATAAGAATAACTTAATAATAATATTTTTAATTCAACTTAAATTTAATTTATTTTAGAACATGGAAAAAGGATGCTTATGTATTATTATTATAAAGGTAATATTCTTTAAGTGGGTCAAAAAGTAATATTTATCTAAAAGTGTTTTAAATGCTTTTAAGGTTATGGCAAACTAGAAAAAGGAAAATTAAAAAAGAAGAGTTTGGATCAAAATGATTATTCATCTTTTATCATTTTTGTATCAAACCCTATTTTGAAGCTTGAGAATTTATTGTTCAATTTCTTTTCCATGATGAAAACCCTTGGAGTGTGGAGGTTTGAAGGATGAAAACCCTCTTGGTTTCCATTATTGGATTGGAGGATGAAACCTTCTTGTCCATGTGAGGTGATTTCATCTGGGAGTCATATTTGTGCCAAAGGTTGTGATCATTTCTAGTTTCAATTGGTTAAAGGTTCAAATTAGTTTTAGAATTGGGTGAAGGTTTAAAGTATTCACTAGTCTACATCATTGAAAGGCCTATCTTACACCATCACAAACCAACTAGAAATCTTCATACGACATTGTTTATTGTTTTCATGGCATGCATTTCATTTGACCATGATTTTAAAAGTGTAAAGATTCATGTGTATTTTATAATCATCACCCAATAGTAGATTGAACCACTTGGATATTATTGCTTCATCTTACAATCTAGTCATAATACACTATAGCCTAATGTGACCTGATACACATCTGACACAACCACCATGGGAGAATTTTTACTGATGTATGTGGTCATTAGATTGAGGGTTCAATGAGTAAAAGGCTATTATCACACCATGGTTACTCCATTTATAATCTCACCAATTTATTGTGTATTTGTTTCATTGAAATAAAATAAACCAGTTGGGATTTTGGTAATATTATTAGTGCTATACAACTCCTTAATATGAATAATTTTAGTAGGTTTTGAATAAAAATATTGTATGTTGATGTCTAGTATGTTTTTCAAATGTTTGTGAAATTTTCTATTGGTAATAACAATAGTGGGTTATGTATGCCAATTGTTTGTAGAATTATCAATGATAAGTTCATGTTTGCTAATTGTTTTTGAATATTTCAATGATTGCTTGTGAAATTTACAATAATTTCTAAGTGCATAAATCAAACAATTACATAGGTTATTAGTTTATTTTAAAAGGGACATTTCAAAATATAATTGAACCCTTCAACAACCAACACATATAGGAAAGGAGCAAGAGGACATTTATGACGAATAGAGTGAAAGAGGCCAAATTATTCAGATAAAACATCATTGATGGTGATACAAGCTTTGACATATTGAAAAATAATTTTAATAGTGCTAAAAAAATTAGATCCAAAGCCTAATTATAAAATCATGTTCAAAATGAAAGCCACTCAATTATATCATAAGCTTTTTCAAAGTCAATTTTAACAAATAAGGCCTTTTGTTGAGATTTCCTCATCCATTCCATTCCCTTCCAAATAACAATAATGGTTTCAAGGATATTTATGTCAAAAATAAAACAAATTTTTTTGAGATGAATGATGAGGGCAAAAATACCTAACCGAAAGGGCAATAGCCTTGGTAATGATCTTGTAGGATAGATTGAGAAGGGTAATGAGTTTCTAGTTGGTAATGAGTTTCTAATTGGTAATGAGTACAAGATTTTTTTAATTTGGGAATAAACCTGATGTTGCCTTGGTTAATCATTTACTAAGATAAATGATTTGAATGTCTTCCTAATACACTCGATGAAGATCAGGCCCAATAATGTCCCATAACTCTTGATAGAACTCACAAGGAAATCCATCAAAACTAGGAGATTTTTCAATTACCATTTGCATATAAGTGTTTTTAAGCTCATTGATGAAAAGGAGTCGATCACATGTCAATATTTAACATTTAGTGAGACTAAAAGGCACCACATAAAGGCATTGAGACATAACATGCTCTCTTTTTCTCTAGGGAAGAGGGTTGAGTAGTGAAGACTTTGTGATAATGAGAGACACATACTTTCAAGATATAAGGATGATGAGTAAGGTGGGAGTTATCTTCCTTGATAAGTTTCATGCGATCAAATGCCTATTTGGAGCAAAGAAGAGCAAATAATTATTTTTAAGCTATGACTCCAATTTTTAGATAATGTATCCTTACACAAATTTGAGCTTCGCTAGCTTGATGATACTCTTCAACTTTGAGCTTGTGCCTCCATAAGGTAGCCTATAATTGTAACTCCTCATTGAAAGGAGAGAGCTCCAATTCCTATGAAATATAAATTGATTCTTGTTGTGAAGCCTCATGATATTTACAATATAAAACAATTTCTTGTCTACCATAGATGTAAATAAAATTAATTGTCTAACTTATTGAATTTTCCCTCCACTCAATCCATCTAAGAGTTCATTAAGGGTAGGGTGCTGAATTCTAAATTCTAACGATGTGACTCTTCATCTAATAATGAGAAATATGGGTAGTATTAAGATGAAATTTCATCTTGAAGATCCTTAGGTGGGAGGAGAGACATTCAATTTCAAACTTGATAGGAAGGTGATAAAAAAGAAACATATATAAAATGACAGCGACGGGGTGGTCAAAATTATTGGCAAAAGAAATAATGTTTTGCTTAATTATCATGGCTCTATCATGCCATTTAGAAACCCAACATTTCCCTATGTTAGATCAAACCACATAAGCCAAAATTAGGTGGAAGGAAAGAGGTGATGATGGTTAGAGTCGAAGAGCACAAGTTATCATGCATTTAAAACCACACCTCTCTTTCACTAGTACACCAATGCATGAGTAACCCCCATTGGCTTCACATGATTTGATCATGTTAAAGTTTACACATAGGATCTAGTTTGCATTAGGGATAAAATCAACTATTCGTCACAAAAAATTTCCATTTTTATTTCATCATTAGACACATAAATTTTTGTAATACCAAAAAGATGGTCGTTAAAATAAAAAAAATAATCCACACAACCTAATGAGTAGGATCTGATCCCTAATTGAATATTTTAGGTGAAAGAGATGGATAAATTAAAGTGACAAATCCCCCACATCCCATCTTGTGCTCAGATGTATATTAAATGAAACTTACACATATCATTTTGACAAAAAAGGTGAGAGAAAACATGAGATTTTAACTTATTACAGACATAAATTGTATGTTGGGCAAACATTGAACATATGCCAAAAAATATACTTACGAGTAGTGTTAATGAAGTTTCGTATAATCTAGGAGTACACAATCATTGATCAACCTTTGTTAGCATGTTGGTTTCCTCATCAATTTTGACTAAAGCTTAAAATTTATTAGCCATGTAGGATTGATGGTTACCCTTCATGAAATCTCCCAATTTAAATTAACACCATCTTTCTTGATCATGTTTGTCACCTTTTGGAGGTTTTAATGGGTTGCACTCATGGAGATAAACTACCTTACAATTAAGCACCATTGGGTTACTATTTGTACATGAGTTGATTGACTCTAAATGAGTTTTTGATAGTTGGAAGGCTATTGGATGGCTCTACATGATGTAAAGCATTACCACAACTTGATGGGTGAGGACTAAAAAATATGACACTAATTGAGTGGTGATAATTGACTACATGGATATCATCAAACAATATCATGCATTTTTTTGTATTGGATGAGGCCTTGCATGTTGAATGTGACTATTAAGTTCCTTTCTTGTTGAAAATTTTAGTTCATCCATCTACAAATGTCTATGCATTTTTATTTTCCTTAGAAGAGGTTTTGGGAGGAGAAGTGAGATTGGATTTATCCATAAGTGAGCATTCATAGATTTTATGGTTTATTATTTGATAACAAAAATAAGTTTTTGGTAGCTGGATGTAGAGCACACAATGTGTGATCTTTTTTTCACCAACTTGGATGTCGATAATTTCCTTAATATCCTAAGACATGTATATTTTGACATAGATGGGTTTCTGTAACCAAGACACAATTTTTTTCTATTTCAAACACGATGGTGAAAAATGACACATCAACGAATCAACCCTTTCACCTATCATGAAGGTCAAGATGGAAGCAGACTAGTTTAATCGTAGGGGACCTATAGAACAAAAAATGATCCTAAGATGTATAGATGATTTTTTTTAATAATTATAGGAATAAGTCAACTTAATACATAATAGATCAAAGATCATTATTATTTATGAATCAATTTACTTCATTCAAAATATCTAAACTATTTAGAATCAGATCAAGTAAATATAATCTAACCTATCCAACAAAGTAAATCCTATGAGAGAGGATGTCTCTTGAAGGAAAGATTTATGTTTCATTATAATTTAATGATGTATCATTTTATATCAGTGCCAATGCCACAATAAGACTATAATAAACTAGAAGAGAAATAACATAAAAAAACTCAGAAATTTATAACAAATGGAAACGAAAATCAAAAACATAATAAATACTAACATTAGCCTAACCAAAGCCTACTATAAATCAAATAACTACTAATAAATAAATCTAAAATTAATTTAAGAATTAAACTAAATAAAATTTAAGACTATAAATATTAACCAAATGAAACTAAATAAAAAATAACTAAATAGAAATTAAAGATTAAACAAACTAACTAATCAAGAAAATAACTTGGAATAAAGGAGAAATAAAAGAAATATAGGACTAAATACAAATAACCACCTAAACTAATAAAGGAAAAAACTTAAAGACTAATAAACTAAGATAAATCAAACTAATATCTAGTAAGAACTAAATAAATGAAACTAATATAGCAATGAATAAAACTAATCTAAATCAGAAAGAGGATCCTAAAACAACTAAGAAAGTAAAACTAATTAAATATGATAAATAACTAAGTAAAATAAAGAGTGTGAGACTTGAAAAAGAATCAACTTAAGAGTATAAAAATTAAATTTTTTTATGAAGAAAACTTTGAAATAAGTCTGATTACAAACAAAACTTTAAACGAAATATCACTATACAATCAATCATCTAATAACTTGTCATAAAATGAAATGTTTTCATCATTATTCAAGTAATTTATATATCTAAATAATCTAATAATGTATTTTATTGTATATCTACAATCATTAAATACATTAATAATTTATAATCTTTTATATAATTGGTTATAAATAAATCAAGAAACCTAGATATACATGTGTTATTCAAGCCAATTACTTCATCGTCAGAGAAGATATCATTTGGTCTATTTGTAAGTGATTATTCAATCTCATAGATGTTTTTATAGAAGAATAATGATATGGAAGATTTGAAAATCAAAGAGCTCTTAATACCTGTGTGTTTTCTCCCTTTATTGTATGTCTTAAATCTCCTTATAAAGTAACTTTATTGAAGATGGTTAGGTTTTAAAGTTGTCACTAACCTTTAATTAGTTATGGTTGTAAATATTTTTAACTTAAAAAATTTAATTACTTTATTATAAGTTATTTTATAAGCTATAAAGATTATAACTTAACTTTATGTTTTAGAACTTTAGGATAAAGTTCATAAAATTAAATTAAAATAATATATATCAATTTAATATACTTTAACAGATGGGGGACCTTGAAATTTGTCAAACATCACTTAAAAAATTATTTACATGTGTTTATAAATCAAATAATCCATAAATATTTATATTTAATGATCTAAACAATACATAACATCATAATCCATAAGTAATACAACATTATCTAAATAAATATTACATGATTAAATGTCAAGTAAGTGAATTATCCAAATAAATATCATTATAGAAACACATTAAATAACCACTATCTAAACTGATCAAAATCATCAAAGGCCATTAAATAAGCATATCAACAACTACCAACAAAACTAATTAATGTTATCAAAACTATAACTATCTAGGAATATTAAGTCAACTGTGAAGAAATTTAGAACTAAAAGTATCAATAAATAGTACCATAGAAACTCGCTCAACAAAAAAAAAATAAACAACTAAGCCAAATCATCATACTATAAATACTATAATTTTGAATCACCATTTGAAACTAGATCTATTAATGGTGTTCCTTTATTTGTTTGGTACTCAGTGTACTCCAATGGTGCAACAGGCAATTCAATTAAATTAGGACCTCCACAATCATAATCAATTTCAAGCGTAACCTTGTTAAGCATGTGTGTCACCATAGGATAGGACATGGGGCTACCAACATGTTTATTACTTGAATATTAAGGTCTGCAAGAATGGGTGCATAAGGTTTGGGAACAATAGCCAAGGAAAGATTGGGATTAATGAGATTTGAATTCATATCAGGATAGAACTTGGCATAATTGAAAGTAGGGTTTGTTTTAAGAAAAAATTCAAGAGTTGTATGCATATGTTGATAAGATTGACTTGACGTACCTTGCCCAAATAGATGAGAATACCAAGTGGCTCACATCAAACCTTTATGAAAAAACATTACCTCATAAAGAAGAAGATGGTAAATTATCCAACAATTTCCAAAAAATTGGGTCATTTACATCAAAATGGATTAAAATAGGAGTTACATGCTTAAATGGGTGAGAAAAGGTATTGAAAACCCTACGACCCTGAAAAGGTCTATCATAATGACTACTTTGTGAAGGAGTACCACTACCTTATTGTGCATTGCCTCTACTTGAAACATTTCTACTAGAATCCTAGTGGAGTCCATCATGACATGATTTCTAAATTTTAAATAAACTCAAATAAAGATTATTTTCCAATATTATTTTCATGCAATCAATTTAATCCACAAAAGTCATCTCAAATAAAACCAATATTGCATGTTGTATCAAAAAATCAAATTGTGAATCATCTTTTATCCATTTCATTTCCATATTAATTATTCAAACTAATTTAAATGAATATATTTTTTATTTAAGAACAAAGCACATTTCAATAATAATGTCAAAAGGACATAGTTTCTAATCTTCAAATGAATCAAATAAAGACTAGTTACAAAATCTGAAGAAAACTATTCCATTGTTCAAATATCCATCATGGAAATGAATAGTTTCACAAGAATACTGCAAACAACCCTTTGCTAAATATTCAATTCAAACCCACATAAATTTGACAATAGAGAACAAACATGTAGTAGTTTCTTAGAAAAACCTTTCCTGTATATATACAAAAAATTTACTACCATGATTTCCAATGTTCAAGCATTCAAAATGTACAAGTATTGTCATTAGTTGGTAAAGTGTTATATTATCATTTTAGTGCAAGGAGCTCAAGATAACTATTCATGTTTAGATTGCAACACTATCTTAAAGAATGACCAAAATAACCACTTATTTTGTATTTAAATCTTAACAAAACTAAAAATTTGTATTAAAGGATGAAACAAGAGTAAAGGTTTCAAAGTCATGCTTAAAAAATACACAAATCTCCATTTTTTATTCTAACAAAGTGTTTTTTTGAAAATTTGAATGCATGTATAAGATAAAAATAAGGGTTTTGAATACAATATTTATATATTTTTCTAAAAATTATTACTAAGCTTTCTAAAATTTCTTCAAACCACATGCAATAGGAAAACCCATAGATGTACAAGACCATCAAAATCAAACAAATTATTTCAATGCATGAAACTGAGCTTCAAAAAATGAATGTTTCATCAATGGAATTCAAAATATACCTTCATCACCTTAAGGAATAGAGATGAGCAATCAAACATATGATAATATCAATATAACCCAAAAATCCATTTGTCAAAGAAAATAGTGACTATAAAATGACTTAATAAACCCTTAAAACACATTCATTACTACAATATGCACCAAGTAAAGCTTATAACATAGTCACCATCAGCTACAAGTTTTGCCAACCTCTTTTAAATAGAGAAATTTTTTAGAGTAAATAAACAAGAGCATGCAAACCAAATAACCCTTTACAACCATTTGTAAAACTGAAATAAGCTTTTTTTTTAAACCCAAAAAATAATGCAACAAATTCTTAACTGCATGCAATCACCTAAAATCCTTTTCTGATTGAATGTAAACATGACCCTAAATTTTATTTAAAATAAAATAGACTTATGCAAGCTTCATTCAACTATATCACCATTATCCTCTTTCATTATTATGCACAAGCTATGAGTAACACATGCATACAATAGAAACAAAAGCACATTGATATCTCTGAAACTACTAATATTTTTTCAATAATGAGCAAGGATTATTAAAAAACTTTGCATGTATTAAAATGTTCAACTTTCAACCACAAAATATTGAATATGCTAAGTCATCCATGCAATAGAGATGAATCATTTTTTTAATATATATTACGTTTCACAAAATGAATTTTCATACCTACCAAAAAATTTGAGTGACCCTAAATCAAATGAGTCCAAGCAAATCACCTTGTTTGACTTCAAAAAAAAATTCTACAGAGTGAAAGTTTTACCATAAAATCTTGATTCAAATGAGAGGCAAATATAATAATTGGATCTTTTATGGTAGACATGTTTCCCAATGTGCATTAAGATGATTACATCTAACATATCCTCTAAGTTGGCAAGAAATAGAAAAATGCTAACAATCTACTAAAAAATAATGTCAATAAATGCATTAAAATCCACTAAATGAATTTAGCAAACCAACTTTGGTGATTCTTTTCCAACTTTATATTACCGACAACAAAAAAAAAGTACCAAGCCTTTAATGCCAAGATTTCCATGTGCATCTAAATATCCCCTATGCCTTAACTATATATTTTACCAATATTTCAAATGATTTTAATATTATATTCCTCAAAGACTGAAATAAAAGCCATATTACCCATAAAAACATAACATTAATATAGTGCAATGACAAGGTATGTCATTATAATAAGGTTATTTGAGCTAGGTCATAAACAACAAGGTTTATATGACCTATGAAAAACATTCAAGATCATAAAATGAATGAGATTTATCTCATATAACAAGCACAAGTTTATATGATAGTCTATTAAAAACTTAAATATTACAATGTGATATTCAAATGAAGAGTGTACTTATTGTTTAACATTATTGATAGTATTTATCAAACTACACTATGAAATTGATCAAGAGATTAAGTGCATGATCAAAACAATGAAATTACACACTTATAAAATAACCATAATAAAAGCAATAAATCTTACAACATTTATTTTTCACGAATGAGTTGGTCCAAATGGATACAAAGAGTTTCCCCCATGTTGATCTCCCCCGACAATGTCCTGAGATTTGATTTCAAGTGATGAAATACGTGACTCTCAAGGGTAAGTATACTTTAATTTTATCCCACCAATTTGTATTGTTAAACCATTTATAGGGATATAAGATTAATCTCCCATTTTACCTCTTAAAGTATTTGGAATGCACAACTCTTGCCCATCAGGTTGAATCTAACCCTATACTGCATCAAGGACTTATATTGTTATTGGTAAAACATGGTCAAACCTTGTGAGGTACGGAGGTCTTCCTAGGGAGGTCCTTAGCTGAGGGTGACTCCTCAGAGGAGGACCCTACCTCAGGATCCTACTACCCTTTTGCTAGTACCCCCAAGCTAGCCCATCCAAAACCCCCGCTAAAGTTGTTTGTCCTTAAGCCCAAACTAGTTATTCTAGATGAGGGAATCTAAGAGGAGATCACTAGGAAGGGTAAACTTCTCCTATCGAAATAGTTGGAAAATAATAAAGAGCATTGGATATGTTCAATAATAATTTGCAAGAAGTTGGGTTGAAGCTGACTAGTCTCATTCATGAATAGAATGCCTTGCATAGGCAAGTGGATATGATTATTCAATCTTTTGTCCATTCCAACAAGGTCAACCATAATCCTATTAAATAACTACTAAAGGTGGTAGAGACCCCCCACCTAATATCCCAGCATGACTCCAATCAAGAAAAAACCTCTATAGGAATAGGGACATAAAAGGCCACAAATGATCCTCCCTTAAGACGATACTGAAGGACTCAGTGATAGGATGAGGGCAAAAGCTTCTAATAATAAGTTGGTTGTACCTAAGAATATATCTAAAGATGAAAATGAACCATTGGAGGGTCCCCCCTCTTGATCTATTTTTTTTCATGTTTTGTTTCGCCTCTTAAGGGGTTAACTAGCTTTTTTTTTGTAGTTTTTTGTTGTTTTCACCTTTGAGGCTTGCTACTCTTTTGTATAACATTTTTATGGTTCCTAGATCCTTGTAAAACTAGGTTGTTTACCTGATAAAATTAAAAAAAATAATCAAAGGAAGACTTATGATGAGATTATTTTCAATCAAATGTGAATTATTTATAAATGTATTATTCCCTAATATTGTACTTATATGATAGTTATGAAAATACTATTTACAATCTTTTATGAATAGAAATGTTTTTTTGACAATTTGATCACAAATGTTTTTCCATACTTGCTTCACTTTGAATGATGTTACCAATTTTTTAAATCAATCAACATAGCATTATGTCATATTAAATATACGCACATGAAATAACTATTAAATGAATGTAGACAAGTTAACCCCCACCAAGGAGTTTTAAATTTTATGACTCGAGCCATCATATGCGAGAATTGGATAATTTTCAAGTTTTTACCAGGTTTGCTATTTTTGATATAACATGCCATAAAAGCTTAATCAACTAATGAATAAAACCACACAAAGGCAAAGTAAGGCCAGGGAATTCAATCTAGACTAGGATTTTGAGCTTGGCATGCTCAGAGATGATGAAGTCTCAGGTCCAATGAGAGAACATAACTAATGTGTTTCAAATTAACTAAGGCCCATGAGCCAAAAAATTAACAAAAATGGTATAGGTTATTACACTTAAATGAAATAAACCTTTTATCATGTTTTAAACACCCTCAAGATTGACACCATGAGAGGCCATCCAAGTGTTTTTCACCCAATATTTCAAATTTATTTCTATGGGGTCTTGGCCAACAGAAAAAGATATAAGATAAAACTGCTCAAAGTAATTGAAAATTTTATCAAACTTAGGACATTATGACACACAATCAAAAGGGTTTTTAGATGCAGTGTTTATACCTCATGAAATACTTTGGGATTGAATTTATATGCTCACTTTAGTTCCATTGTTATTCAAACTCTATTATAATCCCTTGGAATAAATGTGACAGGACCCAAAGAGGAAGACATTTAAATTAAGACAATTATTGTCTTACTGGTGGTGATGTGTTGGTTACAACACAAAAAATGCATGACATTATTGAAAGAAAAATAAAAAAATATATCTTTCTAAATAATAATGGTGGTGTGACCTAAGGCATGCTAGAAACCCTAGCATAGCTCCTTTTTTCTACTCTCTAATTTCCCCCATGTTAACACAACTTTGTCTTTGAGTGGTTGAAGGAAAATTTTGGAAAAATTCTTTGTAACTCACTATCCAGTGTTATTTTTGACATTTTTATAAGCATGGTCTTGAATCGAAGCACATACTCACTAATATTCTTATGAGGTTTTTTTTAAGCTAAAATTTTTGAGAAAATGTGACAGTTTGGCTAATGTTAATAGAAAACTGAGATAAGAATATATTGGCCAAATCATTGAATTGACACACAAAACCTACTAATAAGGCACAAAACCAATCCAAGGCATAATCCTTAAGAATTATAAGAAATATCTTGGCCATAAATAAATCATCATGAGCAAAGGAAATGAAAGATCGAATGTAATGTGAAGGATCATCCTTGCCATTTTATACTTCAAATTTAGGCACAATAAAATTGGAAGGCAAAAGATCAATGATGACCTTATGAGCCAATAGATTGTTTATATATCTTGAGAAGTGACCACATGGCTAGGTTTTTGAGGTCCTTGCACAATTTATCTAATTTGATCTTGCACATCTTGGAGATTATTTAATGTAAGCATCATTAGATGTAGCAGTCTATTATATAACCAACACATGATTAACATTGATAAGAATATATGATTTATTATTTTAACTAAGACTAAGACTAAAAGATAAAGCATTAAGAGGAAAGCAATATGTAGTACATTATGTAGGCATAGTTGGATTAACTTGAGGAGTATTGCTAAGTGGAGGCACAAAAGGGTTAGTAGAATCACTAAAAGCACTAGCCTCACCACATGATGTATAATTAGAGCTTCTAATAAACATATTAGAAACATTAAAATGGTCATCATTAGCATTTTCAGGTGTAGATTATTTAGCCCATATTATTCTATTTGGTTTTTTAATAACAACATATATCCATCAATTTATTCAGGGATAATCTTAAGATAATTTCATTCACACATCAATTAAATGAAATTGAGTTGTATATGCCATAATGTTGATATGCTCTCTGTAAATTGAACATATCAAGATATTATTCATTAGATAGGTAAAATCATATTACCATCTCTAATTTTACATTATTATGTTGGTGCAATATTTAATGTGCACCTATCATTAAGTTAACTTAGGTTATCTTCTATATTAAGTGTGTTTTGATACACTTTCATAGGCTTAGAATAGGATAAAGATAAGCATTTAATTCTATATATTGTTGTGCCACCTCTAAATGGACCAACCACACGTGCCTACTATGTGGCCAATAGAAAAATAGATGAAAGCACTTGTTTTTACTATATATACCCCTCATCTCTTTGAGTATTGTAATGCATGTTTTGACATTCCTATTATTTTTAAAAATAAACTATATTAGTTTCACTCTTGTGAAAAGTTGTATTAATTTATGGAGTAAATTGATACTAGGAGAATATATTAGGCTATCAAATATTTTATATTTTAATACAATCTTTATCCATATTTCACTCTTGTGCAAAGCTATCTTATTTTATGAAGTAAACTAATACTAGGAGAATATCTTGGGTTATCAAAGATAAAAGCTTTTATCTTTTCAAAATGAAATTAGATATTTTTAACATGGAACCAAACTCTATCTCTTTGTAGGTCACACTTGTGGGTTTTTTAGGAAAACTAAGCATTCCCACATATTTCTACAAGCTCCTATCATATTTTAAAGCCCCCTACATTATTATAGGTTTTCAAAAATATCATGTGGGTATTTTTTATTTCGGCTAAAATAATGTTTTTAGGCCTTATTGAGTTTTTCACAATTTTATGGAAAAGTCACATTTTTGGGGGGATTGTGGCACCGATTTTATAATAAAATTTAATTTAATTTTTTTTTCAATGGATGGTTTTTTGGCAAATTTCTGAAGTTGGACACTCTAATGAAGAATAGGGACAAGTATGTTCCCTACAACTTCTTTGTAGATTTATGGAAAAAAAATTGTAAGTTAGAAACTCTAAATTTTTTTCTATGATCCTTCACTTCATAATCTTTCCATAAAGTCCAAGTTTGTAAAAAACATACTAGAGGTGTTCCCATGGTAAATTTATAAAGGTGACAAGACCAATAAAATGTTTTTCCTAAGTCTACAACACTTAAGCCCTCTATATCTAGCCCATACACAAAATGACTAGTTGGCCATATGACCATATGGCTTAGGTAATTAACCCTTAAGGGCTCCTTCTAGTTATTTTTTGGACCAATGTACACTATAAAGGTTGTAACTTTTGATCTATAAATCATGGGAGGGTCATTTGTTTTCCCTACTACATAAATTTTTGAGCTCTATGTAGTGGTGGAGTCCATTTATAAATTTTATTAACTATTTTCCTATAAATTGTAGTTTTTGTTTTTCCATATTTTGATGTTTAGTTCCAAATTTTTGAACTTTGAGAGGCCATATATTTTGATTTGTGTAGTAGATTGACTTGATTTTTTTTAAGAGCATGATTATTTGTGCTATTCACATATTTGGTTTAAAATTTTCTCTGTTTTACATCAATCTTTTATTTTTTTTTAAAAATTGCTTAATTGTATATTGTAAAGCAAATGTAAATGCTTTATTTATAAAGTGCCAACTATTTTTGTTCAGGGGGGGTCATTTTTTGCACGTTTTGGTCTGTAAAATAGATTATGGTAGTATGAATTTGTATTTGGTCTCATTTTTTTATTCCCTTTCCATTAATTTGAAGTTTTTCAATAGGTAGAAGTTATTTTCAAGGCTTTTTATATCTTTTGTCATTGTAATTTATGCCAAGATCTCATTTTTCTCATACAAGCCAGTAATAACCTACAAGCTAACAATGACATTTTATTTTATGAATTATGTGCACTTCAAGAGGATATGGTCACATTTGTTGATGAGAATATGAAACTAAGAAAATAAAATACCCTATGTCTATCATACCTTAAAGACAAATATTCCATCATCAAATCATTACAACACAATATTGCCTTATTACACCAATATATTGCTCATGTGGACTTTATTTCATCTAGTCCACCTTTTTTACTATTTATGATTCTGGTATGTATCTTATTGATGTTATTCTAAATTTCAATTTATAGTACCTTGGATAATTTTGAGATCATGTTCCACCTATGACTACCAATGTAGTTAGCCACACTTCAGATCATCTTAAAAATGTGCTTGGCTCATTCAAAAATCACACTACTAGTATTGGTTCCCATTAATACATTCCATGGGTCATTCTAATAGAGGTATTGGTAAGCACTTATCAATTATTATATCACACATCCAAACTATTCACTATATTACTTGGCATGGAATTAACTATTGAGAAACTACTTCATCTTCATTGGGATCACTTCATAAGAAATCTAAACGTATTTTTATTTGCTCGTCTCTTCATGAGGAAATTGAACAACACATGAGATCTTATACAACTTCAATAAACTATGAGACCCTTGAGATTTATTCAATTATTCATGAGATTCCTAATAACTTTTAGACTCACATAGGCATGAGATTCATACATCTGATTCAAATGTTTCCTTGTATACATTTTTTGTGCACATGGCACCAAATCACATACATGTATCTTCTTCTACCATCCATGTTCATTTGAGATTAATTTAAGATTGGTTGTGGTATGTTTAATTTAATGACATAGCTCTTCCACTATTCAACTACATCATTTGCACACTATTCATACTACCTAGTAATGCTTTGTTCTTTGAGCAAATCTCATACTCATGATGGCATTTATTTAAAATTTGATAGTCTCCTTATGTGGAACAAGTTATAGTGTCCTCAAAATCTCTTTATTTAATTTCAACTATATTTCTGGAGATCTTTTCCTTTATAATTTTTTACACCTTGACATTATATGTGCATCCTTGTAGTGAGAATTTAGTGGCATCCCCAACATTTATCAGTTATTTGGTGTTCAATTAGTGGATTCAAACTACTCGTGTAGATTTTTTCATCCTCTCCACCTGTTCAAATTTATGAGGGGTGTGAGGTTATACTTATTTATTTGGGTGTTGTGTGTATATCTCTTGGTTATTCTTGTGTTATCACATCTTGACATCTCTTACATTAGTTCCTTTGTGATGTAATTTATAGGTTTTCACTCTTGTATTTTGCATAGTCATGTGGATCATCCCACCTTGTAATCTTGTGGATCCCACCTTTTCTAAAGCACTTGGTGATAATATTTTAGTGACACTAGATAGGTATCCCCATTCAATTATAATTAGAGCATTTTAATGGAATTTGACCAATGTATGCATCACTTTGAACATGTTTGTGTCCTCTCCTCCCACTTTTAAATTTTTTACTTGTCACCTACTTAAACATTTTGACCATCATCTCATGGCAAACATTTAGTGTGCTTTCTTCAGTAATGGATCAACCCATCTAATGTATTTTAGTTAGTGATGGATCAACCCATCCTCTTTCAAAATATTATTTTCCTACTTGTGTGTTATGATGTCTTATTTAGTGATGGATTAACCCATCCTTGTGGAATATCTCAACACCTCCAATCACTTATGTTATTTTACTATTTTTTTAGCAACCCTTGGAGTGTATCTCATTTTTCATAGTTACATTTTTTGTACATAGGTGTCTCATTGGGCCTAGTTTTTGGGACCCATTTTGAATATTCGAAGCCTCATTATTGTGAATTATGCATAGATCTACCTAAATTTTAGTTAAGGGAGATTTTGGTTCAATATTTAATGTGCACTTATCATTAAGTTATCTTAGGTTAGATTTTATTGTATGTGTGATTTGATACACTTTCCTAGGCTTAGAATAGGATAATGATAAACATTTAAGGCTATGTATTATTATGCCATCTCTAAGTGGGCCAATCATATGTACTTATTATGTGGAAAATAGGGAAAGGGATGCAAACACTTTGCTTTTATACACACACACACACACACACACACACACACACACACACACACACACACACACACCCCTCATCTCTTTATATATTATAATGAATGCTTTGTAATTCCTAATGTTTGTGAGTACAATATTTATTTATTTTTCACTCTTTTTCAAAAACATCATATTTTATGGAGTAAAAAAATAGTAGGAGAGTATCTTTAGCTATCAAAACTTTTATCATTTCTACATGAAATCAAGGCTTTTTCAAATTAGTGTGAAATATATTATGGTTTCATTTTATAATTTCATTTACATATTTGTTTTATATACTTTTGGATTTAGGTTACGTAAACAAGACAAAAATATAGAATGTTAATATTGCATAAGATATAACAATCCATAAACAAATCTGAGTATAACTAGTAGAATGTTATAACTTGATATTTATAGAAACACTAAAGGAATTTGGTACATGACTTGTTGAGGATTTTGTTATGTGTTATATTCAGTCACAATCACCCAATATGATTTACATAAGCTCTATGTTGGCTCATATTAGGAAAATGACTGTGCAAATTAAGCAAGAAATGTTTGGTGCTTGATGTACACATATGGTGTTCCATAACCATTTGTTGAATACCAGATCTAGGGGATATGTTTAGGTTTATGATAGTTTGGATTATTACCCATGTGATTATAAGTGAATAATGTAGATTCAAATACCTTTGATCTTGTGCAAATAGATTTACTTTCCTTAACCTTACTTAAAAACCCTATTTTGTGCTCTCAAGACCAATGTGACATGAAAAAAGTGGTTATTGGATTAGGTTGGACTGACCTTAGCCAATCCTTGGTAACTAGTAGAGTGTTACCTACATTTATAATACTTCAAAGAGAGCTCAAATTGCATGTAGTTCTCCTGTTAAAGTGTTTGTGCTCTAAATCACATGGTTTCAAGTCTAAGTGCAATTTCACCTATGTTTCCTTCGGTACAAGCATGTAAATAGATATATCCTTTAGAAACTTTAGATTTTGAATAAGAGACTTTAGAGTTTGAATAAGAGTAAGCGAGATGGATTAGTTCTCTAAGTGTGTAATTTTTTAATTAGGGAAAGCTTCTCTTTAAAATGCCTCTAAGGGATTTGTATATATATAGTTTTCAAAATTGAATTGGGGAACTATTGGTGAATAAATCTAACTAAATAAGATCCAAAAAATGTAAAATAAATTACTCCAAAGGGAAATTTGACCCAAAGCAGATTTGAAAGATATGCTAGGACATCTTTGATAATTATAAATGATTCTGATGGAATATATCCATATGTGATTATAGGATTTGTCCTAAAGCCATAGAAAATTAAAGACCAATAAAACAATACTAGAGATCCCTATTACAAAATGAAGAATGACAAACAAATGAAAACATAAGACTGCAATCAAGCAAATTAGAGAAGGTGACATAAAACCAAGACAAGTGCACCAATAAGCTCCTTGTTAAAATTTGAGTGTCTATAAATGTACCCCTATTTAATTTATTATTTTAAATAAAATAACAAATATTGGTTTAAAGGGATAAAGAAAGTGACAATCTACATTGGAGGTTTTGAACTTAGATTTTTCCTTGCCCTTAATGTTTCATAGTGTCCATGTGTATCTACATGCAAATATATGTGAAATCTAAGAGATTAATATTCAAAAATAAGGTAGCATAGTCATTAATGAAATTTCACAATAATCAAATAAGGACTACACTTAGGAGTATGGGGGTTTTTGATGTTCATGGAGTATGTTTCTATCATTAGAGTGAAGATGTCATGTATCCTAATGACCCAATTCAAATGGAGAAGGTGTCTCTAGTATTATTTTCTTCTTGGATAGAGAATAGAATAATATGTGGAACATTTATGGATATGGAACCCTGTACTCAAATCAAATGTAAATCTACATAATTGAGTTTCTAAGAATATGAGTCTAAGTTTTATGAATCATCTAATTCATATGGATTTTACTATTCAATATGAGAATTTGAGTATAGTTGAGTAAGTCTATTTAAGTCTGAGTAAATAATTAGGTATAATATGTGGCATATGCCCCAAATCTAACAACCTATGTAATATGATTCATGAAATATATGCTAAAGTATCATAATATATGTGAGCTATCAACATATAAACCTAGATAATGTGTCATATATGCCCTAGATATGCCCCCACTCTATATAACTTGTGTCAAATAAATAATATAACTAGGAAAATGCATTGCATATGCCCTACATATACCCCCATCATGTATAACTTGTATAATTTGAATCATGAATCTATGTGATAATATCATGGAATCTATGAATTGAAATTCATGAACTAGGTGTAGACACTAAATCTAAATTATATATCACCTCAATCTTGTACACTTTACAAATATATATCATGGATCTACCTTAAGCTTTTATACCTTCCTATTTTTAAAAGGCTCACATATGCTATCTCTCTTTGCCAAATTGTTTATCTCTTTGTTTGACTAGTGTTATTCTAATGACCCAAGCCTTCTATCATTATCAAAGTGTTGTAAACATGCTTATATTTTATCTATATAAGTTTGGGACCGTGCCTATTTTATAGTTTCCCAAACACTTGTGTCCTAGTCAAATGCATATGTTGATGCAATTTTATTATACGAATACAAGTTTATAGTGCCCTGAAGTCATCAAAATTTTAAATGAAATGTATTATGGTTGACCTAAGTGATTTAATGTGATATATCTATATAATGGATTGGTATATATACATGATTAACCCTCATTCATTCCTCACCTAGTACAGAACTAAATACTCACTAGGCAACTTACCAAAAATATTCAATCAAGCATTCAAGTCAGCAAAGCTTCCTTATTTCCTTTTACTTCTATATCAGACATAGGGATAACACATCCATAGGTCTAAATTACTAAAGGGATCAACCCATTAGTCTAATTTTGTAAGTTACAAGATAGTTTTTTATTGTACTTTCTTTCCACATATTTTACCATTATACACATGCAAGTCAACACATTAAGGGAAAACTACATCAGTTTAAGTCCCTTCTAAGTAGTGGATATGTAGGCAAAACCCATTTATATAGGGGTCTTTAGGGTTAACTAGACACAATGATCCTACTAACGCATTTTTCCCACAATCATTATAATGATGAAGAATAGGGTTTTACTATTTGATAAGGAACAATAGATTATGATCCAAATATAAGCACACCAAAGTGAAGGAAACATAGAACCCAAAATATCCCAAGTGGTCGCATCCAAATCTAGCAGGTATTCCATATTGGACACCTATGTCTAAGTCAGACAAAATCATTAACACAATCATCCAAGGTTGACACAAATGTTTGGGTCTATAGGGTAAATTTTTTTAGAAACTAACGACTAATCTAGGAAATTGATCCAATCTATTTCCATCCTATTCTATATTAGATTTGAATGTACACAGTTGACTAGCTATGTACTCTTATTTTCATTTCTTTGTTATATAATCAATAGTTGTACTTACTATTTTTTTATCATATCTCAGTATTTAAATTCAAAATATTATTTATCTAAGTTTATATTTAATTTCCCTACTATAGATCTTTTTATCACCCTTGTGCTTATTCATTTCTATATTCTTAACCTTATACTATATTTATCCATCTTAATTTGGGGTTAAAAATTTGGTGAGCCCAATCTATGTGTCTTTCCATGCAACTCCTAGTGTGCTCTAGGGTTTTTTTATTGATCTAATCTCTCAATTTTTATAATTTATTTTCTTAAAACCATGTTTAATATGGATTAAAAAATATTCTTCCTTCTCCTAACCTAAGAAGGGTGATAGCTACCATTCCTCTAACCAGGACCATGATATCACTCCTTCAATGGGTAGGGTAGATAGTACATGTATGCATATTCAATTGCAAGCACCTAGGGTTTGTGCTTGTGAAGAACTAAAACATCAAATCACCACTATGAGAAAGTTAATAAAAGAGTTTAAATATTAGATTACACATAGGCAAAATCCAAAATATGGTAGTGTTAATCATGTGTTTGCATCCTCATCTAATAAGGTTTCACATCTAGATGAAAATTTGTAACAAAATACATCTCAAACAATAGATCCAAATATTATACCAAAGGCTACTAAGAGTCCAAGTCAAATCCTAATAGACATGCTTCAAAATAAAGTAATTTAATTACCTCCTCTACATCCTATAAATAGATCCAATTACTATTGTGTATATCCTATAATTCATGGGCATCATACAAATTGTTGTTTTGAATTAATAATCAAAATAAAAATCCTCAAAGATAGTGGGGATCCTATGATTGATACATCACTCTAACAAACCACTATCTTTGTGAGTACCTCTTCTAAAACTCAAGTACCAAAATAACAAATGTTGTTACCAAAGAAAAATTTAGAGCAAAAACGATTACAAATATCAAACATAGAGAAAGAAAATGTTGAAAAAGAAAAAATAGATTAAGAAAGAGATACAAATTTACTTCTAAAAAATGATACTTATCTTTCCAAACAATATGATTTTGGAAATCAATATTTACAAAACTTTGGTTATCATGGTCAAGGATTGGGAAAACATTCCAAAGGCATCGCTCATCTTATTTCCACATCAGATCATAATGACCATCAAGGTTTGGGATATATTGGCAATACTAATACAAATCATTCAAATATGCATATCCCTTTCTTTAATACAAAAGAGAAAGAACCTATAAATGACAACATGGTATAAAAAAGAGCAATGGACACATCAGATATTTATAACAAACAAGGTAAAAAATAAGAGACACTTGACAAATATAATGCTCCAAATGTGTATATAAAGGAGGAAACTACAATCCCTTCCTTAAATCAAGCTAATTTTATTATTCATATAGATGGTAAACAATGTTCTAATGAATAGTTTTTCAAATGATGTTATGATCCACTTGGTAGCATACCACATAATTTATTCATGCCTAAAGTATTGTTACCTATCAATTGAATCCATAACCAATAAATTAGAAACCAAATGTAGATAAATACAAACCAAAGATACCAAGTACAAACTTACCAAAATACAATGATATAGTTCTTAATTTTGCTATGTACACATATGGAACATCTTGTTTAAGATAACTTACACATTTACCACTCCTTGTAGATTATCATCATCATGTTGAGATAATAGGATAGTCTTTTTATTACAATATTCTAAAACTACAAAAATAATCAAAAAAATCAAAACTCCAAAAATATCTTCAACGTTTACATGTTCTATTAACTCCTTGGCATATATGTTATTGGTTCTATGTTGGTAGATGGAATATTAGTAATTTTTATATACACGTGTTCAAAACATCATTTGAGTGTGATATAGGCATACACAGATACATGATCTATTCCTATACAAATGTTGGGCCTTCTTTATCTCATGTCAAATGGACATTAGGGGCATCCAATTATTTGATCTTGATATGCACATAGGTTATATAGTTCTATGGTCACTTTTCATTATCATGATTAAGATTATGTACTTACACATGCCTTTATTCATGTTTATATTTCTCACAGTATACTTGATATGATATGTACTTGACATTTTTTTCTAACACATATATCCAAGGGCTAAATGTTATGTTTATGCAGGTTGTTTGTATTTTTCCTTTATGCACTTCCTTGAGTGTTTTGTCTTACTTGTTAAGCATTTGAATATGCTCAATTTTTTGTGGTCCTTGAGCCTTTGTTTGATTACTTTGACATTTTCATATGTCATTTCTTGTTGTATGGCCATTTGAAAATGTCATTCTTTGCTTTGTGGACATTTGAATAAGTCATGTCCCTTTGATTGTGTGGCATTTGAATATGCCCCTTATTTGAGATATCCTTGGACCATTGTATTTTTATTTGATTTTGAGTGCTCTTGTATGTGTCCTTAATTTATTTTTGAACTTGTATTTTTATTATCTAAGCATTTCCATGATCCATATCAATCATCTTAGGGCTTGATGTGATCACATTTTACTTACTTCAATGTTATATCTACCTAGACATGTTTCTCCTATATGTTTTGTGGTTCATTTTATAGCTCAAATTTTCACCCCAAGGAGGGCTACTCTAGCATCCTCAAATTTGGTATAACATTGAAACACCTCATATGTTATGGGTAATAATTCTTAGAGGTGAATCTCTAGATTATGGGCTAGCTCTCATGCACAACACCTATAAATAATAATTCTCCTACTTGATTTTAAGGAAAAGAGATAGAATGATATTAAAATTAATCTAATGTAAGTGGTGCACCAATGTAAACTCCATAATCCTACTTGAACCTGCACTATGGAAGACAACTTACAAAACTGATCTCAAAACCCAAGGTTCGATTAACAAAAGTGTTTCAATATGAAGGTAGAATGCAATGTATCCTTCAAGTTGGATGAATAATTGGTCTAATAATGGACACTAATAATCCTCCTTACACTTAAAAATAACACAAAGCAACTATTTACACATCATATGACCTGCTATAAGATACATTACTCATACAAAGCATGAATTAGAGATGGATGCAAGGAGAGAGAACTATCACTTATCAATAAAAAATAAACTACTTCACATACTTGTGAAAAAAATTTAGAAATTAAAACTAGTTTAAAATCTTTACTCGAAATGAAAAATTAGTATTCAATTCAACATGGCTTTGGCATACCAATGTGTGGATCCTTACAATGCTAAAAATGGCTCAATATATATAAAAGAAGAAGAAAGGAGAGAGGAGATAGATGTTAGAGAAGTTCATGATAGGTGTTGTCATTTAATTTAAAGAGTGAAGTGATAAAATTCCTAATAATATCTCATGAGCATGTATCCATCTTCTAGGAGTTGTTCTTGCATAATTTGGAGAGGAGAATCTTTGCCTTCTTCATCAAGGCTCATCATGTTTAAAAAAATGCCCTTGAGACTTGCCCATTTTCTTGATACCTCTAACTGACCATGATAGGTGTGTATTATGCTTCCTAAGGTTATCATGCCTCTCTTTCACTGGCTTTCACATTTGACACCTCCTTTTGATTCTCTCAAGCATGATATAAACTCCTCCATGTTGGCCACATAGGCCTACTACGCAACTAGGCCTAGTTACTTGACTTTAGTTCTCTTGAGTGATCATGAGAACTCTATAGGAGATAATTATAGATATAATATACATGTTTATCACTTGAGAAATGTTTGATGCTATGAATTTGGGTTTTAAAGTGGCCTACTCATACTATTATTGACCTCTTTAGGTGGCCTTGTTGCTTCATCACAAACACATAAAAATGCCTTCATGATTAGGTTTGTAGAAGCAATCTCAAGAGAAAGTGAATTTAGTTTATGATATAAGAAGTTAAAATACATTATAAATCACCCTCAATGATTTTCAGATATCCAATTGCTCAAAACCTTGCATTTCACCTTAAAACCCTACAAAACATAGCATTAATTGCATTCTGTATAGTTTTAAGTAACAAAAAAATTCATGGTAAGGGCCTTTAATGAGTAAATAATTTTGTTTGGGTGGTTACAAGATCAAATCAATGAATATGAGGGCATATTTCTCCTTTTCTTTCCCATCAATCTCCTTTTTTAAGATTTTAGGAGGGTTTAGACCTGTTTTGGTTCTTAACAATTGTTCATAAAACTTAGGGCCTTAACCCCTAAACCAATGACACAATTTTAAAATAGATAAGCCTCATCAAATTTTCCTAGGAGTGGAGGATCCCATGTAAATCCTCTATACCATTCTGAGCTTTAAAAAGTGCCTCTCATGTTGTAACTAGGTAGTTTGGGAGTGTTATGTGGTCTTAATGATTATTCTTATAGGTCAGGGACCTAAACCAACTCTCAATTCCACTAGAGTTTAGTATGGATACCTATTTACCACCTATAAAATCCATTGGACCCCATGCATAAGGACATGGTCACACTGAGCACAAGAAAACCTATCTGAAGTTGTAGTTTTGCATCTAAAAGAGCTCAAGAAGGTCTCTTAGGCCAAATTGTCATTTTTCTTATTTCTTATTTCTTATTTCCTAAGCCACCTTGTTAGGATCTATTCCATTACTATGAAACTTTATATAGCTTCACACTTCTTAAGAAACTCATATTGTCACAAGAGTGGACTTGGATATTATCATCTCATATATTCAAATTAAACCCTATATATAATCCTATATTGTTCTAGATATTTGTCTCTGCTTGAAACTTTAAAAGGTTCTTGAGCCTATAGGCTTATCCATGGGTCATTAGTTTTTTTACTCTATTTTCAATAATTAGGCCACCTGTACATTTTCATAGTATAAAATTATGATATTTTAGGGTCTTAGGCACCCCCTTTTTACTTCCCATGTATGTTTCAAGGTGACCTCAGTGTGTCTCAAGGTTTCATCTTGCCTCAATGATAAACTTAGGTTTTGAATAGTTTATGAAGAGTCCTAGGTAGTCATGATGTGATAGCCTCTCACTCCATTTGAAACCTTATTATATCTTCATTATGAGATATTAGTATTTTTACACAAAGTATAGGTAGTCCTCTTGATGTTCAGTTACCTTCCTATGCTCAGACTGAGCTTGTGTTTGTAACCCTGCAATGGAGATATCAAGTTGATACATATGGATATGGGACTAAAAGATCATATGTGATCATGTTTAGAAATTTACCATACTAACATAATATTATAAAAGGATCTTAAACACTCCATGCTTTCTCAACATCTTGAACTTGTGGAAAGAACACAAACCCTCTCCATTGCCTTCAAACTTGAAGGCTTAAGAGACTTAGTTTGTTGTAGGTATCTATAGAGGTCTTATGTCTCTCATATGGATTTATGATATTGTGAAGACTTAAAATATTCCTTGAAGACCTTGGAAAAAACTTACATGCCCTACCTATCAAGTATCTTTAGCACATATTTCTTACACAAAAATGTGACATTCTTTTGCATAGACCTGCAACTAGCAAGGTCACTCCATGGATGAAGAGAACGAGAGACAAAGGAATTTTTTATTGTATTTAGAGACTTATTTGTTATTTGAGGATATTAATCTGAAGTGAGTAAACTCTTGAAGGATTTCCAGTAGTTTCTCTGGCAATTCTTTGCTCATTCCAAGGTGTCAACATTGTTAACTTAGTTTTACAACATGAGAGTGTGTTTCATGAAACCATGCATGCTCAAGATCCTAAAATATTTCATGAATCTCAGACCACATGGAGACCCCATTATGCACAAGCAAGGTATATTTTTACTGTCTATTGAGCATTATTTCTATTGTTTAAAAGTTTGGCATTGATGTCAAAGGTTCTTAAGAAAAGTATTCATGAGGTCATTGAAGAATGTTCTTGTCTGATAGCATCATTGAGAGGTATGACATTGTTTAGGAGAATTAAATTCATGTGATAAAGGTGTATAATCATAAATGAGTGTTTCAATGTCATTTATCATGCTTTAAGTGCTTGAAAAGCCTAGCCATGACATTGGTCTTTGCATGAAGAGACCTTGTGATAATGTCTGAGCTTGATTTCTTAGTGATATAGATGAATAGAGGCATAAGAGGTTGTTTGAGTTTGTTTTATATTTCATATGATGCATTGAATCACTCATTAGAGTCTCAAAGTGAGCCTACATGGGTAAAACCTATAGACCTAACATGCAACTAGACTAGTTATAGACCCTGCCTGACCTTTTGAGGTGTCATGAGGTATTGTCCAGGAATATGAATAATGTATGGTAGTGGTTGAGCATGGAAATATTTTGTATTAATTTTATCTGAGGTATTTAGAACTTGGATATTGGCTATAAGGCTAGTTTCAAGGCCTAATGTGACTTGCAGGTCAAGGCCTATAGAGAAAAGAAAGAGATGGTGACCAGATGGGGTAAAAGGATCAATTTTCAAGGTATGTGTGAGTATTTTAGAATTTTCATAAGTGTGTCATGTTTTTAAAAGTATTTTGACCAATTTTTAGGTCAAAATTTTAATTTTAAGGCAAGAAAAAGTGTTTTGAGGTCTCTCATGTGCATAGAATGAAGGGTTCTCAACCCGAGAAGAACTTTCAAGTGTTCATTGGCATGTGTAACCTATGCATGGGAACCTAATATATTTAGGATATATTTTTAATATTATTAGATAATATTTCCATGAATTATTTTTGGAAATGAGGTTCAATCCTTTATGAGCAACTGTTAATACTAGAAATAATGTTAACCCTCTCTAAAACCCTAACATTTACTTGATGTGAAATATCTTGTTTAAAACATCCCAGAATGGTCTAAAATGACTATAAAAACTATTGGATTATGTATAAAACTCTTTGAGTCACCTTTATAATTGATTATTTTTTTAGGTGAGTGAGTGAACCTTATGGGAAAGGCCTTGTTTCTAAAAGATTTGATGTAGCAGTCAAAGTTGACTAAGTCAAAGTTGATAAATGGATCAAAGTTAAAGATTAAGACTTTTATTTAATTTCCATGATATTTTATGATTAGGTTCTATCCATCAGGGATACTAAACTAGTCATACAAGTTGACTAGTCGTTGATAGGCCTAATGGTGCAAACAGTGAGAAATCTAAGAAGAAGTGAGAAGTTGATTAGGGATGTGTTATCATGGATTAGGGATGAATAGAAGTGCCTGGAGAAGTTTTTAAATACTGGTAATACATTTTAATATTGGATATATGTTTTGGATATCAGTGAATATGATGAAAATGTTGATCATAAGTTGACTTGCCTAGTTCAAATGAGACAGTGAGTTACAAGACTATGAGATTGGTATGAAAGACCAATATTGCCATTTGACCATATATATATATATATATATATATATATATATATATATATATATATATATATATATATATATATATATATATATATATATATATATATATATATATATATATATATATATAATAATGGTCTAAGGAACTCATATGATAATATACATGAATTTTAAGTCTTTTAAAGTGGTTCTATAAGTGTTTTAGGTCATTGTTTTCATGATTGTGTTTTGAAGCTAGTTGGCAGTTTTGAGTGAGCTATTTATAGAGAAGGGTTTGAGTCTTTTTTCCATGTGTAATTAAGTATAATTATCTTGGTGAATTTTTTTAGGTATTTAAGTATATATGTATATGATTTTTTTCCATGGTTTTTTCACAAAATTGTGTTTTTGATTCAATTTTTCAAGATAGACTTTCTAGGTATGCACAGACCTAATTGTGAACATTGCTAATGGCATTCTTAAAGTGGTGGTTGGAGCTAAAAGGTGTCATAGACTGAAGATGATATTGGTATGGGTATATTTGAGTTAAATATGATATGTTCTTTCCATTTGAGTATTTTGATAGTGTTCCAAGTATTTTAAAGGGTAACATATGATAATGAAGCCCTAATTGAATTAGGTCTCCTTAAGGCATAAAAGAGGATTTAGGTCCTATATGCTATGACTGAACTATTTTAATGTTTGATTAATGTTTTTGGAATTTCATAAGGCTTATTTTATGGTAAATATAAATGTTTAAGTGTGTATTTAATAAAAAGGGGTGTATGAGCAAGAACCTATTATAAGAACAAGGCCTAATAGGCCAAATTGACTAGTTAGAGAATAAGTGAGTTGAAGCAAAACTTATATCACTTTGAAGAGATAAATAAGGTATATTATACCATCATAAGGTTACATATAAAATATCATGAATATATAATATAGGTACTGAATATGACTATCAAGGTCAAATGACCTAATCTATCTTGAAGAGACCTAGTTGAGCGAAGGAGTTTAGAAGGCAATTTCAGAAGGATAAGAGTGTGAAGAGTTAAAGAGGTGGTCATCATCAGTTGGTTGAGAAAAAATATGTCCTAAAGGTGATCAATAAATTTATGTGGATTAGTTGGTGTTGAGTCATCTAGGGGGTTGGTGACTCTTTACAACTAGGTGCTTGTTAAATCCTAGTCAAGTGGGTGCTTGGCTAGTTGGGGTTGGTGATCCAAGTGAAGTTTTTGCTTCACTAGATATTGATGTTTGTCTTATAGGAATATATTCCATTTACATCATCAGTGGGTTTTATTTCCCTTGAGTATTTTCCACTTAAATAAGTGTTCTATGTGTATGTTCTTGTCTCATGCTCTTGGCTCTTAATGTGTTGCTAGTTAACTATATTGTTTTGATAGTTCATGAATGATAAAGTAAAGTTGTAAAAAAAATTGAATAATGATTCAATACCTCCCCCCTCTTGATCATTATGCTTCCAATAATTGGTATCATATCCTATTTTTGGAGGTAAGGCTAACAACTTGAAGGTGATCCTAAGAAGCACAAGAATGTCTTATGATCAAAAAGAAGAAGATAACATGTATGATAAAGAAGTAAACTATGACAGTGAAGAAGGAGAATTTAAAGTAGACATTTAAGATGAGAACATAAGTTCCCTTGATGATTTTAAACATAAAAATAAGACTGTCAAGAGTTACTTAGAAGGGGTCAACACAAGGTTTAAGTCAAAGGAATTTGAGCATGACCAGTTGAAGACAAAGCTAGATTCCTTGAAGGTCAAACATGATCAACTCATAAACAAAATGAGAAAATTTGAGAGAGAGAGAGAGAGAGAGAGAGAGAGAGAGAGAGAGAGAGAGAGAGAGAGAGAGAGAGAGAGAGAGAGAATTCAAAATAATTCAAGAGTACCAACATGAAACTACCAATCATACAACCCAATTCAATAAAGGATAAGTCATCATAGAACCATGGTAAGTACAAGAATGTTGTTTGCTACATTTGTCATAATATAAGACACACTACAAGATTATACTCCAATAGAGTTAAAAGGACCAAAAAATTCAAAAATACATATTAATCTCCTAGAATACATAAGAAGGACCAAACATTTGTATGTAAGCCAAAGTAAGTTATGGCATATCATATTGAGCTTAAGAGGTAAGATGGACTATTTGCCAAGGAAGAATAGAAGACTAAAGAGGATTCTATGCTAGTTCATCATACCTTTCACATTAAAGATGAAGGCATGAAATGGTATATAGATAATTGTTTCTCAAGCTACATGATAGGAGATAGAAATATGTTCATCTCATTAAAGAAGAATGCTATAAGAACAATGCAGTTTAGAGACAACACAACTGCCAATATAGTTGGCAAGGGTGTCTTGAGTTTGGAAAATGGAAAGACCAAGGCATAAAATGTGTTTTATGTGAAAATTTCAAAATATAACCTACTTAGTTTAAGTCAAGTGTTAAATGAAGGACACACACTAACCTTTCATGATATAGGGTGTGAGATAAGGAGAGCCAAACCATGAAGGCTAATTTCCAATGCTAAGAGGACTAAGAATAGCCTATAAATATTGAAATATATCAAGAAAGATATATGATTCATGAACAAGATAGATGAAAGTTGGATATGGCATAGAATTTTAGGTCACCTAAACTTTAACAACCTAGTCAAAATTAGCACTAAGAAGTTTGTGAAAAACATACCTGAGATCATCAAACCTACACATACTTTACAAGGCATGTCAACATGGTATGTAGACGAGAAGAAAGTTTAATTCCAAGGATTAATTTACTACAAGACCCTCTGATTTAATACACACTAATATCTATGGGCCTACAATAATTCAAAGCATTTAAAGAGACAAATACTTCACATTAATCATTTATGATTACACAAGAATGACTTGGGTTGCATTCTTGAAATAAAAATTAGAAGTTCTTGACAAGTTCAAGGCATTCAAGGCTCTTGTTGAGAATGAGAAGAATTGGAAGATCAAGTGCCTAAGCTATGATAGAGGAGGAGAGTTTTTGTCTAATGAGTTTTATGATTTTTTTGAGGTTCATGGAATAAGGAGACAATTCTTAGTAGCTAGGACACCTCAGTAGAATGGGGTAATGGAAAGGAAAAATAGGATAGTTCAAGAGATGGCTAGAATTATTCTAAATGATTCTATATTATCTTATAGATATTATAGAGAGGTAGTAAACACTATTGTTTACATTTTGAACAGAGGGTAGATAAGGACTAATGGAAACAAGAATCCTTATGAACTATGGAAGGGCAGACATGCAAATGTGGAACACTTTAGAGTGTTCGGGAGTAAATGTTTCATCAAAAGAGATGATGAAGATTGGGGAAAGTTTGATTCTAGATATGATGAAGGCATATTCTTAGGATACTCATTAATGAGCTTAACCTATAGATTTTATAAAAAGAGACTACAAAATATAGTGGAAAACACTAATGTGAAGATTAATGAGACAAGGAAATCTTATTCATAGTCAAAGAACACTTTAGGTAATATGGACTTCAATAATGAAGAGGAGACTATAGAGGTTGATGAGGAAGAATAAGAAGTTGAAGAGAGATAGGAATCAAAAGGACCCTCAAGATAGATTTAAAGAGATCACCCTAAATCTCAAGTCATTGGCAATAAGAATGTAGGTATGCAAACAAGGAGAAGACTGGTAAGTAATCTAAATCAAGAGAATGTTTCTCTATTATCCAATATTGAACCTAAGAGTCTTATAAAAGAAAGCAAAGAAATTTTTTGGATAGGTTCTATGAATGAGGATTTATACCAAATAGATAAGAATGAGACTTTGAACCTACTTCCTAGGCCAAAAGACAAGAATATCATTGGCACAAAATGTGTGTTTAGAAACAAGTTAAATGAAGATAAAGAAGTCACTAGGAATAATGATAGATTGGTATGAAAGGGATATGCACAAGTTGAATGGGTATACTTTGAGGAAGTATTTTCACTAGTAGCAAGATTGGAGGCCATCAGATGGTTTCTAGCATATACAGGATTCAAAGGATCAAGGTATACCACATGGATGTCAAATTCGCCTTTTTGAATGGGTATTTATAAGATGAAGTGTACATTGAGTAACAACCTAAAGGGTTATCACTATCAGATGACAAAGACTATGTTTTTAGATTAAAAAAGGATCTATATGGTCTAAAGAAAGCTCCTAGATATTGGTATTTTAGGCTAGATAATTATCTATTGAATCAAGGATTCAAAAGAGTAGTTATAGATAATAATATATGTATCAAGATAAAAGATGACCATCATCTGATAGTAGTTGTCTATGTGTATGCCATCATCTTTGGTGGAAATAATGAGAACATGATCAAGGCATTTTTAGAGGTGATGAAGAAAGTTTGAGATGTTCATCCTAGGATAACTATCATTCTTTCTTGGGCTGCAAATCACTCAATCTAAAAAAGGTATATTCATCTCACAATCCAAGTACACAAGAGAGATGTTGAATAAGTTTAATATGGAAAATTGCAAGGAAATTAGTACACCCATGATCACAGGATGTAAGTTGAGTAAGGAATATGAGTCTTCAAAGGTCAATCAGATGTCATATAGGTCAATGATTGGAATTTTATTGTACACTACTACCTCTGGACCTAACATCATGCAATCAGTAGGTCTTGAGGGAAGGTTTCAAGTAGATCCAAAAGAGAATCATATGTAAGAAGTTAAAAGGATACTTAGGTATCTCAAAGGGACTATGGCGTATGTATTGTGGTATTGAAGAAGTAATGAGTTTAATTTAATAGCCTAGATAGATGCAGATTGGGTGGGAAGTATAGATGATAGGAAGAGTACTAGTGGAGGAGCCTTCTTCCTAGGTGGGTGCCTAGTTTCATGGATAAGCAAGAAGCAACCCGCAATAGAATTTTCCACTTGTGAGGTTGAGTACATTGTATCAGCTTCATGTTACACTCAGGTCCTATGGATGAGATAGACCCTAAATGACTACAAGGTGGAGTATGATGATCTTAGCCCTATCTATTATGATAATACAAGTGTTATAAGCATCTCAAATAACCCTATCATGCACTCAAGGACCAAGCACATTCCCATAAATTATAATTTTATAAGAGAGTAGGTAAGTAAAAAAATGTCAAACTTGAATATGTTTCTACATAGGATCAGATTGTAGACATTTTGACCAAACCACTTCCAAACATAATTTTTGAACACGTAAGATAGGAATTGGGTGTAATTCCTGCCCCTAACAATCATTGAAGAATTTAGGTACTTAGGGGGAGATAATAATTCTCATTAGCTCTAATAATAAGTGATTTTTTCCAAGAAGGTATGCATGGAGATAGGGGGAGCATGTTTTTATTATGTCTCATAAACTCATAAGTCCTATGTGTTGAGTATTTTGGTTGCAAGGAATGTAATCCAAAGAGTTACAGACATTACTTTATCATTTATGTCAAAATGGGAGAAATAAAAGAATGGGTAGATAATAATGATCAGTATGTTTTTCCATAAATGACAAAGGGAGATATTTTTTGGCATTGTTTCTATTATTGAAAGTTTGGCATTGATGTTGTCATTGATGTCAAAAGTTTTGAAGAAAGGTGTTCATGAGTTCATTGAAGAATGTTATTATTTGATAGCATAATTGAGAGGTATTAAAATGTTTGAGGATCATGAAAATCATGTGATCAAGGTGTATAAGCATCAAAGAGTGTTTCAAGGTTAGTTATCAAGCTTTAACTGCTTGAAAAGGCCTAGTCATGACACTGGTCATTGCATGAAGAGACCTTGTGAAAATGTATGAGCTTGGTGTCCTAATGATATGGATGAAAAAAGTCATAATAGGATGTATTAGGCTGTTTTCACATGCATATGAGGCATTGGAGTAGTCATGAAAGTCTCAAAATGAGCCTACAGGGGTAGGACCTACAAACCTAACATGCAACTAGACTAGTTCTAGACCCTACCTAACCTTTTGAGGTGTCATAAGGTATTGTTAAGGCATATGAAGAATGTACATAATTTTTTTAGAATTTTAATATGTTTTATGACTTGTATATGTGCTGTTGATAGCATCAACAATGGCTAGAAGGTTAGTTTCAAGGCCTAATGTGACTTGAAGGTCGAGGCCTAGAGAGCAAAGAAAGAGATGGTGATCAAATAGGGTATCAGGATCAATTTCCAAGGCATGTGTCAATATGCGAGAATTTAAAAAAGTGTTTCATGTTTTTTTTAGTATTTTTTTACCAATTTTCAAGTCAAAATTTTAAGGTTAAGGCAAAAAAAAGTGTTTTGAGGTCTCTCGTGTGCACAGAATGAAGGGTTCTCAACTCGAGAATAACATTCAAGTGTTCATTGGCACATGTAACCTTATCATGGGAACCTAATATTTTTAGGAGATATGTGGAAGGGTCTTAGATAATATTTTCAATCATTATTTTTAGAAATGAGGGGCAGTCCTTTATGAACAATCGTTAACACCATAAATAGTGTTAACCCTCTCTAAAACTCTAACACTAATTTGATGTGAAATATCTTATTCAAAATAGCCCAGAATAGTCTCAAATAACTATAAAAAATATTGGATCATGTAGACAACTCTCGCAGCCACCTCCAAGTGTGATTTATTTGTCAAGTGAGTGAGTGGACTCTATAAGAAAGGCTTTGTTTCTCAGAGATTTATTGTATCAGTGAGAGTTGACCAAATCAAAGTTGATAAATATATGAAGGTTAAATATTGAGACTTTTATTTAATTTATATGATGGTTTATAAGTCTTTTATATCCCTCAATGGTACTAAATTGGTCATACAAGTTGATGAGTTACTAACAGGCCTAATGGTACAAACAGTGAGAAACCCAGGTAGAAGTGAGAAGTTGATTAGGGATGTGTTATTATGGATTAGAGATGAATAAAATTACATGAAAAAATTATTAAATACCTTTAATACATGTTTATTTTGGATATATTTTTTGGATATTAGTGAATATGATGAAAATGTTGCTCATAAGTTGACCTGTCTAGTTTAGATGAGACATTTAGGTGCAAGACTATAAGATTGGTTTATAGGACCAATATTAACATTTGAACATATTATATATCTATTTTATAATGATATAATGACCTCATAATATCATATACATGATTTTTAAGTCTTTGAAAGTGGTTCTACAGGTGTTTTATGTCATTATCTCTATGACTGTGTTTTGAGGCTAGTTGGCAGTTCTAAGTGGGTTACTTGTAGAAAAGGTTTTGAGTCCTTTTACCCTATATAATGAAGTATAATCATATTTTTGAATTTTTTTAGGTCTTTAAGTTTCTATTTATATGATTTTTTTTCATTTTTTTGACAAAATTGTGTTTTTTTCTTCAACTATTCAAGACAAACTTTTTGGGTATGCTCAGACCTAATTGTGAACAGTGCTAATGGTGTGCTTCAAGTGGCGATTGGAGATAAAAGGTGCCATGGACCTAAGATGATATTGGTAGGGGTATATTTGAGTGACATTATATTTTATTTCTATGTGAGGATTTTTAAATTATTCGAAGGAGTTCAAAGGATAATGTGTGATAATGAAGGCCTAATTGAATTAGGTTTGCTTAAGGCCTAAAAGAGGTTTATGGTCCTATATGCTATGAAAAACCCATTTTAATGTTTGATTCATATTTTTTGAATGTAATAAGACCTATTTTATGGGAAATATAAATGTAAAAGTATTTATGGCCGGCCAAGGGGTGTATGGGAAAGAACTTAGTATAAAAACAAGGCCTAATAAGCCAAATTGACTAGTTAGAGAATAAGTGAATTGAATCGGAAGATATATCACTTTAAAAAGATAAAAAAAAGGTCCTATATACCATCATAATTGTGTAGATAAACTATATTTAAGATATAATAAAGGTACTATATATAAGTATCAAGGTCAAATGACCTAATCTGTCTTGAAGAGACCTAGGTGAGCAAAGGAGCTTAGAAGTAAGTTTTAGAAGGCTAAGAGTGTGAAGAGTTGAAGAGGTGGTCATCATTAGTTCATTTATAAATAATATGTCTTGAATTTTATCAATACAATAAGTTGGATAAGTTGGTGCCGATTCATCTAAGAGGTTTACACCTCCTTACAAGTAGGTACTTGGCTAGTTGGGGTTGGTACTCTAAGTGAAGTTGGTACTTCACTAAATCTTAATGTTTGTCTTATAAGACTATATTCCATTTGAATCATCAGTGGATTTTATTCCTCTTGAGTATTTTCCACTCAAATAAGTTTTGTATGTGTTATGCTCTTGTATCAAGCTCATGGCTCTTAATGTGTTGCTAGTTAAATATATTGTTTTGATAATTCATGAGTGATAAATAAAAGTTATAAAAGTTTTTGAAGATCAATTCACCCCCCCATCAGTCATTATGCTTCCAATAATTGGTATTAGAGCCTAGTCTTTTGAGGCAAGTCTAACAGCTTTAAGGTGATCTTAAGAAGCACAAGAATGTCTTTTGATCAAAAGAAAGAAGGCAACATGTATGATGAAGTATATTATGGTAGTGAAGAAGGAGAAGTTGAAGTAGACCTTGAAGCTAAGATCATAAGTGCCCTTGATGATTTGAAACGTCAAAAAAAGACTATCAAGTATTTTAAGAGTCAGTTAGAAGGGGTCAACACAAGGTTTAAGTCAAAGTAATTTGAGTATGACCAGTTGAAGATAGAGCTAGATTCCTTGAAGGTTGAGCATGAGTAGCTCATAGACAAAATGAGAAAGTTTGAGAGAGAGCATGAGAAGTCAGAACAAGTCAAGAGTACCAACATGAAAAGACCAATCAAATATCCCAATGTAATAAAATATTATTCATTACGAAACCATGGTAAGTACAAGAATTTTGTTTGCTACATTTGTCACAATATAGGACACATTGCAAGATTCTAATCCAATAGAGTTAGAAGGCCCACAAGATTCAAAAATACATATGAAGTTCCTAGAATGCATAAGAAGGATCAAACATTGGTATAAAAGCCAAAGCAAGTTAAGATGGATCATATTGAGCTCAAGAAGCAAGATGGGATATTTTCTAAGGATAAACATAAGACCAAAAAGGACTTTTTTCTAGTTTAGACTACTTTTCATATTCTAGATGAAGGTATGAAATGGTATATAGATAGTGGTTTCTCAAGCCACAAGATAGGAGATAAAAATAAGTTCATCTCATTAAAAAAATAATACTATAGGAACAATGACGTTTGGAGACAACACAACTGCTAATATAGTTGACAAGGGTATCTTGAGTTTGGATAATGGAAAGACCAAGACACAAAATATGTTTTATATGGAAAGTTTAAAATATAACTTTCTTAGTGTAAGTCAAATGTGAAATCAAGGACAAACACTAGACTTTAATGATAAAGGGTGTGAGATAAGGAGATCCAAATCAAGAAGGTTAATTTACAATGCCAAGAGGACTAAGAAAAACCTATATGTATTGAATGAGATCAAGAAGGAGAGATGATTCATTAGCAAGATAGATGAAATTTGGTTTTGGCATAGAAGGTTAGGTCACCTAAACTCTGACAACTTCATCAATATTAATACTAAGAAGTCTATGAAGAACATAAGATCATCAAACCTACACACATACTTTGTAAGGCATGTCAACATGGTAATCAGACTAAAAGAAGGTTAAAATCCAAGGGGTAATCTACTACAAGACCATTGGTGTTAATACACATTTATATATGTGGGCCTACAAGAATTCAAAGCATTCAAGCATATAGCTACTTCATGTTACTCATTGATGATTACATAAGAATGACTTGGGTTACATTTTTGAAAGAAAAATCAGAAGCTCTTGACAAGTTCAAGGCATTCAAGGCTCTTGTTGAAAATGAGAAGAATGGGAAGATCAAGTGCATAATATTTTATAGATGAGAGTTTTGGTCTAATGAGTTTTATGACTTTTGTAAGGTTCATAGAATAAGGAGATAATTTTCAGTAGCTAAGACACCTCAATAGAATGGGGTAGTGGAAAGAAAGAATAGAACAATTTAAGAGATGAATAGAACTATGTTAAATGAGTCTATATTATCTTATGGATATTGGAGAGAGGTAGTAATTAATGTTATCTACATTTTGAATAGAGTATAGATAAGAACTAATGGCAACAAGACTCCTTATGAACTATGAAAGGGCAAACCTGCCAATGTGGAACACTTTAGAGTGCTTGGGAGCAAATTTTTCATCAAAAAAGATGATGAAGACTCAAGAAATATTGATTCCATATATGATGAAGGCATATTATTAGGATAATAATCAATGAGCTCATCCTATAGCTGTTATAACAAGATACTACAAAAGATAGTGGAAATCACCAATGTGAAGATTGATGAGACAAGGAAATCTCACTCACAGTCAAAGAACACTTTAGAGAATCTAGACTTCAAGAATGAAGAGGAGACTACAGATGTTGATAAGGAATAAAAATAAGTTGAAGAAAGATAGGACTCAAAATGAACCTCAAGATAGATTCAAATAGATCACCCTAAATCTCAAATCATTGGCAACAAAAATGCAAGTATGCAAACAAGGAAAAGATTGGTGAGTAACCTAAATCATGGGAATGTTTCTCTATTATCAAATATTGAACCTAAGAATCTTATATAATCAAGAAAAGATAAATTTTGGATAGGTTCTATGAATGAGGAGTTAGACCAAATAGAGAAGAATGAGACTTGGGAACTAGTTCCTAGGCCTAAAAACAAAAATGTTATTGGCATAAAATGGGTGTTTAGAAACAATTTAAATGAAGATGGAGAATTCATTAGGAACAAGGCTAGATTGGTATGCAAGGGATATTCATAATTTAAGGGGTATAATTTTATGAAACCTTTGCACTAGTAGTAAGATTGGAGGCTATTAGATTGTTTCTATCATATGTAGGATTCAAAGGATTCAAGGTATACCACATGGATGTCAAATCTATCTTTTTGAATGGGTATTTGGAAGATGAAGTGTACATTGAGAAACCTAAAGGGTTCTCACTATCAAATGATAAAGACTTTGTTTATGTATTAAAAAATTCCTCTCTATTGTCTAAATCAAGCTCCTAGATCTTGGTATGCTAGGTTGGACAAGTATATGTTGGATCAAGGATTCAAAAGAGTAGTTATAGATAATAATATACACATTAAAATAAAATATGGCCATCACCTGATAGTAGTTGTCTATGTGGATGACATCATATTTGGTGGAAACAATGAGAACATGATCAAGGCCTTTGTAGAGGTGATGAAGAAAGATTTTGAAATGTCCATGCTAGGAGAACTATTATTCTTTCTAAAGTTGAAAATCACTCAATCTAAAAAAGGTATATTCATCTCACAATCCAAGTAAATAAGAGAGATGTTGAATAATTTTGAGATGTAATATTTCAAAGCAATTAGTACACCCATGATCATAGGATGTAAGAGTCTTCAAAGGTTAATTAGATGTCATACAAGTCAATGATTGAAAGTTTTTTGTACACCACTACCTCTAAACCTAACATCATGAAAATAGTAGGTCTTGTGGGAAGGTTTCATGAAAATCCAAAAGAGAATCATTTGCAAGAAGTTAAAAGGATAAGGTGTCTCAAGGGGACTATGGAGTATGGATTGTGGTATCCAAGAAGCAAGGATTTCAATTTGATAGCCTACATAGATACATATTGGGTAGGAAGTATAGATTATAGGAAGAGTACCTACAAAGAATACTTCTTCCTAGGTGGGTGCCTAGTTTCATGGATAACAAAGAAGTAACCCTAAGTATCACTGTCTACTTGTGAGGCTCAATACATTGCAATAGATTCATGTTGCATTCAGGTCCTATGGATGAGATAGAATCTAAAATATTACAACTTGGATTATGATGGTCATAACACTATCTATTGTGATAATACAAGTGTTATAATCATATCAAAGAACCCTATCATGCACTCAAGGATCGAACACATTCCCATCAGGTATCATTTTATAATAGAGTAGGTAAGTGAACTAAATGTCAAACTTGAATATGTTTCTACATAAGATTAGATTGTAGACATTTTGACCAAACCACATCCGAAGGTAACTTTTGAAAACTTAATATAAGAATTTGGTGTAATTCCTGCCCCTAGTAATCATTAAAGAATTTAAGTACATAGGGTGAGCTAATCATTCTCATTAGATCCAAGAAAATGTGATTTTTTCCAATAATTTATGCATAAAGATAGGGGTATCATGTTTGTATTATGTATCATAAACTCATAAGTCATGTGTGTTGAGTATTTTGATTGCAAGGAGTGTGAATCAAGGAGTTACAGATATTACTTTGTCATTTATTTCAAATGGGGAGAAAGACCAGAATGGGAAATAACAATGATCATTATACATTTTGTCTTTCCATCAATGACAAAAGAGGAGATTATTCATATTGTTTCTATTATTGAAATTTTGACATTGATGTTGTCATTGATGTCAAAGGTTCTTAAAAAAGGTGTTCATTATTAGAATAATTAATGACTAAGTGGTGTTATTTATGTACCCTTAATATATTAAATTATAATGGTTAAATAATAATATATTTTATTATTTATCATGAGTTTATCCTAATGTAAATAAATAATAAAATATATTAAATGACCTTTAGATAGATTGGAACCATTAATGTGGTGGTTGGAAAAGGTCATTTCTAATGGTCAGATTACCTTGCCTATATAATAAAGAGTTTATATTGTAAGAAAAAAAAAGAAATGAGAGGAAGAAAGACTGTATTGGTTACTTGTTAGTTTCTCATAATATGAATAATCTTTGTGGGTTTTTTACCTCTTGAAGGTTTTCCCATGTATATCTATGTTATGGTGTGTTCAACTTTGCTTTCATTGTTTCATGGTGAATGTCTTTGTTGTTGGTCTCACATCTAGATATGGATAGTGTTGCAATCATATTTCTTGTTCTATCATAGTATCATAACTAGTTGATGCATGATCAAGTGGCAAGATAATAGATCAGAGTTTTAGTCTTGTGTTCAAGCCTAGATTCATTTATTTTTCAATCGATGGTATGTTCATGAAAATTTTCAAGCTTCTCCTTCTGTAAGAAGTAAGTTATTCTACTTTTTCCTCTCTTAGAAGCCTAGATATCTCAGATCTGTGTAATTTTTCATATTTTAAGTCTATTTTCATGTCATATATCTAAATAAGAATATTAAAATGGGCTAAAAATTCTTCTTTAAGCATTAATTTTTTATAAGATTTTCTTGTTTTTTGAACTAATAATATTTGTGAAGGTGACTATGTGATGGTGGTTACATAGTGTAATACCTTTGGGTATCTATAGTTGTATAGCGTAATTCCTTTAAAGATGACTATGTGATTTTTGTTACATAGTGTAATACCTTTGGGTGTCTATAGTTAAATAGTGTAATACCTTTGGGTGACTATGTTTACATAGCATAATTCTTTTAAAGGTGACTATGGCATGATGAAGGATGTTTCCTTCAAATTATTACCTCCTAAAACTCATCATATGGATGGTTCATGGAGTGTAAGTTATTTATGTTGTTACCTATTAAAAATCACATGTATCCCAACTTAACATTAAGAGGGAGTATTATAATAATTAATGGTTAAGTGGTGTTATTTATGTACCCTTGATACATTAAATTACATTGGTTAAATAATAATATATTTTATTATTTATCATGATTTTATCCTTGTGTAAATAAATAATATAATATATTATATGACCTTTGGAGAGGTTGGACCCATTAATGTGGTGGTTGGAAAAGGTCATTTATAATAGGCAAATTACCTTGCCTATAATATAAAGAGTTTATATTGTAAGAAAAAAAAAGTGAGAGGAAGAAAGACTGTATTGGTTACTTGTTAGTTTCTCATAATATGAATAACCTTTGTGGGTTTTTTTAACTCTTATAGGTTTTCCCACGTATATATGTGTTATGGTGTGTTAAAATTTGATCTCATTGTTTCATGGTGAATGCATTTGATATTGGTCTCACATCTATATCTAGATAGTGTTGTAATCATATTGTTTGCTCTATCATTCATGAGGTCATTGAGGAATGTTCTTGTTTGATAGAATCATTGAGAGGTATCAAATTGTTTTATGGGAATAAAATTCATGTGATAAAGGTGTATAATAATTAATTAGTGTTTCAAGGTTAGTTATCAAGCTTTAAGTGCTTGAAAAGCCTAGTCATGACATTGGTCATTGCATAAATAGACCTTGTGAGAGTGTATGACCTTAGTGGCATAGTAAAATGGATGAAAAAATATATAAGATGATGTATGATGTTGTTTGATCATGAATATGAGGCATTATATCACTCATGAGAGTCTCAAAGTGAGCCTATATGGGTAGGACCTATAAACTTAGCATATAACTAGACTAGTTCTAGACCCTACCTGACCTTTTGAGGTGCCATGAGGTATTTTCAAGGCATATGAAGAATTTATGGAAATTATTTAGAATGGTAATAGGTTTTATGAATTGTATATTATGTTTTAAAATCTTGGAAAATGTCTCTAAGGTCAGTTTCAAGTCTTAATTTGACTTTTAAGTCAAGGCCTAGAGAGCAAAGAAAGAGATGGTGACGAGATGGGGTATCCATATTAGTTTCCAAGGCATGTGTGAGTATGTGAGAATTTAAATAAGTGTTTAATTTTGTTTCAAGTATTTTTACCAAGTTTTAAGTCAAAATTTGAATGTTAAGGGAAGAAAAAGTGTTTTGAGGTCTCTCATGTGCATAGAATGAAAGGTTCTCAACCTAAGAATAACTTTCAAGTGTTCATTGGCACATGTAACCTCTACATGGGAACTTGAGATGTTGATAAGAGATGGGGAACGGTCCTAGATAATATTTATAGTCATTATTTTTGGAAATGAGGGGTGGTCTTTTATGAATAATTGTTAACACCATAAATAGTATTAACCCTCTCTAAAACCCTAACACTTACCTAATGTGAAATATATTGTTCAAAACAACCTAGAATGGTATTAAATTAATATAAAAACTATTGGATAATGTATAAAAATCTCCAAGGTACCTCTAAGTGTGATTCTTTTTTCAATTGAGTGAGTGGACCCTTTAAGAAAGGCCTTATTTCTTAGAGATTTATTGTAGCAGATAGAGTTGACCAAGTCAAAGTTGATAAATGGATAAAGGTTGAAAATTGAGAATTTTATTTGATTTACATGATATTTTATGATTATTTTATATCCCTCAAGTATAATAAACTAGTCATACAAGTTTATGAGTCACTAATAGGCCTAATGGTGCAAACAGTGAGAAACCTAGGCAAAAGTGAGAACTTGATTAGGGATGTGTTATCATGGATTAGAGATGAATCTAAGTGCATAGAGAATTTATTAAATACCTATAATACATATTCATGTTGGATATATGTTTTTAAAATCATGAAATATGATGAAATTATTTCTCATACGTTGACATGTCTAGTTCAAATGAGACAGTGAGGTATAATACTATGATATTGGTCTGCAAGACCAATATTTCCATTTGATAATAATATATATATCTATATTATAATGTTATAAGAACCTCATAGGAACATATATATGAATTATAAGTCTCTGAAATCAGTTCTACAAGTGTTTTAGGTCATTGTTTCCATGACTATGTTTTGAGGTTAGTTGGAAATTCTAAGTGTGTTACTTGCAGAGAAAGGTTTGAGTTATTTTGACATGTGTAATGAAGTATAATGATCTTTATAAATTTATTTAGGTATTTAAGGTTATATTTATATGGATTTTTTCCATGTTTTTTTGACAAAATTATGTTTTTTCTTCAATTATTCAAGACAAACTTTCTAGGTATGCATAGACCTAATTGTGAATAATGCTAATGGCATGCTTCAAGTGGTGGTTGGAGATAAAAGGTGTCATGGACCTAATATGATCTTTGTATGGGTATTTTTGAGTTAAATATGATATTTTATTTCCATTTTATTAGTTTTAAATTTTTCCAAGGATTTCAAAGGGTAACGTGTGCTAATGAAGGCCTAATTGAATTAGGTCTCCTTAAGGCCTAAAAGAGGTTTTTGGTCCTATATGATATGAACAACCTATTTTAATGTTTTATTAATGTTTTTTTCATGTAATAAATCTTATTTTATGGTAAATATGAATTTTCAAGTGTGTATGGATGACTAATGGGTGTATGAGCAAGAACCTAGTATAAGAACAAGGCCTAATAGGCCAAATTCACTAGTTAGAGAATAAGTGAGTTGAAGCAAAATATATATCACTTTAAAGAGATAAATAAGGTCCTATATACCATAAAAAAAAGGTGAAGATAAAATATCATGAAGATATAAAATAGGTACTATATATGACTATCAAGGTCAAATGACCTAATCTATCTTGAAGAAACCTAGTTGAGTGAAGGATCTTAGAAGGCAATTTGAGAAGGTTAAGAGTGTGAAGGATTGAAGGGGTGGTCATCATAAATTGGTTGAGAAATAATATGTCTTGAATGTGATAAATAAAATCAGGTGTATGATTTGGTTTTTGAGTCATCTAGGGGGTTGGTGCCTCCTTGCAAGTAGGTGCTTACTAAAACCTAGTCAAGTGGGTGTTTAGCTAGTTGGGGTTAGTGCTCCAAGTGAAGTTGGTGATTCAATAAATATTGATGTTTATCTTATATGACTGTAGTATATTTTCATCATTAGTGGGTTTTCTTCCCTTCGAGCATTTCCCACTCAAATAATTATTCTATGTATTATACTCTTGTTTCATGTTCATGGCTCTTAATGTGTTGTTAGTTCACTATATTGTTTTGATAGTTCATGAATGATAAAGTTGTAAAAGTTTTTGAAGACTGATTCACCCCACCTTATTATTCATTATGTTTCCAATAGTATCAATACTACAAAGGATTCAAGATGTCTCTTTTCCCACGTTTGGAAGCTCATTATCATATGAACAAACCTACAACTTTGAAGATCATGGAGTCTTTTTGCTCTAAAAATGCTTGTTAATATTTGTTCATAGAGTATATCCCCTTATAACCTTAGATAATTCATGAAACCTTGAGGTTATTATGTCCCCCTTTTACCTCTAAGATCATTTGATCTAACTCCTCTTCTCATGTATAAAATAAGCACCTAATAATAACCTTTCTCCATCTACCAAGGAGCCTGATAGAGGTTTTGGTGCATTTCTTAGCTTGGAAAGACCTACATAATCTTGATTTCAACTATTATGGAATTATATAAGTTTAATATGTGATTTTTTATTATTTGTGACCACCTTGGATCTGTTCTTTACATTCCTCCTTGGATTAATCTGTATATAGCTCGATTTTCATGAAGAAACAACCACCATAGAGCAGTTCCCTTGCCAAAACCTTTGAAAAAGAGGATGATTGAGCTCTTACTGACATTAATGATAAATTTTTAATGTACAACATGATTTGATTCTCCTCTTTCATCTTTCAAGACTTCATGTGAGCAACTTGCTAATGTGGATAAGTGTATCTCAACGTACTCACCACCTGTGGACTTTCATGTTGACCATTACAAGCTCAAACCTACATTAAATTTACACATATGCCATTATAAAAAATCCTATTATAATGTGAATCATTATATATACCTTCCTCAAAGGCTTTTAAAATGCAGTATTGCCTTATGGAGCATGTTTGTGAGGCATTTGATAACCTTAGAGACTCATCTTCCTTTGAAAGCTCCTTGATAAATAAAATACACAAAATGATTGTGGATAAACCATTAGAACTTATTTTCAAGACTCAAAATGATGACTTGGACATCCCTCACACCTTACCAACACTGGATTATGCAAGAATTAGCTAGGAAAATTAGGAAAAGGTGAGAAACTGAAACCTTAATCTTGTCAAAAAACCTTAAACTCTACTAACTTACCTTAATATCTCCAAGGAAAGACATATATTGATCTAGACCTATAGGTAACTCTAAAGCTCTTTATTTCACCCATACATCATTTCCTTAAGGAATAATACACCATTTGATAAACCAAGGCATGGCCTTGCATGAAGAACCTTTAGGTTATATTAGTACACATCAGGGAACCTTAAACTCTGTTAAACTTCAAATGGGGATGCTATGAAAAGCAACTTTGAACACACGAGACTTTGAGATTAGAGCCAAACTCATCATGGAAAATATGTAATGAAAAGTACAATGTAAATATCATGGAAACATACCACTATAATTTTAAAAGTAAGGCCAAAGTATTAGACAGATTGACTACAAGTGAAGATGGAAAATGATGGAAAAACATTTCCAACAGTTCATACATAAATTATATGGTTATCTTATCCTTTAAAGGTAAGTTAACTACAATTTTATACTTCCCCTCACCTCAAAATGAGGGGAATATTAGTGGGGGCATGTCATAGAGGCATGGATTCCACATTTTGCACATTTCACAAATTTAAATATGTAGTGGGGGCATGCTCTGGAAACATGTTCTCCACATTTGTCACAGTTCAAAAATTCAAATATATAATGGGAACATATTATGGAAACATGTTCTCCAAACTTATATCAGTTCTTAGTTTTAGATTTCAGTGGGAGCATGTTTTAGAAACATGTTCTCCATAATTACACATCTATAAATTGGCCAAATTTCATAGTTTTATAATTCATATACACATTTGTGATTGAATTATATACATTGGTACTATTGTTATACATAGGTTTTAGCATGATACATATATATAATGTGCATATGTTATGAAAAGAGCACCTAAATTTCAAAATCAAAATCAGTTTCAAATTTCAAAATACTTCTATGGACTTTAAGTCACCAAGTTATATTATTAAATATTGTTATTAAGTCAATCTATTATATTAGTTGGTTAACTTTTGGTATGGATAAGGTGATTAAATCACACAATATTTCTAGTTATAGGTTGGAGTTGATTACATCATCCAACCTCACTATATTTATAGTGTGGTTTGACTTGGATCAACTCACACTCATTAGGTTATAAGTATGACTAGGTTGTACAGTTGAGTTAATCTCAACTATCGAGGGGTAACTCACTTTTCTCCAAGGTTGGGGGAAATTTTGTCCTTTAAACTCTATATATATATACACACTTCTAGATTCACATTTTACTAATCTCATTTTAAATGGTTCATAATGATAGATATTTTCAAATCAAGTTTCTAAAAGGCAAGGATGTTGCATCGATACACAAGTGTGCTCCTATAACTTGCTCTTTCTATTTTGATCATTTAATTACATTCAATTTCAAATTATATGCAATAATTATATACTTTAACATGCTCTTGAACATAGGTTAGTCACCATAAAATCACTCAAGTTTGGCTCACACAAGGCAAGGTGTGTTATACACACCCAAGTATGCATTTATTTTCCTTTAAACTAGAAATTTCATTACTAGATTAAAGGGGGAAATGTAGGCACTAAATTTGAATTATATAGCACCTCAATCTTTTACACTTACCAAATACATATGATGGATGTACGTTCAACTTTTAGACCTTTTTACTACTGAAAGGCTCGCATACACTATCTCTTTGTGCCAAATTACTTATCTCTTAATCCAACTAGTGTTATTCTAATGACCTATGCCTTTTATTATGCTTAGAGTGTTGAAAACCTTCTTATCTTCTATCTCTATAATTTTGGAACCTATACCTCTTTTCCAACTCCCCAGACACTTACATCCCAGTCAAATACCTACATCAACGCAAGTGTCTTATGCTAACACAAGTGTCTAGTACCCTAAAGGCATATAATTTTTAAATGAAATGTATACCTATGGTCGGCCTAAGTGATTTAATGTGACATATTTAAAAAATGGATATATATATATATATATGATCAAACCTCATTCATTCCTCACCTAGCATAGACTTAACAACTCATAAGGCAATTTACTAAAAGCATTCAATCAATCATTCAAGTGAACAAATCTATCTTATTTTTTCATATTTACATATTAGTCATAGGGATAAATCTTCCATAGGTTTTAACTAATAAAAGAGTAGCCCATGAGTCCTATTTTCTAGGTTATAGGCTAGGTCACTATTGTATTTACTTCCCACATATTTCACTCTTGTGCACATGCAAGCCAACACATCAGAGAACTACATCTTTCTGAGGCCGTATTTGAAGTAGTGGTTATGCCGATAGCACCCACTTATAGAGGGGTCTTTAGGTTTACCTCGACACTATGAGCTTAGTAACCAATTTTTCCCATAGTCACTATGAAGATGAAGAACTAGGGTTTTACTATTTAATAAGGACCAATAACTCATTATCTAGATCTAAGCACACCATAGTTAAGGTGACATAGAACCCAAAATATCCCAGGTGGTGTTGATGCTTCTAATTACCTCACAGGTGATCTTTAGTGTTGATGAACACTTCTCATTTTAGTATTTAAAGAATCTAAGGCATGAGTTGTAGTTTGTGACAATTTTATAATGTCGTTGATGGAATATAAGAGTATGGGAATTGTCCACAATATTTATTTAAATTGGTGGTTAGGAGCCACCAGGGTCTAGATATTTGTGATAACCCAAGCCTACAAGTTAATCTAAATGGATATTAACAATGACCTTTAAACTAGGTGATTTTTGATAAATAAAATATAAAAAGGAAGGGTAAGGCAGAAAAGAGGATGTGATTGCAGATTTCCATCTCAAATATTATGACAAAGTTCTAATTTCTTTGATCATACATGAACCAATTTGTGGTGTAAAATAGTATAAACTTAGATTGTATCACAAACCAAGAAAGATTTAAAGAGGATATATAAACCACAAGTAAGAACCAAGTTTACTTTAAAAAGTTTGCTACTATAATATGAATAACATATGCACATCCAAATGCAGAGCAAATAAAATGAAGTATACTTAAGATATATTTAGTTAATCTAGAAATAACATAAATTAACATCCCTATGATATAAAATGTAGCTCAAAATATAGATAACCATTCAAATTTAAGACAATAACATGCAATTGAGAGACAACATTGGTTTTCAATGAACTATTCAGACAATCTTTTCAAAATTCCATAGTTTTATTAAATGTTCTTTTGTATACAAATTTCTCAAAGTCTCCCCTTTAAAAAATGGTAATCCCCACCTATTTATAGGAAACATAGGGTGTTTACCAGTTAACTCTCTCAAAATATCCACATGTAAGTTAAAAACAATTATTCTTAATACAAAGATACAATGCAAAAGGCTTTCATGCTGATTTTGATGAAGGATAAATGTATGCTAACAGACTAGCATATATTCTTTTATGCTATATTAATGAGACCCTTGAGTCACTATTAGAAGATGTTCTTTGCCTTAGTTTATTATTCATTGATGAGCTCAAAGTCTATGACAGGCTTCATCAAACAATCCTCTTCTTGACTTACCAATGTTTCAAATTCCTTGTCACCCTTGGCCTTGAGTTCCTAAATGAATTGGGCCTCTACAATCTAATTTTCAAATGTGATGATGATACTAAACACCTTATAATTATCCTTAGTATGCTGGCCCTAGTTATCTTTAATGCTCTAGATGTGGAGACTAACCCTTTATTTGAACTCCTCATCCTCCATCAGGTTTGTGGCATTGGTCTTGGATGGTCTTTCCAATAGGTCCTTCAAGAGCTCCTCCATCCTTGCCATCAAACTCTTGTCTTCTTCTAAAAGGCTACTGACACTATCACACTAGTTGGTTGGGTCTAGTATGCTATCTTCAATGGCTCCTAGGAGGGCATGCAAATGCTTCAACTTGATGATTTTGAAACCTTGGGCCTGCTTGGTGTGATGGACATTAATCTATTTAGTTGCCTAATCTCTAGAGTTTTGCTACTGAGTAATTAATGTTTATGATTTCTCAATTTTGTGGGTTGAGGTATTTGATCTACACTTCAAGACCTTCAACCCTTCAAATGTGTCAAATAAGGACTTATCCAATAGCTTTATTACATCCTTAGGGATTGAAAGTGTAACTTGTGCTTCCAAGTCTTTCTTCTCCTTTTCTAGATTAGTGATCCTCTGCTACTTCCCCGAGATTCTAGCCAAGGTCATTATTGATTGGGCCACCACCAAACTTGCCATGTCCTCTTGATGGATGGGATGTTCCCCTATTACTTTCCCTTGTATAGGATTTAGGCCTATAAAATGTTCCACCTTTTGAAAGGTGAACTCCTCGATGCCAATGGTGGCTTTCTTGGTTGTCGCCCTTTCAAACCTTGTTATATCCAGATTGAAATGTACTATGGCTGCTAGTTTAGAGAGTTTGGCTACTTCTAGGGTTTCAATCCTAGCTCCACATGATGCTCCCTAATATTTCATCCTCTTGCCACTCTCTCTTATAGCATCAATAATTCTCCTCTCTTCTTGCTCCTTCATGAGCTCTTTGATCCAAGGTTTAATATTATCATGGGTGTCCACATGTGAAGTGTTGGTGATTGCCCATGAATGAGAGTGGGATGGGACCTTTTAGAATTTCCTATTTATGAACCAGACTAGGATAATAGGTCCATGTATTGGGAATTCATCATTGAATAGGTTCACTTCACTGGTGGTAAGGGTCCATGTTACCTTTGGTCTTTTGGAGGACCTAGGAACAAGGGCCATCTCAGTTTCTCTCTTTTGAGTGACAGGGACCAACTCCAATGCCACTTCTTTCCTCTTATCTTCCTTAGCTAGTTTGGGTCCTTCAATTTGAGCCACCATAGTTATGGTTTCCTCACCCTCTTGGTCAAATCCATAGGTTTCTATAATTTCCTTGAAGAACTCATCCACCATTTCATATGGTTCTAAGGAAACCATATCAATGTGCTCTACTAGGGGAGATGGTCTTGAAGGTTGGGTTGATGATGAAGGGCCTTCACCTAGACTTTCTTCTAGTCTTATTTTACCTACTCCTTGAATTTGGGGTGTTGGTTACGATGGTTGACTTGGAGGTACACTTGAAGTGGAGGGAAAAAAATGATACTACAATGGGTTCATTTACCATCTCTCCCCAACTAGTTTCTCTTCCTTTTGTAATCTATTCTCAAGCTTGAAACCATGTTGTCTGCATCTAGCAAGGACCTTTTCAAAGTTTGCAGCTTTAGTACAAAAATGGTCATAAGGACCAACCATGTGCTCATAAGCTACCTTGGTTAGATTCCTTGATTGTAAGTGAGGGACAACTTTGTTATTTGGGTCCCATTGTTTTAGTTCATCTTTTCGAAAGTAGAAGGTATTCCTCTATCTAGACACAATGTCCAATTACTTCTAGTCCTTGACCAAGGTTCTCCCAATCCAAAATGGGAAGGGATGTATAATTCCCTTCCTCTTCTCTCTTCAAGTGTTATCAACTCCATGGGAAATTTGGTATGTAATTTCTTGTTCAATCAACTTAAGGGGGGACGTAAACAGGTAACCTGATTGGTTGGGTCATGGTACCCTCAATCTTAAGGATAATATAGTCTAGATAAAACCAAATGTCTCCCATGAGATCAACATATATTTTGACAAGAGGGTGAATTTTAGTCATGGGGTATCCTGTGATGCTCAAAAACAATATGGGATATATGCAGTCATAAATGAATTGCATATGATCCTTATACTTGAATATATAAATCTTGGAGTAATGATGGGAGATGGTGACTCTATTATGGGAGGACCAATTCTTAACACCAAGAATATGGGTGGATCTATCAATGAGTCTAGTAGATAGGACATCATGGTAAATTATCAAATTTTCTTCTTCTTAATGCCATAAAACTACCTTCTTAAGTGGATACTAATTAGATCCCCAATATGTGGAGTTAGCTTTTCTTCTATCATGAAGTATATGTAAGAAACCCACCTAGGGTCAACATAGGTAGTGGTGGCTACTCTAGAGGATCTGTTGAGTAACCCTAAATTGTATGATGGGGACCCTACCATCTTGATTTCTAGCCACATGAGTCCCTTGGATTAACCATGGTCTCAAGATGACATCTAAGTTATGTTGGGTAGTCCACTCTTTTATGGATGGTAGGTTAATATGGGATTTGGGGGGTTTATAGTATCCTTCAAAGGCTACTGGGGTAACATAATCAATCCTCTTTGACTCTTTTTCTTTGATAATCTAGTCATTATCAATTCTACAATCCATAAATAAGGGTGCAATGATGTCAATATAGGGTAATACCTCTAGTTTGGTAGCAGCTTGATGAAGACATGTCATTTGGACTACAATTAGGTCAGCAAACTTCCTTTTGGTGACTACCATCATTTTCTCGCTAGATGACAAAGGCTACAACTCTTCAATGGCAAAGAAAATCTTAGACCAATTCTTCATTTCGTTAGCTAATGCCCTTGTGTCTAATTTGGTATCTCCAAAGCATCTCCCTTCATGATCTATGGATAGATACAAGTCTATCTCTTCCTTTTATTATTTCCTTACCACTTCCATGATCTTAATTACCTTGGAATATGACTAGCCTTGATACTCAAGATAATAATTTGATCTTGCTTAATGTAGTTAAGTCCTCGATTAGTCAAGTTTCAAGGCTTTAATCTATTCTAGTAGGGTTTTTAAGGCTTTAATGGTAAAGGTGATGGCTTTCATAAATGCATGCATACCTCAAATATTATAAACAACACCACTAATGAAAATCTTGTCTTTTTCAAAATGCCATATCTTGGGATTGCCTTTTAGTGCTTACATGGTGCTTACGTGGACCTACCTGAGCATGTTTTCATGGCATCTCATGATTTTTTTTTAAAGATTAGTCATTTGTTTTTAAATAGAGCATTTTATTTCACTCTATTGGATCAAGATCCAAAGATGAACGTGAGCCCTTGATTTAGATTTGAAAGTCTATTTTGATTGGGTGTTCAAGTCTTAGATGATCGGCTTATACCAAGTGGTATGATCTGGTTTCCTTAAGAAATGATTAGATGTAATTTATCTAGGTGTCGAGCCATCAAGCTTTGAGGTCTTGAGTTGAAAATTCCACCTCCATTTCATTCCATTGGATTAGGATCACTGATCATGTGAGAGCTATTGATCTTGATTCATGAAGTCATATTTGATTGGTTGATAGGTTGGTTGTGTTTAAATTTGGCATTCTCACTAACATCAAAGATATCCTCATGAATGTCAATTCATGGGAGAACGCTTATAAATTTTAAGCTTGTGAAGTTCCTTTAGCTGAATGGTAGCATTCCATGCATCATATTCTCAGTTCTCTTAGGACTTTGGGGTTGACATGGGTCATCAGATCAAGCTTGGTGATGAATCATGAACTATCAATTGTGATCTATGAGATCATTTCTGATTGGTCTAGCTTTTAGCAAACCTTTTAATCTTACACCATTGGATTAGGATCCCAAGATAAACATGGGCCATCAAATCCTACAAGATGAACAATCATTAAGTTAGTTCATAATATACATAGGCTTAGGCTGAGGGATTAATTATTATATTAATAGTATTAAAAAACACTATGACCTAAGTTTTAATACGATAAGCCTAAGTTTTAACATTTAGAAGGTCCCCTTTTAGACTAAAGATAAAATTTTGGATGGGGCTTATTTTGAAGGCCTCACTGACATCAAATACATCCTTGTAAACATCAAATGATAGGAGTAAGGTCATCAAAATAAATATCATAGAAACTTTTGTAATGAGAGGTTTTTAGAATGTAGTTTGTCTTAGGAGAATAGTGTGTTAATGTATTAGGCTTCTGGGTGAATGCTAACCATTAATTCATGTTGAACAAACACAAAGGCACTTTGGGATTGAACTTAGGATGAAACCTTAATAAGGCCTTTAAATATTTTAGGATGAAAAGGGGCTTTGAGGACATAACATTTAAATAAGTTAGGTAGGCTTTAAAAGGGGAAGGAACATAAAAGGGGACTTAAGTATAATTTTATGTCAAGCTTCGAGCATGTTTAAAAACATATCCAAGCCTTAATGTAAAATTAAACTTAGGGTTTTTTAAAAGGACCAATTCCCACTAAATTTTCTCCCATAAAAATTTAAATTCAAAACCCTAGGGTTTATTTCTATAGAACCTTGCCTTCTTCCATGAAACCTACACTTCATCATTCAAGATTTATCATCAGTAGGGTTAGTTAATAAATCATAAATTAACCAAGCAAGGACATATTCCCTTTCTACATGGATTATACCCTAATTCAAGAAATAATAATACCATATAAACCATGCTAAGATATGAAAGTTTTGAAATATTAACAAGGGCCCCATTTTGAAAAGCATTAAAAAATTGGAATGTTGGTCCCAACAATAATAGTGACTTACAGGGGAAACATAGAAATATGTTAGAGCCCAAAAACTTTATCTTAAACCAACATAATTCTTTTATCTCCTATGATCCATACATCATTACTTAAGTTAATTTCAGTTTGTAACAAGTTTTAAATGTGTAGAATTCAAATCTTTGAGTCATGGCCTAAACATGTTGTGTTTGTGCTTTGATTCCACTTATTGTTTATCACAAGACTTCAAGGAAACAACATCCAGGTTCATATCATTTTGACCATTACATTTAACTTTGAGCATATTTAGATATTCTCTTAGAAACAATTGCTCTTATTTTAGGAGAGGCTTGGGCATTGCTCTGCTGCCAGCCAGGCATCTATAACCCTAATAGAGATACCTTTGGCTCCACTCATGGCCTTTCTCCACTACCATCCAAGAATCCATATCCCTATTGGAGGTTTCCTGAATCACCTTTGGCTTTTGCATCTTTTGATTTAGCATTAAGTCTCCTTTTTTTTTTAACAAAGGTTGGGAACTAGGATAGTTGAGTTTAAGCATTTGGTCAAATGTATTAGGCTTAAGATACAAACCTTTAGTTGAAACCTCCATCCTAGATGAGGATGTGTTTTAAGTGTAAGCATGCCTATGATTTAACTTTTGAAATATCCTTCCACATACATTATCCTTATTACAACAAAGTTTTGGTCTTAAGTAATGTTTTGAATTCTTTTGGGGTAATTGATTTATATGTGAGTTTTTTAAAGTCTCTATATTGTAGCATAATACTATATTATAGCCTTAGGTCCTCATGTGTAGGATTCATGCCTTCACTTGAAATATTTGAATCTTGAGTAATTTTGAGCAAGGACAATCTACGAGACCTTATTAAAACAAAGTAGTAAAACTAAGCAAAAAGGAAAAAACACAAATAAACAATAAGGAATAGATAAACAAAAATAGACAAATATGGACAAGCAAAATGAGAAAAACAAAAAACAAGAAAAGTAGCTTACTAGTCTACCTACTCTAACTCAAAGCAATCTTACAGATGTTATTCCATGAAGATCCCTAGTGGGGCTGCAACAAAGTAGTGATTCAGATATTACCCATTGGTGGGCAAAGTAAACTTTGCTCTTTGAATATCTTTCAATTTGAAAGTGTTGTTGCCTAAGATTTCTATAATTTGGTATGGGTTAAATGACAAGGGGGTGAACTTGCCATGTTTGCTTTTAGGCTCTGATGCCTTGTCCCAAAGGAGGATTAGGTCTCCTTGTCTAAATAAATTCACCTTGTACCTTTTGTAAAACCATCTTTTCATAGTTACTTGATGCTTACTAAAATTTATAAATGCCTTTTCTCTCGCATCTTCCATCTGAATGATGTCCAATAACTTGGAATTAGCAAGTTCTCGGCTTTCCTTCCATGTATTCCTGCATGAATGTGAACATTGGGAGCTTTAAAGTGATAGGAAATATGGGCTCCTGACCATATACCAATAGATATGGTGAAGTTATGAGTGCTTGTTTAATCCTTATCTTATCAGCCCATAATGCATACTCAAGGAGTTTGTGTCATGTTCTAGGCTTGTCTACAACAAATTTTTTGATGGCCTTCATGAGATTCTTGTTGGTAGATTCAAAAACTCTATTTCCTTGAGTATAATGGTTAGAGTCAATTTTTAAAGACATGCCATTATCATAAGCCCATTTAGTCATTTAAATGGATATGAATGCAAATTCATTATCACAAAATAAGGAAATTGGGGTTCCAAATCTGGTGCAAATGTTTTCTTCTAGGAAGTTGATCACTTCCTTTGTCCTACATTGTTTGGTGGTTATAGCTTTAGTCCACCTTATGCAATAATTAGTAGTAGTGAGGACATACTTTTGACCTTTATAATAATTAGGGTTGATCACCTCCACAAAGTTCAATCCCCATTATGCAAAAGGTTTGTCCACTCTCATAGGTTGTAAAGGCATGGTTTCCTTTGGTTCTTTTGTGCTAAATATTTGGTAGGAATGGCATTTTCTCACATGTTTGTGAGCATCCTTGAATATGGTGGGCCAATATTACCCATCCCTAAGAATTTTTTGAGCCATGGTTCTCCCTAAAGGGTGTCCACTGCCGATTTTTTCATGAAAAGTAGACATGATTTGATAATCCTCTTCTTTAGACACACATCTTAAGTAGATTCATTCAAAGTTATTTTTATACAAGACTCCATTTTTGATGAGGCAATGATTTTATTTAAGTTTTAATGTTCTCTTCTGCTCTTTGGTGAGTCTTGGAGGGAAATTACCATTGATAAGTAAGTGGATAAGGGAGTCATACCACTCATTATGTTAGAAGTTTTGCTACTCAACTTGCATGATATGGAGTTTAGGATTGGTATTGGCTATCATCTAGACTAAGCCCTGATATTTAACTAGTTGGAAATCTTCATTTCAATATCATATTCCTATAGGATAGAAATCCACTTTCCCCTTCATTCCCCAAGCTCATTCTATCTCAACATAAGCTTTATGGCTAGGTCAAGTAAGATGGTGTGTACCTTGTTTCTAAAGATGTAGTGTCTAAATTTTTTTACTGCCTTTACTAATGCATAGGCTTGCTTATCAATCATGGAATAGTTTACCTCTACATTTTTGAAGTTGGTGCTCATGAAATCTATAGGAATGTCACTCCCAGAGACCTTTTGAGTTAAGATAGAAGCCATGGTGTGGTTAGAAGCAAATGAATAAAGTAAAAGTCTTTTGAAAATTTATGACTTATCAAGACTAGGGCTTGACCGATTGCAGTTTTTATGTTAGCAAAGGCTTTTTTTAATTCTTCACTCTAAGAAATTTTAGCATCTTTCTTAAGCATATCATTAAAAGGTTTGAAAATTTCAGAAAAGCTTGAGATGAACTTCCTCACGAAGTTAATTTTACCAAAGAATGATTTCATCTCTTTTGGTTGTTGGGAAGCTCAATTTTGGAGATGGATTCTACTCTCTTAGGATCTATGGAAATCCCATATTTAGTAATGACATGCCCTAGTAGTTTTCCTTCAGTGACATAGAAGATAATTTTCTTGGGGTTGATGGATATTCCATACCTTTTGCTTCTTTCAAACACTTGTTGTAGGTGCATAAAGTGTTCCTCCCTATTCTTGGAGAAAATTACAAGATAATCCATGTAATTGATAATGAACTTGCCCACTAGACCTTTGAAATCATGGTCCATGGCCCTCTAAAAGGTTGCTCCTACATTAATTAATCTAAATGGCATTCTTTTATAGGCATATGTTCCCCAATTATTATTGAAAGTTGTTTTCATCCTCTCTTCTGGAGTAACAAGCACTTGGTTATATCTAGAAAATACATCCAAAAAGGACATCATGGTAGGTCTTGAAACAACCTGGATGACTTGGTCAAGAGAAGGCAAGGGATATTTATCTTTTTCAAATGGTCTATTTAGATTTCTAAAGTCTATGCATAATCTTATTTCCCCATTCTTTTTTCTGATTGGGACCAAGTTTACAACCCAAGTGGAATGCCTAATAAGAAACACAATCCTTGCATCCAATAATTTATTGACTTCCCTAAAGATCATAGGATCTAGGATAGGATTGATAGGTCTTTGCTTCTATCTAAAGGGTTTAAAATTTTCTTTGAGGGGAATAATATGAGTAATAACCCTTGGGTCAAATATTTTTAGATATTTTTATGACCAAGCAATGACATCCTTATATTTTGTAAGTAGTTCTCTAGTTTTTTTGTTTTCCATTTCAGTGCAAGCTCCTATGTTCACTTGTTGGGGTTGATCATGTGAACCAAGATCTACCACCTGATAGTCCTTACCATTTACTTTAGGCACCACAAGTGTCCCAGTAATTTTGTCATGATTAAACAACCTTTCCAATTAAATCATCCCTTTAGGTATCTTATTGTCACTCAATTAGATGATTTTACCATTAAGCTCCCTTTTAAGAGAAATTTTATTAGCTTCATCAATGATATGAGTTTCAAAAGCCCCAAAATTAGTCAAGAAATCCATAATTTGTTGACCATTATTAAAAACTTTAAAGTGATTTATGTTGTCAGGGATTGGGGAACATGGTAATAGCTCAATACTGATGTTAAGGGAACCATGATTGGGCATTATATTAGCCACAATAGAGGAAAGCTCATCATTAACTTTGTTTTCTTTCTTGGGAATAGATAAGATGTTGAGAGTATTAAAAGATTTCATCAAATCCCAAATTCTAAACTTGTATCTCTTGAGGTAAGATAGCTAGCATTGGTATTTTCTTCTTACTTGGTTGACCACCAACTCAGAATCTCCATAGATAATGAGTTCCTTAACTTTGTGTTTAATAGTGAGTTGTAGTCCCAGGATAAGAGCTTCATACTTAGCTAAATTATTTGTGCATGAGAATTGTAACCTATAGGAAGCATGATATTTCTTTTCTTCAAGGTCTATCAATTTAATACCAACTCTTGATCCTAATTTACACCTAGAACCATCCACATACAACTTACATAAACTAGGCATTGGGGGTGGATTCTTAGAACAAGGTTCCTTTATAACCTCTAGAGTAAAAATTCCTTAGTTAGAATCCAAGAAGTTCACCTTTTCATTGACAACATTATATTCTATTATCATGTGTCTCATCCTGGGCTCCCTCTCTACCCTTATCTGATTTAGGACACCCTTCTATGGTAACCCTAAGTGGGAGAAGTTAGTGGACATATAATCATTTAAGGCCTTAGTCCATTCTCTACATAAGAGTAACCCATAAGCATTGGGAATATCTACCACTTGGATATCAATAAATTATTGAACCCTTGGTTCACTATCTAGTTGCATATGCACATTTAATAGTTCCCTAATGACTTTGACTCTAGATTTGTCCAATTGAGTAACCATGCTATCAGACTTGATTGGGGTTAACCCAAGTTATGCACATATCCTGACAGGCATAATGTTGGTTGAGGCTCCAAAATTCAAAAGACAATTATGGACATTCTTCCCAAATATCCTAACTATAAATAAGAAGGGTAGGGACCTTGCTTTTGTTATTTTCATAGTCACATTTTCATTATCGCTCTTAGGGGGTTTCCTAGGTTTCTTGGATAGTGATTCCAAGAGTAAATTTCTTTGTTTTGTAATTTGAGTTAGCTCATATAGATTAATATTGGATTTGATCTTTTTCATATCTTCCACAATGTTGTAACCAATTTTGCCTAAAATTACAATATTAAATTTGAAATAACTACCCTTAGGTGGTTGAGAATCATTCTTTGATGTAGTGTTCAAAGGGGTCCCATAATTGTTAGGGGGAGTGAAAGTAGTCAATGGCTACTTTTGTTCCCTATTTCCTAGAGGGTATGTCTTCAAGAATTTTTGGAATGCTTGAATCTCTTCATGGATATTCTTAGGCTCATTATCCTCTTAGAAAGGGGATTGAAATGTCTCTACCATGTGCACTTGGTCAGATGGCTGGGATACAGAAGGACTTGCAATAGTATCTCTATTTGGGACTACCTCAAAGGTGTTGAGTTCTTCTTGGAAAGCTTCAAATGCTTTGAAAAATTCAATACATTCAATCTCATCATGTTTAGAGGTAGCATGCACTCTACAATATTTTGGTAAAGCAATATTAGTGAGATTGATGTCCATAGCATTTTTTCTAGAGGAAGGCTCATTAGTTTTATTATTGCAGAAACTATCATTCTAAAATTTATTCCTAGGCCTATTGAACTTTTGTAAAGTGAATTTCCTTCTAGAGTTGTCATTAGCATTACCAACTTGTATTTGCAATTGTAATAAATTTGTGCTAAGTTTCTGGACCATCTTTAGTATAGATTCATTCTCATTCTTTAGGGTCTCAGAATTTTGGACTTGGTTCTTGATAGTTCCATTGACTGGTACTAAAGCCTTTTGGTCATTGGTGCAAAATCCATTAGTAACCTGATGACTCAAGAAACTTAGGTTTTGATTAGGGGCAGCATGGCTGGTAGGTAATGCATTCAAAGCAAGAAATTGGTTTAATGCTGGAGCATTTTGGTTATTATTTGAGAAAAGGTTTAATGTAGGCATCTAAGGATTAACATTTGAGACAGAATAAGCCATTTGTCCTTGAGGCTACATTTGGTCACTAATAACCACTACTTTAGAATAAGCTTGAGCTAATGTGTTGATAGCTGGGATAGCCCTTTTAAGAAACATAGAAGTCAAAGGGTTAATAGCATCTTTGTAAACTTCTAAAGCTAAAGCCTCATTAGGTTTGTAGGGATCCATGGTCTGACTAAACATGTTTTGGAACCTGGAATTGAAGGATCTAAGGAGATCATTTGCATCTCTCTTAATGGTAGTAAATTGGTGATAAATGACACAAGGGCTTATGGTTTTTTCCAAATTGATCAATAAAAATATTGTCAAAGTTATTCCATGAGTTAATACAATTGTCAAGATAACTGAGGAACTGTTCATATGCAACATCTTTGAATGTAAAAGGAAATAATCTACATGTTACATCTTCATGGATGACATTTAATAACCTTAAGGTAGACTTAAAAGCTTTAGCATGTTATTATACAATTATAACACCAATTGGATTAGATACCGGTAAGTAATTTTTAGGGTTATGAGGCAAGTCATGAACTATACCTGGTACATTGATGGGGGAACTTCCAATCCATACCATATCTAGGTGAAAATTGAATGCAAGAACCCCTTGCAAGGGTGAAGATGGTAGAGACTTAGAATGCCTATGCCTTCCTCTATGCTTCGTAGTTCTCTTGTGAGTTTCTAGCTTGAGTAAGGGCTCTCTTATCTCTGAATGTGATCTGGTCCTGATCCTTGGAAATTCCAACTTAAAGATTAAGGATCCTATTTAAAATATAGTGTAACAAGTTATAATTCTCAAATAACTATAATCAACCTACACACTAAACCTATTTTATTTAATATTTGCTCATAAAGGGACAAAGGACATTGATCTTTTACTAAATAAGCTCAAAGATGTGTTGAATTATGAAAATATGGCCATTCTTTGCAACCTATGACTCAAATGAACCCAAGATTCACCAATAATAGTCAATCTTCAACCAAAATAAACCATTCTAATTTCAAATACCATGAATTCTTAAATCTAGAAGCTATCTTGACTAGAATTTAACCATTTCCTTGTAGAGAACTAAGATCTTTGTCTAACAAAGTACAAATATATGTCAAAAACCACCTACATCAAGGATGTTTGCACTTAGAATGAAGAATCACTCACAAGGGTTAAGAATCCTTTATATTTAATGCAAGAATCATTTCAATTGATCAAGTAGGCCCTCCTTCTAGCGCTAGTGGGATCCTCCCTATAGATGCTTCTAATTACCTCACAAGTGTTCTTCGGTGTTGATGAGCACTTCTCATTTTAGGATTCAAAGAATCCAAGGCATGAGTTGTAGTTTATGACAATTATGTGATGTCTATAATGGAATAGAAGCAAAGTATGGGAACTATCCATAATAGTTATTTAAATTGGTAGTTGGGAGCCACTAGGGTCTGGATCTTTGTGATAACCCAAGCCTACAAGTTAATTTAAATGGATAATAACATTGACCTTTAAACTAGGTGAGTTTTGATAAAGAAAATAGAAAAAGGAAGGGTAAGGCAGAAAAGAGGACGTGATTGCATATTTCCATCTCAAATATTATGACAAAGTTTCTAATTAATTTGAGCATACATGAACCAATTTGTGATGTAAAATACAATAAACTCATATTACATCACAAACTAGGCAAGCTTCAAAGAGGATATATAAACCACAAGTAAGAACCAAGTTTACTTTAAAAAGTTTTCTACTGTAACCTAAATAGCATATTCACATCCAAATGCAGAGTAAATAAAATGAAGTATACTTAAGATCTTTTCAGTTAGTATAGCATAAGCACAAATTAATAGACTTATGATAGAAAATGTAGCTCAAAATGTAGAGAACAATTCAAATTTAAGACAATAACATGAAATTGAGAAACAGCATTGGTTTTCAACAAACTATTCAGATAATATTTTTAAAATTACATAGTTGTATTAAATACTCCTTTGTATACAAATTGATCAGAGTCTTCCATTTACAAAATGGAAATCCCCACCTATTTATAGGAAATGTATGTGGTTCACAAGTTAACTCTCTCAAAATATCCACATGCAAGTTAAGGACAGTTGTCTTTAATACAAAGATACAATGCAAAAGGCTTTCATGCCAATTTTGATGAAGGATAAATGTATGTTAATAGACTGGCATATATTTTACAAAATAATATTCTTTTATGCTACATTGGTGGGACCCTTGAGTCACTATTTGAGGATGCTCTTTGCCTTAGTGTATTATTCATTGATGATCTCAAAATCTATGGTAGGCTTCATCAAACATTCCTCTTCTTGACTTCCCAATGTGTGAAATTCCCTGTCACCCTTGGCCTCGAGTTCTTGGATGCATTGGGCCTCTACAATCTACTTTCTAGATGTGATGATGATACTAAAGACCTTTTGATTTTCCTTGGTATGCTAGCCCTAGTTGTCTTTAATGATCTATATGTGGAGACTAACCCTTTGTTTTAACTCTTCATCCTCCATCAGGCCTGTGGCATTGGTCTTGGATGATCTTTCCAATAGGTCCTTCAAGAGATCCTCCATCCTTGCCATCAAACTCTTGTCTTCTTCCAAAAGGCTATTGGCACAGTCACACTAATTGTTCAAGTCTAGTATGCCATCTTCAATGACTCCTAAGAGGGCATGAAAATGCTTCAACTTGATTATTTTGGCACCTTGGACCTGCTTGGTGTGATGGACATTAATCAATTTGGTTGTCTGATCTCTAGAGTTATACCACTGAGTGATTGATGTCTATGCTTTCTCAATTTTATGGGTCAAGGTATTTGATCTGAGCTTCAAGACCTTTCACCCTTAAAATGTGTCAAATAAAGACTTATCTAATAGCTTTATTACATATTTAGGGACTGAAAGTGTAACCTATGCTTCCAAATCTTTCTTCTCCTTTTCTAGATTAGTGATCCTCTATTGCATCCCCTGAATTCTAGCCAAGGTCATTGTTGATGGGGCCACCACCAAACTTTACACATCCTCTTGATGGATGGGATGATCCCCTATTGATTTCCCTTGTATAGGAGTTAGGCCTACAAAAGGTTCCACCTTTTGAAAGTTGAACTCTTTGGTGCCAATGGTGGCTTTCTTGGTTGTCACCCATTCGAACCCTATTGTATCTAGATTGAAATTTACTATGGATACTAGTTTAGAGAGTTTGGCTACTTCTAGGGTTTTAATCCTAGATCCACTTGATGCTCCCTAATCTTTCATCCTCCTACCACTCTCTCTTATAGCCTCAATAATTCTCCTCTCTTCTTGCTCCTTCATGATCTCTTTGATCCAAGGTTTAATATTATCATGGATGTCCACACGTGAAGTGCTGGTGATTGCCCATGAATGAGAGTGGGATGGGACCTTTTGGAATTTCTCATATATGAACTAGTCTAGGATAACAAGTCTATGTATTGGTAATTCATTGTTGAATAGGTTCACTTCATTAGTGGGATGGGTCCATGTTAACTTTGGTATTTTGGAGGACATAATAACAAGGGCCATCTCAGCTTCTCTCTTCTGAGTGACAGGAACCAATTCCAATGCCACTTATTTCCTCTTCTCTTCCTCAGCTATTTGGGGTCCTTTAATTTGAGCCACCTTAGCTATGGCTTCCTCACCTCTTTGTTAGATCCATAAGTTTCTACAAGTTCCTAAAAGAACTCATCCACCATTTCATATGGTTCTAAGGCAACCATATTAATGTGCTCTACTCGGGAAGATGGTCTTGGAGGCTAGGTTGATGATGAAGGGCCTTCACCTGGTGTTTCTTCTAGTCTTCTTTCACCTACTCCTTGAATTTAAAGTGTTAGCTATGGTGGCTGAATTAGAGGTGCACTTGAAGTGGAGGGGTTGATACAATAATGGGTTCATTTTCCATCTCTCCCCAATTGGTTTTTCCTCCCTTTGCAATCTATGCTCAAGCTTGAAACCATGTTTTCTGCATCTAGAAAGGACCTCTTAAAAGTTTTAATCTTTAGTATAGAAATGGTCATAATGGCCAACCATGTGATCATAATCCACCTTGGTTAGTTTCCTTGATTTTAAGTGAAGGACAACTTTTTTGTTTGGGTCCCATTGTTTTAATTCATCTTTTTGAAATTAGAAGGCATCCCTCTATCTAGACACAATGTCCAATTGCTTCCAATCCCTGATTAAGGTTCTCCCAATCCAAAATATGAAGGGATGTATAATGCCCTTCCTCTTCTCTCTTCAAGTGTTATCAACTCCATGGTAAATTTGGTACGTAATTTCTTATTCATCCAACTTAAGGGGGACATAAACAGGCAACCTGAATGGTTGGGTCATGGTACCCTCAATCCTAAGGATAGTGCAGTCTGGATAAAACCAAATGTTTCCCATGAGATCAACATATCTTTTGACAATAGGGTGCATCCTGGGCATGGGGTATCCTATGATTCTCTAGAATAATATGGGATATATGCAGTCACAGATGAATTGCATATGATCCCTATACTTTAAGATATAAATCTTGGAGTAATGATGGGAGATGGTGATTTTGCTATGGGAGGACCAATTCTTAACACTAAGAATATGGGTAGATGCCATCAATGATTCCATTAGATAGGACATCATGGTGAATTGCCAAATTATCTTATTCTTAATTCCATAAAATTGCCTTCCTAAGTGGATACTAATTAGCTCCCCAATAGGTGGAGTTAGATTTTATTCTATCATGAAGTATGCATAAGAAACCCACCTAGGGTCAACATAGGTGGCAGTGGTTTCTCCAGAGGCTCTGTTGAGTAAGGTCATAATGATACTGATTCCCTCCCTAAATTGTATGATGGGGATCCTACCATCCTAATTTATAGCCACATGAGTCGCTTGGATTAACCATGGTCTCAGGATGACATTTAAATGTTGGGTAGTCCACTCTTTTATGGAGGGGAGGTCAATATGGACTTTGGGGAGTTTATAGTAGCCTTCAAAGGCTATTAGGGCAACATAAGCAATCTTATTTGACTCTCCTTTGATATTCCAATCATTATCAATTCTACAATCCATAAACAAGGGTGCAAGGATGTCAATATAGGGTAGTACCTCTAGTTTGGTAGCATCTTAATGAAGACATGGCATCTGGACTATAGCCAGGTCATCAAACTTCCTTTTGGTGACTTCCATCCTTTTCTCGCTAGATGACAAAGGCTACAACTCTTCAATGGCAAAGAAAATATTGAACCAGTTCTTTATTTCATTGGTTAATGCCCTTGTGTCTAATTCAGTGTCTCCAAAGCATCTCCCTTCATGGTTTGTGGACAGATACAAGTCCGTCTCTTCCTTATACTATTGCCTTACCACTTCCAGGATCTTAATTACCTTGGAATATGACTAGCCTTGATACTCAGGATGATAATTCAAGATTGTTTAATGTAGTTAGGTCCTCAATTAGTCAAGTTTTGAGGCTTTAAGCTATTCTAGTAGGGTTTTTAAGGCTTTAATGGTGAAAGTGATAGCTTTCATAAATTCATTCATGCCTCAGATCTTATAAATTATATCACTCATACAAATCTTGTCTTTTCAAATGTGCCATATCTTGGAATTACCTTTTAGTGCTTACATGGCACTTACATGGACCTCCCTGAGCATGTTTTCATGGCATCTCATGGGAATTTTTTAAAAGACTAGCTGTTTATTTTTAAATAGAGCCTTTTATTTCACTCTATTGGATCAAGATCCAAGGATGAATGTGACCCCTTGATTTAGATCCAAAAATCTATTTTGATTGGGCATTCGAGTTTTAGATGACTGGGTTATGCCAAGTGCCATGCTTTAGTTTCCTTAACAAATGATTAGATGTGATTTATCCAGGTGTCAAACCATCGATCTCTGAGGTCTTGAGTTAAAATGTCCACCTTTACTTCACATTTTTGGATTAGGATCAATGATTGTGTGAGAGTCATTGATCTTAATCTGTAAGGTCAGATTTGATTGGTTGACTATGTTTAAATTTGACATTCTCACTAACATCAAAGACATCCTCATGAACCTCAAATAATGGGAGTGTGACTATCAATTTTAATCTTATGATGTTCCTTTAGCTAAATGGCAGCATGTCATATGTCACATTCTCGATACTCTCAAGGCTATGGGTTCGACACGGGCTATCAGATCAGACTTAGCAATGAAACATGAACCATCAATTGCGATCTATGTGGTCATTTTTCATTGGTCCATCCTTTGGAATACCTTTTGATCTCACACTTTTATATTAGGATCCCAAGATGAACACGGTCCATCAGATCCTACAAGATTCATGATCATTAAGTCAGTTCATAATATACATAGGCTTAGGCTGAGGGATTAATTATTATATTAATAATAGTAAAAAACACTATGACCTAAGTTTTAATGTGATAAGCCTAAGTTTTAACATTTATAAGGTCCCCTTTTGGACTAAAGATAAAAGTTTAGACAAAGATTATTTTGAAGGCCTCACTAACGTCAAAGACATCTTCACAAATGTCAAATGATAGGAGTGAAGTCATAAAAATAAATACTATGGAAACTTTTGTAATGAGTGGTGTTTAGCATGTAGTTTGTCTTAGGAGGATCTTCACCATCAAATTAGGCTTCTGGGTGAATGCTAACCATTGATTCATGTTGAACAAACATGAAGGCACTTTGGGATTGAACTTAGGATGAAACATTGATAAGGCCTTTAAATCTTTTAGGATTAAAAAAGGCTTCAGGGACATAACATTTAACAAAGTTTGGTGGGATATAAAATGGGAAGGAACATAAAAGGGGACTTAAGTATAATTTTCTGTCAAGTTTCAATCATGTTTAAAAACATAACCGATCTTTAATGTAAAATTAAACTTAGGGTTTTTTTAAAAGGACCAATTCTCGCTAAATTTTCTCCCACAAAAATTCAAATTTGAAACCCTAGGGTTTATTGCTCTAGAACCCTACCTTCCTCCATGAAACCTACACTTTGTCATTCAAGATTTATCATCAGTAGGGTTAGTTAATAAAGCATAATTAACTAGGCAGGGACCCAATCCCTTTCTAGGTGGATGATACCCTAATTCAATGAATAACAATACCATGTAAACCATGCCAGGATACGAATGTTTTGAAATATTAACAAGGGCCCCATTTTTCAAAGTAGTAAAAAAGGGGAATGTTGGTCGCAACAATAGGTGGTCACACTCAAATCTAATAGGTATTTTGTACTAGACACCTGCATCTAAGTTAGACAAAAGCATCAACACAACCATCTAAGATCAATATAAGTGTCTGAGGCTATAGGGTGTAAATTTTTAAAATCTGATGACTGATCAAAGGCATTGATCTAGTCTATTTCTACCATGTTCTATATAAAAATTGAATGTGCACAGTTGACCAAGCACTCTTATTTTCATTTCAATGTTATATCAATCAATAGTTTTACTTACAATTTTTAACATATATCAATATTTAAATTTAGAATATTTTTTATCCAAGTTTACAATTGATTGGCATGTTATAGATTTATTTATCACCCTTGTGCTTATTCATTTATATATTATTAACCATATACTATATTGATCCATCTCAATTTAGAGTTAAACACCTAGAGACTATATCACATATCCCTTAAATATGTTCCCCAATATATATCAATCTTTCACTAATCTATAATAATATGTGAAAAAATTTATACAATAATTTGTTCCCATATAGTAATCTAAATCACTTTAACCCCATATGAGTAAATAATATGTTTTAATCTAGTAATTTTCCCTAGTTTGAGTCATATGACAATTGATTGGCATGTTATAGATCGATTTATCACCCTTGTGCTTATTCATTTATATATTATTAACCATATACTATATTGACCCATCTCAATTTATAGTTAAACACCTAGAGACTATATCACATATCCCTTAAATATGTTCCCCAATATATATCAAGCTTTCACTAATCTACAATAATATGTGCAAAAATTTATACAATAATTTGTTCCCATATAGTAATCTAAATCACTTTAACCCCGTATGAGTAAATAATATGTTTTAATCTAGTAATTTTCCCTAGTTTGAGTCATATGATATATGTAACTTTGATAATCTAAATATGAGTCTGTGAAAGCATCCCAATAAAATATTTCCCCCTTTTGATAAGAGGGATGATGCTAGTGAGTCATTCATATCAAAAGACCCACATAGATATATAATGTATCATTGATCATATCAATTATATTCATTCACATAGGAAGTCATTTTATTATAAAATAGTGTGATCATTTGAGAAGCATATGTAACAATGTATAAGCCTTGGTAGATGACAAAGTCATGGTACAATATGTAGATAGTGTATTGTATAAGTTCCCATATAACTAAGTATCTAATGCTCATTACCATTTTTTAACATGATAAGTTATTTTTAGATTATATGATTTTAGTATTGCCTTGATCTTTAGATTTAGGAGATTGTTATTTTAACTTTAGGTGTATTGATTTCTGCCAAATGGGCAAGTGAATATACTAAATAGTGAAGTACCTAATTTAGGATTTTTTGATTGTTAGAGGATTTCCACATGTAATGTCTCTTTCTATTATATTGTATGCATTTATTTTCCCCTAGTCATGATGATAAAGGAAAGGGTCAATGTAATGAAATTCATTAGAGATCGTCATGTAGAATATTCACCTTTTAATATAGCATTGGATTAATACAAAGATTTTACTATGTGGGAGAATGATTTATTTGTTTATGTATTTATTTTAAATTGAGATTAATCAAATTAATAGATCTAAAATATTAAAATTGATATACAATAATATATAGATATTATAGTAAAGTACAATATTCTATAGAATTATAAATTAATTAACAATAGTAAATATGCCTATATAAATGTAAACCTCCTAAAACAAATCTTACGTTGACTTGTAGGATGACTATGGCTATAAACTAGCTAAAAATATCTAAAAACTATATCGCATCTAAAAACAAAGATTTAAATTGTGATAGAACAAGTCTACAGAAGGAGGACAAGATTGTATTATGACCATGTTTATTGATTAATATTACATCTTAATTGAATGTGCTCCTAGTTAATTGGTTTAGGTTTGTGTGACTGTCTACAAGTGCTTATTGGTCAATTTTGTGTGTTAATATGTCATGCACAAGATATATAAAATATAAACCATTCTTTCTATACAATAGACATAATGGAGATCAAATACAAAGGGGTAAATTGAGTAAGGGGAATATCAGATCTATCCTTAGAAAACCCCATGTAATTTGAGTGCCACCTACATAATTCAAATGGGCCTTAGGTTGTTGTAGTTCTCCCTCCTAAGGTGAGTATGTGATCTATGATTGTGAATTTATATGAATGTTACTAGAATATTGATTGAAATACTTGACAATGGATGCCCTTGTCCTAAAATAAATTGAATTTAGATTTAGCCTATGACTATCATAAAGTAGTATAATCAAAATTAGAAATAAGAGTTTTCTTTTACTTGGAGTGTAGTAGAATTTCCAAGTGATTTTTATATGGGTTCAAGTGAGAACTTTGATGAGTTTATACAGGGGAATATTTGGATTATTTTCACTAACCAAATTTACAAAATGCAAAAAATAGTCAATTTAAAATATCTCAATTTCAAAAATTGATTGTTGGAGTGAGAGGTACAAGGTCTTGCTAGTGGACAAGGCTACAGTGCAATGTTATCTGACCTAGCATGGTATTGTCCCATGAGGACAAATATTGTTGGAAAATGTTTGAAAAAAACATATAAAGTGAATAGGGATGTTTATACAATAGTTTTTACTATTTTCAAGATAGTGAAGGTTATCATTATATATTTTAAGTTAATGAAATGGTGAATAGACTAAGGTAAAGATGTCAAGATAAACATTGTCAAACACTTACTGATTAAATTTATGTGTCTATATTTATTGTCACTTTATTATAGTGATACAACAAAGTGAAATTACTAGATTAAAGTAGATGAAAACCTAAGTGTGTCTTTATTTTTGGATGTGAATCTTGATCATGCAAGATGCCTTAATGCAAAACCTACAACAATGCCACTAAAATTTGTTATTGTCCATATTTTAAAGTAGAAAAATATGAAACTTTCAATTTTAATTTTGAAAAAAGAGAAATAAAAGTACACATATAAAATATTATGCAAGTCAGTTTCCATATAACTTAAAATTTGGAGAGTAAACATGCCCCTTTGTTGAGGTATTTGGAGAAATGCTAAAAATATGATGAATTGAGAGTAATCAAGTCTCAATTTGAAAACCTTTGAATGCTCTTGAGTTGGAAATATTGTGTGCCCCAACTCTCATTTGATTGTGTAGATTACTTTTTAAAATAATTATAGGGGTAGAACCACAAAATGTAGCTTACTACATTAAAAAAACCATAGACATTGTGTTTCACTAGACTCTAATCTAGCCCACTTGCAATATGATATGAATCACACTATTGCAGATGGGTCTAGATTATTTTTGAAACTTTATAACTTTAAAACTTGAAACTTTTGAAACTTTTGTACTTGAGAGATTTAAAATTACCATATAGTTACTTGAACATGGATTAGTATCATGCCCCATATACTATACTAAGTATATATTGAATGTTATTTGAACTTTGAAACTATTGAAACCTATGACTATTTGAAACTTTCCACTTGTGATTGTAGGAATGAGTGCACATGCATCTCACATGCCCCCATAATCTAATTTTTTTAAATCATGTTGTAATTTTTAAAACTATATAGTGCCATAAATATGAAATTTACTCATGAGGCTTGAATTCTCATGACAAACCTATTATAATTCCCCCATTTTGAGATGTGAGGTGCATCTTACAAGTCACTTATCTCAAAATAAGAGCTGTGTAATATATGAAAGATGTAATCATGTATTAGCACTTGAAATTTTGAATGTATTGCATAATAATATTTAGATATAACACTGAATTTGCATGTGAAACATGTGTTAGATAAATATATCATTGAATCACATAAGCATCATGGCATCAAATAAAGTGTAGAGAGTAGGAGTAGTGCATGATATGAATCATAGAACCATAATGTCATGTAATGAAAAAGTGAGAAATGCCATATAATGTCACTCAATTTACATAATGTGACACATATAAGGCCCAAAATCTACATACAAGGGACATGTGAATGTCACGTAAACATCCAAGGCTAAGGTCCACATGAAAATGCCATATTGTTGCCATATAAATGAGAATTCACACATATAAGGCCAAGGGCCATAGAGAATAAGCAAGCAAGTTATAACTTATCATCCAATAAGGTAATAAAGAATCATATGACAAGTGAAACTAGTGTATATTGATCACATGTATCAATATCATTACTATAAAATAAAAAAATTCATGTAATCTAATGTATATTATGCATGATTAACAAAAAATATATATGATATGTAACTTAACATGGTATAAATGTTTTAGATAGATACAACCTATAGAATTATTCTCAGAGAATGAAGAGATGCCGCCAACTTAACAAGGTTATTGGGTAATAAGGGAACCCTAACATCAAAGAACCATGTGAAAGTATGTCATGTATCACAGTCAAGTACCTCATGAAAAGTAATGTGTACTGAAAATAGAAATATGTTATCTACATAACATATAGTAAATAACATATTAAATAAGTAAACTATAAACATTTTTAAAATACTTTATAGGTCATGATATTGAATTTTTGAAAACATATAATAAATAGCATATTAAATAAATAAACTATAAACATTTTTAAAATACTTTATAGGTCCTGATTTTGAATTTTTGAAAATATTTTGAATATTTTGAATTTTCACCATATATGATTTTTTTTGTTTTATTTTTGAAATATTTGAATAAAAATATATTGATCTAGGTATAATAGTGACATAAATGCATGATGTTCATGGGATTATTTATGGGCTTGCCTTTGAGTGTGGTTAGGCAGTAAGCTCTTGTGCCTAGCCTTTCAATGATGATAAATGGACCCAACCATTTGGTTTGAATTTTCATTTGTTTTATTTTTCAGCATTCATGTTATTTTGATTTTATTTAAGTACTAAATCACCAATTTGAAATTCACAATCATAAATTTTATGGCCATATGCTCATTTGATAGGTGCTTAATAAAATTTTAAAGTTTTGAGAGCTTGTATGTGTGTATTATCAAGCATTTCCAATTCATGTATAAACTTTTCCCGATGTTTATTATCTTTGATCATTTATTTTAATGAGACCCATAAAGAGGGCATTTCTATCTCAAGAAAAAGTACATATTTGATTCTATAAATAAGAGAGTAGGGCATAACCTTCGTTGGTGTGTGTACACTTGTTTGATATGCCCAAAGAGAATAGATGAATTGATTATGCTAATCTATTTTGTGTTTTGCAATAGTCTTGCTTAAGATATTATTTATTATTTTATTTTAATTGACCATTTCCATGTGGATAAAGTCTAATGGATTTTATACTTAGCGTAAATTCTTTTAGCTATTTTATTCTTGAAATATGAACCATTATCTATTACAATTACAAAAGATAGGTTGAATCGTGTGATAATATATGTTTGCAAGAAATTGAAAATATCCTTATAATATTACATTGTAGTGGTATTACTTCTACTAATTTTTCAAAATATCTGGTAGCAGTTATAATAAAATTGTGTCTGTCTAAAGATTTTGGATTGAATTTTCTAATTAAATGGAAGTCCCAAAGATAGAAAGGCCATGGGAAGACAATAGGTTGTACCTCATATGATGGAGTGTGATTGAGATTTATATGTCTTTGACATTGGGAACATAACTTAGCATATTCATGACATTTGTGTCACATTATTGGCCAATAATATCATTGAAGTGGCAACCACAATCATCATCATGAACTTCGAGTATATAAATTTGAGCTTCGACCTAATTTAAACATCATAACAATTTTCCATTAAAAGATCATTTAAAAATGGATCTAATGATAAATACATAATGCATGGCTTGGGATTGTAACCAATTTTATCTTCTCTCATAGTATATTATATAAAAGTAGATTTATAGAGATAAGTATATATTGGTGTACCACTTAGGGTTATCTACACTTTCTGTGACTACTAAAACTTATAATACACTGGTAATATCCATACCAACTGAAGGATTGCATAATTTATAGATAGTAAATTTTGCATGATCATTGTTAATATCAATTGGGATTAAATATGTGGTTCTAACCATGATATCAACATGTCAATTATTTTTGTGAGGGGTAATCTCAATGGAGAAAGAAGAGAAATTTAGTATGAGACATTGGACCATGTCTTTATAAGGGATTAACTTGTCTTCTTTTGTTTTATAAACATTTATAACTTGATTTATGAAAAGTTGTGAATCACCATATACATGTAGAGATTTGATGTGCAACTTTTGTGATGTTAATAAGCCTAGTATTAGATCTTCATATTTTGCTATGTTATTTTATGCATGAAAAACCCAAGAGAAAAGCAAAAGGCATGTGTTCAGCTCATGGAGTAACAAACACAATCCCAACCCTAGCCTCTATAGCATATTTGGATCCATCAAAATACATGATCCACATATCATGATCAATATTATAATAAGTAATTTTGTCCCAAAATTTATCAATAGTGGGTAGTGGATCATGTAAGGGGGCAGTAACTAATTGATCTACAATAAATTTACCTATAATATAATTTTGTGATATAAAATCTAAATCAAATTGGTGAGAAGCATTATCCACTTTGCCATATGCTCTGATATATGGGGGTTTTATATAAGATACTTGAGTAGGTCAACTTTAATGATGACATGAACTTCATAATGGAGTAAATACTATCACAATTTTTGCTTGGTGATAAAAAGAGCCAAGCATAACTTTTTGATTGTAGTATAATTTCTATCATAATCAAGAAGTGTGCAACTAATATATTAAATGGCACATTCATGGTGATCGTCATCATAATATGTGATCAAAGCACCCAAAACATGATAAGTTTAAGAAATGTATAATAAGAGGGGTGGATCTGGGATAAGAGGTATAAGAATAGGCTAGTTTAGGAGGTATTTTTTAAGTGCATCAAAATTTGTTGACAAGAGTTAACCCATTGAAATTTAGTATATTTACTAATTAACATTGTAAAATATTGTGTCTTATTTGCTAATCAAGGCATGGGATGTCATATAGCTTGAATGCGACCTTGTAACATCACAATTGCTTTAAATTTTTTGGTGGTGGAATATCAAATATATCTTTTAATTTATTTATGTCCACTTGAATGCCTCTTTGATAAATGATAAAACCCAATAATTTACTTGAAGATACTCTAAAAATACATTTTTTAGATTTAAACGTATGTTATATTTCATCATTATTTTGAATATTTATTGCAAATCAATAGCATGGTCTTGTAGATGCTTGTACTTTTATAATTAATCATCAACATAATCTTTAATTTTTTTATGTGTGTAATCATGAAGTATATGTGCCATGGTTTGATGATAATTTGATCATGAATTCTTTAATCCAAAAGTCATGAATGTATAACAAATGTCCCCCATGATCTGATGAGTGATGTCTTTTTATAATCTAATTAATTAATTTTGATTTAGTTATATCTTGAGAATTTTTCCATGATCATAAAATTTCATGTTATGCATTGAAATCCACAATCATATCTATATTTGGTAATGGAAAATCATCTTTAGGATAAGATTTGTTTAATTTATGATAATTTGTAAAACATTGAATATCTCCATTAAATTTTTTTACCGGTACAATATTGGAGACCCATTTGAGATAATCAATAGCGTGAATAAAGCCAACATCTAGAATCCTTTCAACTTCACTTTTGACTAACAAAGCTACTTTTGAATGTAAATTTCTTATTTTTTGATTGACTAGCTTGGCATTTGGATATAACACATTATTGTGCATGGATACTATTACATTAGTTCTTAGCATGTCTTTATATGCCCATGCAAATAATTTGGGATAATCATGTGAAGTTTGTCAAAGATATTTTCCTCCATTTTTTAACATGATTGCTAGGAGGATTGGTCATGGATCCTTTTCAATGCAAAAATAAAACTCAATTATTTCTTCAATAAGTAATGTTGATTGATCTTCTATATATGGAAATTTAGGAATAGTATTGGGACCATCAAATTATGTTTGTGGGATAAAATCATCGATTTCACCAAAATATGCATGTGCATTTGTTTCATGAGTATTTTTTTTAAATGATAGAAGGAAGATCCTCATATGTACCTAAATACTCTTAAAGAGACTCATCATTTTAAAAATCATTCAATGTCAATATTTATGGCGAGATTGTGTTATCAATGATTTCAAGATACATTAGTGGTAATTGAGAAACATGATTGAATTGACTATTATGCTAAAAGTGCATATGCATGGTAGGTTCTAACTTGGGAGGTTGATTAACTTGATGAGGTGCATGAGAAGTGGACATATCATTACACCTTAAGCATGATTTCCCTTCATTTATAGAATTAGTAATATGATAAATAATACCTTGATAATTTTTTCCCAATCCTTGTCTAATAGTATACTTATATTTTTGTAAGTATTTAAATCCAAAACTATATTGATTAAAGTTGATTGATGAATGATCTAAATATGGTATAGATGAGGATAAATCGATAGATGAATTAGATAGTGAGACCTTGATGGAAGAAGGTTACATATATGGGACACAAGTATCATTAGGATGAACCATTGCATAATAATTAAAAAGTATCATGATCTAAAGGACACGTGTATATATATATATATATATATATATATATATATATATATATATATATATATATATATATGTATGTATATATATGTATATATATGTATATATATGTATTTATATATATATGTATATATATGTATGTATATATGTATATATATATGTATGTATATATGTATATATATATATATATATATATGTATATATACATATATGTATATATATATATGTGTGTGTGTGTATATATATGTGTGTGTGTGTGTGTGTGTGTGTATGTATGTATGTGTATATATATATATATATATATATATATATATATATATATATATATATATATATATATATATATATATATGTATACATACACACACACACACACACACACACACACATATATATATATAACCTAGATAACTAAACTTAAGCCATGTCACTTACCATATCATGTATATATATATATGTGTGTGTGTGTGTGTGTGTGTGTGTATACATATATATATGTATATGTATATGTATATGTATATATATATATATATATATATATGTATATGTATATATATGTGTGTATATATATATGTGTGTGTGTGTGTGTATATATATGTGTGTGTGTGTGTGTGTGTGTATATATATATATATATGTATATGTGTGTGTGTGTGTGTGTGTGTGTGTGTGTGTGTGTGTGTGTGTGTGTGTGTGTGTGTATGTATTGATGGAAGAAGGTTACATATATGGGACACAAGTATCATTAGGATGAACCATTGCATAATAGTTAAAAGTATCATGATCTAAAGAACACACACACACACACACACACACACACACACACACACACACACACACACACACACACACACACACACACACATAACCTAGATAACTAAACTTAAGACATGCATGCAGTGTATAAGGAATGACATTCATATCATGAACCTAGGGTTGGACTAATAAAATATTGTCGTTAAGATCATTAGGCATAACTTGAAAAATGGTAGCAAGTGCATGGGCCCAAAGTGATATTGAATGTAATTTTCCCAAGTACTTGGCATGCAATGTTTTCAAATCATGAATGTTCATATTTAAATGAGTTATATTTTTTTTGTTATGCCTAGTAAGTTTAGGAAATATATGCTATAAATGTTTGATCTTGATCCATTGTCAACAACTACTCTTTTGACCACCTTATTTTATACAAAACTTGAATATACAAGGGTAAATATTGATCAATAATATGCTTTGGGGGAATATCCTCTTTTCAAAAAGTAATATTTTATTATGTCCATCAGATAATATTAATAATAGAAGCTACCTAAGGAGGATCAACATTGTTAGGTAAAAGTGTATTACTTAATGCCTCATATAGTATATCTTTGTATATTGGAATTATTTTCAAGAGATATAACAATGAAATTTTGGCATTAGTATTTTTTCATTGATATAGGATGTTAAATCCCTTACATTGAGGGATTTGCCCCAATAGAGGGGGAGGAGGAACATGAGGTAATTTACCTCGGTGAGTATCAACAACATGAACATTTTGAGGCTCATTAATAAAAAAGTATTTCATACATGCTCTTTGGTTTTTATTAGTTATGAAAAGAAATTCAAATTGAATGTTATAAAAATATGAAGTGCAATAGAATTGAGATTTCTCTTAGGTAAATTTTTTAACATTAATGAATCTTAACCATGTGTAAATGTAATGAATAACATATTTTGAAGTAAGAGAATTTTTTACAAGAAATTGCATAATTGCATGTGACATGTGAAATCAACGTTCATTCATTGATCCCATTATGAATATAATACATTATAAATTAAATAATGTTAGTGACTATGAATACAATACAAGAAAAAATCAAGGTATAAAGATGATCTAAGAATTTGAATGATTGTGTGGGCTCTTAAATATGCTTACTTATTTATTTATTAGTGTTGACCTAATGTTTTAGATCACTAAATACAAAGGGAAAACCATGCATGTAGTCCACTAACCCTATTTCTAAGGGTACGATGAGAGTAACTTCCCAAGGTGATACACTCCCCTAAAGTGCACCACAAATAAAATAGATAAAATAGGTTTCCTATGGTATAAAAAGGGCCCTAGGTATTTATCATATATTGTGAGGTACGTAGAAATTTTTTTGTTAAGTATTGTATAATGACTATGAGTATTGGGGTAAACTCTTCATGTCATGATGTCTGTAAAAAAATATCACCATGTAGCCCTTCATGATGGTCATTAAGTAGTTTGAAAACTGTCAAAACATAGTTTTAAAAATAAACCCAAGAAAATATAAAAATAAGAGAAAATTAAAAAAAAAAATTGTGTATAGAGATCAAAAAAATTCAACCTGAGGTCGAAAGAAAGAGATTCAGTGTCAAATTGATCCAAAATGACAAATCAATTTTCTTCAGTATCAGATTGAATCCAAGATCGAAGAAAATTGAATCATTTTGTATTATATTTATATCCAAGGTCAAAGGTTATTTTCTTTTAGTTTCAAGAATTTACAAAATTTTGAATGAAATCCTAAGATAAAAATCAAGCAAATAATCAATAGTGTTCTAAAAATAATGGGTTCACCAGAATGTTTTATCTATTTTTAATATAGATGAATCAAACTAATAGATAGATGAAATAGATATTTCTATATGATATTTTTAGTGTTTTCAAGATAGTGAAGGCTCTCATTATAGATTGTGAGTTAACAAAATGGTGAACAAACCAAGTAAGGTAAAGATGTTAAGATAAACATTGTGAATCACTCAATGATTAAATTTATCTATATTCAGTGTGTTTTTCAACATAATTGATGGGAGGATATATATATATATATATATATTATTGTGTATTAATATTAAATTTGAAATTTATATTATATAGCAAAAAATTAGCTAAGTATAAAAAGGTTGGCTTTTCAATTTCAAATTTTATTGGAAACTATTAATGTCTAAGCTCTGACAACCAAGATGTTGTTATGACGAGGGTTTACCTATACACGGTTTGAGCTATTAGAGAATAAATTACATGTGGATAAGGCAGTAGTACTAGTAAGCTTCAAAAATATTACTTTTTCAACTTGTTTTTAGCATTTTGAAAAAATTATGTTTTAGGAATTCATCACATTTTAGGTGTTTTTAGATTAGTTTGAGTGTTTGTTGGAGGTGTTTGTCCTCTGGAAAAGGTGTCCAAATTCTTCCATACATGTCCTTTTCATTATCAAAATTGTCCACTACAGTGGTATTTTTTGTGTCAAAGGCATGTGAGAAAAATATTAATTTTATATCACAATTTTTTGCTAAACATAGTTAATTTTGTTGAGTATTTATTATAGAACTTATGTTGTATTTTAATGTGATTGTAGGATGATATGTGAGTTAGGGAGTTTATATTTGATTGTATCATGTAAATATATTTGCCTCACCCCTAAGTGACATAGAGAGGGCCATAATAGAGTTATAAATTTTGGGCCATGTGGGTCGTCTAGACCTTGTGCCATATGATATGCACATGATTATCACATTTTTAAAGAAATGGAACATAGACAATTGTATTTTATGGCTTCCAAATAGAGGATGATCATGACATTTTGAGGATTCTATGGAGGTTGGTGGTAGGTACCTGAGCCACTATACAATTTATAGAGGGACAAGGCTTGAAATGACACGCTCATCGATATATGATTAGTCATGATCGAGGAACACACTATAATGTGAGTGATTCGACTATTTAATTATTGGAGAATTTGCTATCAGATGTTTCAAAATTTTGGAATAGATTGTGTGTTATATTGGCTTCTTCAATATTTTTGGATGGAGGTGGCATGGCCATCTCATACTTGATGCATTCTATTATTAAAGATATTGAGGATCATGGCACTATGTATTCTTGGTGTGTACTATGTTGGCCGATTTGTAAATAGATTTCTACAAATTCAATAGAGATATTATGGTTAAGGTCTAATATATTATACTTTATTACATTATTTATAATATGAACATATTTTAGTGGTTTAACCCATATGCATGCCTCGTGCAAAGTGGACCCACCTGTAGATGTATGTACAAAGATGGGTGAGTAGTATATACATTATAAGAAAGAGTACCATGGATTTTCATGTGATTCTTGATCACTTGTAACCAAAGTCTATCATTTGGAATCCATGCTAAGGATTTTCATGGTGTCATCAGGATGGTGTGCATATGTGGAAGATTAAGGTCAATTTTTGGTTTCATGGCCGATGGCTAAGAGTGTATGATAGCTTTTACCATGACAGTGTGACTTGTCAGATCATTGTTAGAAAGAGCATATACCTAACCACATATACTTGGTGTTTTACCATAATTTGAATTAAATTGATGAACTTAATCTATTTAAGATAAAATTTTAAAATTTAATTCAAATATTAAGATATGACATTCAAGGATACATCTGAGTGTAAAATATTGAAATTGATTGTACTAATTTGACAAGTGGTGTTTAATAAATATAGTAAGTACTATAAATGGATTAATACTTTGGTTTTATAGATGATTGTATGACTGTGAGTATATTTTTATAGTGAAAATCAAGATAAAGCAATTATATGGTTTGTTCAGTTCGAAAACTTAATCTTTTTCTTTGAAGGGCCAGTTCCACTGGATTAAGTCAGTATCTTCAATTAAAACTAACCTATTGGGTAAGAGTAACTTGTGAAAAATTAATGCATAGTGAATATATAATTACTTACATATGTTTATGGTTGATTTTTAATCATAATCCTAAACCTTGATGATGCATATAGCTCTAGAAGTCAATCTCCTTCACCTTGAAACCTTAGGTTTGCTTGTGAGGGCTAGAAACTTGTAAAATTTGGGAAAGAGTAATGGGTTGGGCTAACCTCAATTACCCCATTTTATGAAGAACCATTGTCTACATATCCAATACTCTAATGATAGGATTTGAACCACACGTAGTTATCCCACCTAGTGTGATTGTGCAATTGTGTCCCTTCACTATATGTATGCAACTAATGATTTGGATTAGATAATTGAGAATGCTTATTTTGAATTAGATTTAGAGTGATTCAAACTTGGATTTTGATTATTCCTAGTGATATATTAAATATTTGGAAATAATAAGGAATATTTTATCAATGTGTGATAGTGTATAAAGTGTCCATATTAGTACCAAGTCCCTTTTGAATGAGACCTTGATTTGTTTATATGGGTCCAATTGGGTAATTTCTCATGCCAATGAAACTCTTAGTGAATGGGCCAAACCTAAGGTGAGATTATATTTTTAAAATTATCCATTGTTTAGAGGGGGATGATACTGACTAGATCATGTAATTATCAATTAACAATAATAACCAAATTTGGCATGACAAACATGTGTACAAGTGGATTGAATTGAGAGTATGGGGATATTTGTACATGATATTTAGTAGGTTTGTTATAGACATTGAGGTTCATGTAACTTTGTAACATAAATATGGAAGGGTTGACTCATAATATATCATGAAAGTGTGATAAAATGGTAGATTAGGACCTTGTTTATGTGCTCAATTCATGTGCGGTAAATATGTGTCAAAGCTTGTCATTGTCAAGTACCAAAGACCATATTTTAGTATCTACAAATGCTCTCCTTTTATTATAGAAATAAAAAAATTAGAGTAAAATAATGAAATGTACCTAAGTGTGTAAAACACACTTTGTATCTTCTATGAAGATCCAATTGTGCAAGTCACTCTAAATCAAAGCCTACAATCATGTGTAGTCAATGCCCATACATTGATCATTTTAATTTGAAACTAAATTTTTGAAATTTTGAAAGAACAAGGGTTAGAGTACACATGTATGTTGGTAGAAAATATATTTCCATTGTAAATTTTTGGACATAATTATTATTTATTGAAGCATTGGAGAAACTTTTGTTTCTTTGTTGAAGCACATGGAGAGTTGGGATGATTTTTTCTCAAATTTGTGTAACTAAGCAAGCTCGTGGGTTGGGAAGGAAATGATGCAGGAGAATCACTATTTTGATAAATTTTGGTTTATTATTATATTTTTTTGAGTAAATAGAGGAATTAGAAGGCATAAATGAAAATTAGGAGTCATTTCTAGGTCCTAGGTGTTCATAAAATTTGAATTTGATCCTTCTAGGCATTTTCCTACCAAAATGCCAAATTCAAATTTTTGAATGTCTTTTTATAGTTTTGAGATATTAAGAATGATTTTGATAAATTAAAATGCTTGATATTGGTCTTTTTAGGTGTTTTAAAGGTTTTAGGTTGCTTATTTATGTTTTACCACCTTTTTGGTCATATAAACTATGTTTTAACCTTGATGTAACGTTTAATAAGGCATCTTGTTAATGTATAAACCTATGTTGGAGGCAACCAAGAAGTAGTTAGATATTTTTTAGGAACATATAATGCATAAATGGAATCAAATGAGTCATTATTAAATGTATTAATAAGGTGATGAGCTCAAAAAAACAATAAATAAGGTTCAAATTTCTCAAAGAAGATTGTTTGCCAAGAATTTTGTGCATGTTTGTGAAGAATATGGATGTAAATGTTTGAAAACAACTCTTGGAATATATTAAGATTGAATGTTAAATATTTGTAATAGTAATTACATAGTTTTTTTTAATTTATTACTAAAGTGGAGAAAGTATAATTCATCTACAGGTGGTAAAAGGAAAAACTCAGGCTTAAGGCCAATTTTGTGTTGTCACACTCAAAGTTTTAATGAAGTAAGGTAATTCTTTTACTCTTATCATGAAATTTAATGCTTGCAAAGGTATTATATATTGGTTAAAAGTTGTTATTTGAATCCTCATAATATTTTTTGAAGAGAAAAACCCTTTAAAAACTCTAATTCTATCTACAGAGTCCTATACCCTGCATTCTAAGTACAATCAAGGTGAGAATTTCAAGTTCTAAGTCTATTTGCCATTGAAGTGTGTGATCTTATATTTCAAAAATGTGTATTTGGTTGGAATATACCATTTCAAAGAGTTTTTAGTCCTTGAAACATCCTTTTTATCTTGAAATCTTTCAATTATCACCTCTCAACCTGTGTATAAACCTAGTTTAGGGTTTTGGGCCATTTCTTGGTTTAGGTATTTAGACATTGTTTAAAAACTTCAAATTTGACACATAGATTGGTATTAGTGTCCTTAACATGAATAAATTTTTTTATTGGATTATTGTCATGTGTGAAGGATTTAGGAGCTGAAACTCAGTTTTGAAGACTAAGAGACCTAATTGAGGCCTAGTTTGAGGAAGGTCGAGTTGAATAAGTGTATTTACCTCAAGATTTTGATCATAAAAATTTTTAGGGAGTTTAAATATCTTAATGGGTATCTAAAAATATTTTTTTTTTGTATTTTATATCTATGTACTTGTCAAACCAACTGGAAAAGTTCTTTAGGAGGGCTATAAAGAGGATACCTAATTTGAGAAAGGTCTAGTGAAGTAAGTGGATTTTATTTAAGTACTAAGGCTTGAAACTTCTTTAGAAGATAAAATAGGATAATGGGATCCTTTAATTATCTTGGTTTGTATGGATACTCTATATATTCTTTAAACCTACAAGCTTTGTCCTTGAGAAGGTCTACTAGAGAATAGTGCCAAAGAACAAATTTGTAATTTGAAGTGTTTAACTCTCTCCCTCTACATCAATAAACATGATCCAATTTTCATTAATGTGGGTAAAATTATGAAATTTATTAACCCAAATAACTATGAAGGTAAAATAGAGAACCATCAGGATAGGTTCAATCGTAGCAACTAAATTGACCACTACAAATGGATTATAGATTAAAGTGTCTATTTTCACTCAAGTCCACTCTATGTAAACAAAAATAATGATTGAAAGGGGTTGAACATTGTTCATGCCCCCATCACAAATGTATATTTTATTGTATAATTTCACTTAATGTTGAATATAATGCTTGATTGAAATAAAATGAACAATGTTCATGCCCCCATCATGACCAAAGATATGATAAGTGTGAAGTGGAATGGAAACCACTTTCCATTCAAATATAAACTATTGAATTATGTATGTGTTTATGAACCAATATCATGATTTAGGAATTTAAAAATGTATATATATGTACATGAATAAGTGTCATGCCCCTGAATCTAAAAGTATGTATATATGCATGAACTAGTATCATGCCCCCTGAATCAATGCCAACTGATATAGAATATTGTACATATATATGTTGAATTTGAGAACATGTATCTCAAATCTATATGCATATAGGATCCTATAATTCATATTCCTATAAACTATTTGCATATGCCTATGCATTATCAAAGTTGTTGTCAGAATCCAGATAATGCGAGTGCAATGGAGATGTGATCACACGAGATGATGCAAGTGCACACCACAAAGATGCTAAAGCAATTTGAAAATAACACAAGGAGATAAATTGCACAAGACAAAATAGAGAAAACCAAAATTTGATTAACATGAGATGGCCAAAGTGAGGACTACAGATAGGAGAGTACGTAAGTAACTCCTCCACAAAAGGTGGACAAGGCGCCCCAAGAATAGAATTTAACTCCTCCATGAAAGGTGGTGATAAGGTGCTAAGAATAGAGAAGTAATTCCCATCAAGGGAGTTACTTATGACATTCTTATGACACCTATGACACATATATGACACACCTCCACATAAGCTGGTCTATCTCACAAATGTAGGAAAGCTCCATGTATGTACAAGAAATACAATTTCCCTAATTAATAAATAGGGAAAAATAAAAACCTACACTAATACCCCCCCCATAAGCGTAGCTTAAGTGGGTAGTGTAGAAATATAAAATGGGTCCTAGCAACTAGGCATGATGAGGTACCCATGTATAAATGCAATCTCCCATAAGATAGAGAAAAGGAGAAAATCCATAGGAAAAAAGTCCCCCCCAAAAGAGAGACATAAAAGAAAGAAGAGGCTAGTGGGCCCCCCTAAAGATGATGCTACTGCAGATGTAGACCACACCCCAAGAAGATCTCATAGATGAATGAACTTACTCTCAGTGAAAAGTTTGGTGAAGATGTCTGCAACCTACTTTGAAGACTAGCAAAATATCAAGTCAATGACCTGACTATGAATAAGCTCTCAAATGAAATGCATGTGAATCTCTATGTGCTTGGTCCACTAGTGCTAAACTGGATTCCTACAAATTTGAATGGTACTCTAGTTGTCACAATAAATGATGGTGGGCTTCTTGATAGGAATTCCAAACTTAGAAAGAATCCCCTAAAGCCAAATAGCCTCAGTAGCTGCATTAACATCTCCCCTATACTCTGCCTCTGTGGATGATATAGCAATAGCATTCTACTTATTTCTAGACCAACTAATAAGACCAAAACTTAGAGAGAAATTGTAACCAGAAGTGGACTTATGAGTCTGTGAATTGTTAGCCCAATCTGAATCTATATATCCAACCAAGTCAACCTCTATGTCAAATCTATAATGAACCTCGTATCTATGTGAACCTTGTATGTAATGCAAGATCCTCTTAGCTGCTTTCCAATGTAGCTCATGAGGTTCTTGCATGAATCTGGAGACAAGTTCCACTATATATGATATGTCAGGCTTAATGTGAGTCAAGTAGATGAGACTACCAACAAGTTGTTGATACCGAGTGGCATCAACCAATGGTGAAGAACAATCAACCTCAAGCTTGACTCCTAATAGAAAGGGAGTCAGAGATGGCTTGCAATTAGCCATGTGAAACTGAGCCAATAAGTCAAGAGCATACTTAGGCTATGCAAGAGGAATACCTGAATCTGACTATGAGACCTCGATGCCAAGAAAGTAGTGCAACAAACCCAAGTCTGTCATGTCAAATATATCTTGAAGAGATGCCTTCACCATAGAACCAATATCAAGAGTGAATCATCATGCCATAAGAAGTAGACATTGGGATCTGAATGGCACCTAGTGAAACCCACTATGAGAAGGAAGGAATCCATCTTGGCATACCAAGCTCAAGGGGCCTGTTTGAGGCCACAGATAGATTTCCTAAGTCTGCATACTAAGGAAGAATCTTGAACAAATCCTGGTAGTTGCTCCATGTAGATCTCCTCCTCTAGGTCTATGTGAAGAAAGGCACTCTTCACATCCATCTGATGCACATCCCAACCATGTGTTGTGGCAATAGCCAAGGTGAGTCGGATAGAAGTCATCTTTGCAACGGGTGAAAAGGTCTCTGAGTAGTCAATGCCTGCCACCTATGAGAAACCCTTGGTGACCAATCACGCCTTGTACTTATCAACTGACCCATCTGCTACAAACTTGGTCCAATATATCCACCTACATTGAACCATATTTCTTCCCTTAGGAAGTGAAGTCAAGTCCCAAGTGTGATTTTTGATTAAGGAAGAATATTCTTCCTCCATAGCACTATCCCACTTAGGTACCCCTAATGCCTATCAAAAAGTCTATGGATCTGAAATTGAAGCAAAGAAGGCATGTGGATCTCTCTAAAAATCTCCCCTAGTACGTCTATCATTTGCAGGATCTCCTGCCCAAATGCTAGCACTCTCAAGTGTCTGTCTGGCCCAAAGTGGCCCAAAAGTGGGTGAGTTAGGTGCTAACTCCTCATCCTCTGACTGACTAGAGGTGGATGATTCTACATCACTGTCCTCACTATCTGAACTCGAAGAAGAAAATGTCTCTGGCTCAAAAACCTACTATGGTTGATCTGAATCTGATGAGGAATCATCATGAAGAAGTAGATCCGATGAGGGAGAAGAAGTGTTAAGTGTTGAGTTTCTAAGACTCTCCTAAAAATGGACACTTCTCTCGATGAAAAACTCATGAGTGACTGGATCTAGAAGGTGATATCCCTTGATACCATCCAGATATCTTACAAAGATGCAAGGCTTGGACTGACATTCTATAGCTTTGCATTTCTTCTTTAGAATGCAGGCCATGGTTGGGGATCTGAAAACTCTAAGGTGCTCAACATTAGGTTTCCTTTTATGCCAAGCTTCAAAGGGTGTTATCCCTTTCAAATCTTTGTGAGGAACCCTATTTTTAATGTAGCAAGCACAATGATGGCTTCAACACAGTACTATGGTGCTAAGGATTTGGAGTGAATCATACAACTACCCATCTCTTTCAAGAAATTATTCTTGCATTCTACAACCCCATTCTGTGAAGGACTATAAGTGACTGTGCACTACAAATCAATCCCCTCTGTGGTGCAAAACTACTCAAACCTATTGCTGACATACTCCCCTCCATTATTAGTTCGAAGAACCTTGATGGATTTATCACTCTGTTTCTCAACAAGAGCCTTGAAGTCTATAAAATTTTCAAACACTTCAGACTTTTGTTTGAGAAAATGTATCCAAGTGTACCTAGAGAAATCATCAATGAAAGTGAAGATGTACTTGGCCCTTGTGAAAGATGGTTTGGAAAAGGGTCCCGATACATCACTGTGGACTAACACCAAAGGTTGTGAAGCCCTCCAAGCTTTTCCTTTGTCAAATTTTGCTTTGGGATGCTTCCCAAGGGAACAACCCTCACAAATTCCTTTTGAGAATTGGACACGAGGCAAGCCAATGACCATGTCATTTTTGCAAAGTTGCTCAAGGTAGCAATAGTTAAGGTGACCAAATTACTCATGCCACAATTTGCTAACTCCATCTGAATGAGTCAGCAATGCTATTGGAGAAGAATCTGATGCAAAATGTGAGGTGTATAACCTTGCTTGGTGATCTACCCTACCCACTGCCACTGTAGTATCACTATGCAACTCCCTGATAGCCACTGAATCTGGTGAAAACTCAACTCTAATGCCCTGACCAATGTGAGTGATTTGGTACATTGATAGGAGATTGGTTGAAAGAGAAGGAACACTTAGAACATTATTGAATGTTCCTCCTTCCATTTCAACTGACCCTCTCCCTACAACAGAAATTGAAGCGTCATCACCCAAACTAATTGAAGTCATGCTACAAGGCTCTAAAGATGAAAACTCAATTAGTAAAGAGCCCATGTGGTGAGAATCCCCTGAGTCGATGACCCATGAAGATGTAGAAGCTGTAGTAGCTATAAGGGCCTTGCCCTTGTCTTTCTCCTTACCCTTGCCTTTTGCCTTGGTAGAATCTTGGGTAGATGAATTCTGCTTGATGGATTCAGGAACACCTATGTTGTTCTTCTCTAGAAGATGAGTTAGGTGATCTATTTGTTTCTTCATGCATTTGTGTTCATCATGCCCTGTCTTTTTACAATAGGCACACTTAACCTTCTCCTTCTTAGGTTTAGCATTGGAGGATGAAGACTCAGTGTTGTTTTTGATAGGATTGTTGTTTTCTTTCTTCTTCTCCTGGTCCTTGTTCTTTTTCTTCTTCTCCTTTGTTGAAGTCTTATCCTTACCATTTCTAGCTATCAAAGCTTGGGGTTGAGTAGACTTCATTCTTCCCATTTGAATTAGCTTATCTTGCTCCCTAGTCAAGTCAGCAATGAATGAATCCAAAGAAGGCATTTTCCATGTAGTGCTAAGGGCACTTTTTGTGGCATGGAAAGTGGAGACAGACTGAATAGCTTGGACCTAACTTTGTGAGAATAGAAACTATGAGTTGATCATCTTTCTTCTGTATCCCACATTCTTTTAATTGCAATCTAAGGGCCTTAAACTTAGTGAAAAAGTCCTGTAGGGTGTCAAAGTTGATAGGACTTAGACTTATGAGTTCGTTTTCGAGCTCATGACCTCTCATCTCATCAAGCTTCCCAAATAACTTTTTTAAGGTGTCCCATATGTCATTGGGAGTCTGGAAGGATTCTAAATGGAAGAGAAGTTCTAGAGACACAGGCAAGCTCAGTAATCTATAGGCTTCATTACTACGGTTTTACCACTTGACTTTTTCAGCATCAGTGTTGGGTTCTACTTCAGTACCCATGGTGATCCTATACAACCCTTTGCTTCTAAGAATAATTGACATTTTAACCTTCCATTCATGATAGTTGAAGGTGTTAGGGGTTTAAGTTGAAAAGAATCCATTTTTAGCTGAATTTAGGTGAAGTTGTGTTGATTACAAGTTGTGAAATTATGTAGAAAGGAGAATGAAAGCAAAGATATGCAAGTTGTGAAAAGATATCACATCCCCCTGAAATATTGAGCCCCCCAAATATGCAAGGGCATGCTCAAAAGATGTTGGGCTCAGCTGAGAATGCGTCTTAGAGAAATCAGTGCAAGACTAAAGCAAACAGGACGTCGGACTCAGTCGAAAATGCGTCTCAAGAGACCCAAATTTTAGGCACTTTATAAACTAGTGTATTTTTGACAAATAATAAGCCTACGCTGTGGAGAATTGAATTACAAACACTTTTGTAAAAAATGATACCCAAATCTGAGCTACCCTTTGTAAGATATTAAAGGTTCAATTTTCTCATAAACTAGTGTTTTTGCAAAAAAAACATGAAAACATTAAAAAAATGCATGTTATGAGAGAGAAAGTGGCCTTCCAACCACTCATTAGATTCGACACAGAATGAAAAATCCAAAGGAGGTTTGTGTGAGGGGGAATTAGCCTCCTGCCAACTCGGGCCTCACCCTTCGTCTTTGAAGGCGAAGATACAAGTTTAAATGAAAACCCCCAAATTACAAAACTGTCTAAAAAATTAAATATTCAGTCAAATTGACTGATTTTTGTTTTTACAAGTTAAATTTTAACTGAAAATAATGAAGTAAAGATAGAATTGAACTGTTGGCCAAGCATCTAAGGGTCCACATGGGATGCCAAGCATGAAAAAAGTGCCATTTTCCAAACAAGACTGCTGGCAAAAAAGACAAAAAAATGCAGACCTACTGGAAACACCGTACGGCTTGATGCGTGGCAGAACTGAAGGCACCTTGTTGCTACTTGGCGTGCTGGAAGGATAGAGGCTGAAGGAGTTGCAGAAGTTGGCGTAGACCAGAAGCTAGGCGTAGCTATAGAAAGGATGTGTCATCAGAAAAATCTACGCCATATTCAGAAAAAAATAAACCTATTTTGGACGTCGTACAGAGGATGGCGTGGCTGTAGAAGCTTGGCATGGCAGAGGCTGAGTGTTGCTCCTCCCTCTGCTGCTTGCACACAACAATGGCGCCCAAGCTAACTGCTGAACCAGCGCTTGAAGTGAAGACAGCCAAGACACCCAAAGGCCAAGGATTCCAAGAAGCAAGAAATGATACCAGAAATGATATTGAAAGTTTTTTTATTTTAGATCAGATCTAGAAATAAAAAAATAAAGAGAACTCTACTCCTCTTGATTTCAAAATAAACTAAAATCATAACCAAACACATGATTACCGTTCTTGCTCTGATACCATATCAGAGTTATTGCCAGAATCTGGATAATGCGAGTGCAATGGAGACGTGATCACATGGGATGATGCAAGTGCACACCACAAAGATGCTAAAGCAATTTGAAAATAACACAAGAAGATAAATTGCACAAGACAAAATGGAGAAAACCAAAATTTGATTAACATGAGATGGCCAAAGTGAGGACTACAAATAGGAGATTACGTAAGTAACTCCTCCGCAAAAGGTGGACAAGGCACCCCAAGAATAGATTGTAACTCCTCCATGAAAGGTGGTGACAAGGTGCTAAGAATAGAGAAGTAACTCCCATCAAGGGAGTTACTTATGACACCTATGACACATCTATGACACACACCTCCACATAAGCTAGCCTATCCCACAAATGTAGGAAAACTCTATGTATGCACAAGAAATATAATTTCCCTAATTAATAAATAGGGAAAAATAAAAACCTACACTAATATGCATATACATCTAAGTGTGTATGCATGTGTTTAATTATCTATCAAGTGATTTTGTACCCATGGCATGTCCCCTTGTAATATATACTAACTTGTCGATATATGTCATGTGTCTCAACCATCTAATATCTAAACTATTTTGAACTTGTGAAATATGTACTTCTATATTTTTTATTTCTCATGGACACTTGTGCTCTATGACAAGCCCACTATAATGTCTCCCTTTTGAGATGAGGGGTGTGTCATGTAAGTCACTTATCTCAAAAGAAGATTTAATTGTATCATGTCAAGTATAAAGATAATATCATGTGAACTAGTGGATAATGTGTCATCATATTAATGTATATATAAATTAAGGCATGTATGTAACATATGTAATGTAGGGTATGTAAGTGTCATGTATAGATAGATGTATTAATGAAGCACACAATATAAGGATCACTAAATAAGACTACATAGTACGTGCTTGATATAGATCATGACACCACTCTATGTGAAGAAGCTCAACAAATACAAGTGTTAGTGTCATACATAAGGCCAAGGGCCGTATATTAGGGACATAAAATGTATAATAGTGACATAAACATGTCACAACAAAAAAGGCCAAGGGCCACATGCAAGGGGACATAAAAATGTCACAAACCTAGAACATCAAGGATGTTATATCAAGCAAGGCCGACGGAGCACACACAATAGTCAAAAAATATTTAGCCTATCATGTAATATAAATTAATAACATAAATGGAGCATAGAACAAAAAACTTGTCTACACCATCCATATGTATCAATGTCACATCATTGTAAATTATAATATCCATGTATCATTGTGTAAGATATGAGGAACTAGTAATGCATATGTAAGACATATAGGTGAATAAACATGTTATAAAGGTCAAATAAAATATAACTTATAATAGTGAAACATGTGGAACAAGATACCCCCAGTATCGACATGGCCACTAGGTAGAGTAATTCTAAGATCTGTATGTCCATGTGTAACCTATATGTCCTACATAACATTCATATACTATGAAATGCACATGTATATGAAAATAATGTTCCATCTACCAAACATGTGATAAATAACTTATGTAAATAGTGTAATCTAGTAATCATGACATGTTTGGGTCCATATTTTGGATTTTTGAATATTTTTGTATTTTTTGATTATTTAAATTTTTTGTATTTTTAGAGTGGAATTATGGCTCATAAATATGTAATTAGGTCGTCCTTGTTAGTATTGAAGTATACATATCTTGGCTTGTCCTTGAGATTATGGAATCATAGTGCTTCTTCTTCTAGTTCTTATTGTTCAAATTATGTACTTTACGTCATCTCTAAAGATTGTGTTTTTTGATGGTAAGCATCATTGTCATGTCAAATCATGATCATTCTTCTCACATAGGAGAAAGTGAGATACTAATTAGTTTAATTTATTGTATCCTGCATTTATTTTAACCATTATCATCCCAATGTAAATGACACCTAATAAGAAGAAGGTATGACCCATATATGTGTGTAGATCACTTTTAGCCCACAAATTATTGGTAAAATGATATATCCAAGGGGTATATAAGATCATTTCCCAAATCTTATAAGCCTCTGACACTACATATGGTATGTTTTTTTTACCATTAATCTAAATGTTTATCTAATAGGCACCTTCCATGTAAATGGTAATGGTTAATGGCTCTTGTTGAGGATGTTTTCTAGTCATTATCATAATAGATGACATCTTGATAGGGCTTGATGTGGGTTATTCTTTTGGTGTTGTAATACATTGATAATTCCTTCATTCATAAATTTATAAATTTTATTTTATAATATTTCACATTGATATGTGTCGTGTCCCATGATTCTATGACAACCACAATATGCCTTGCCTTCTTGATATGAAATATGTCCCATGGCTCAATTTTGAGTAGATGGTAATCTGATGAGATTATGATCAAGTAATCTCTACAATATTATTCTTAGTATATCCATTTTTTACTTGCAATGGAGTTGGAATATTATTATTTGTCATCTCCACATTATTTACTGAAACATATGATTTTTTTGCCCAAGTTTTATTTGACTTTAATGTTTCCTATGCCTAGTGTGAGACAATATTGTAACTATTGTTTACATTTAGTATGTACTTGTGGTTTTTCATTGATACCTTTTCTTTTCCCCTTAAAGATTGTGCCTTATAGGAATTTTTTATTTGTCCTTTTTTGTTGTGTATGAATCATCTTGATATTCTCAAACTCCAACACATGTGAATAGAATTGGGTAAATATTCCTTTGAAGGATTGAAGCTTAAATTTCATAGTTGATCATCTATCATATATGTCATACTGATATCCTCATCATCATTTTCATAATAATTTGTGACTGTGCCATCTTGATATTCTGACTTCACTAATAAAATAAGACTAATAATAGGTTGTGGTTTCTACATACTAATTTATGGTTCATTGTTGCTTCATATGTTATGATTGGTTCCTCAAATTTGTTTTTACTTGATTCACCCGACTTATATGTATGCATCTAATCTATTGGAATAGTTTTTTATGTAAAAACAATAGTATGATCTTCCAACAATGATTGTGATATGTTCTCATTAGTAGATTGAGTTATTTTATAATATTTGAAAGGGTCCTCATCTACTGGTTATGAAAAAGAATACCCTTCATGCATATATTTGATATATCTAGGTAATTTTGATGTTTTTTATTCTATATCATGCATCCATGGGTGCCCCAAAAGTAAGTTTTAGTGTAACCTATTATGCATAACATATAAATTAGTAAGTACCATATTGGGTCCTAGAATCACATCTAATGAGATGGTTCTAATTATTTGATGTGGAGTATTGTCGAGTCATTTTATGATTTAATCTTATTTTTGAATACTATCCATGTTGATCCAAAATAATTATAAGAAAATAGTGTTATAAATGTTCAATGCATAGACATTATCTACCAACACATGTTTGACCAAGTTATTTTGTACTTTAACTTCAGTGAAAAATGTTAAATTTTGCTATTTTGTGTGTTATGTAGGTAAATATTTCTTGTCAAAAGTGATGAATTTTTTATTATCCTTGAATGTATTTATAATGGAGGCAAATTATTTAGGTTGTATATCGTTAGGTATATTTGTTTCTTACAATGTGTTGTATAGGATGTCTTTGTAAACTATTGATATTTTTAGTAACTCTAAGATAGAAATCTTAGCATAGGTATTCTTTAATTGATCACTAATGTCATATAATTTTGATTGTTTATGTTTCCTTATAGGAAGTGGAGGGAAGAACATGTTGATTAACCTTGTTATATTACACATGATAGGGACACTCCCTATCTAATGTTGACAACATGGAATGTGGAATCCAAAATAAAATGTGGGTGAATAATGGGAGTGGGATGGTAGTTAGGAAAATTTTGAGGTCTTGGGGGAGGAGGAATAATAGGACTCATACATAACCTTTACCATCTATTGGTAATAATAGGCATCTCATATTGTATGTTGTAACAATAATATTGGAGGAAAGCTTGGAATTGTTCATTGGTATTTTTAGCCTTATTTGTGAATTAATATTTGATCCTTGTTACCCATTTGCTTATATAATTGATCTAAATAAGATACATTATCCATGCTAAACAATGTGAAAATAATAATTCCATTGCTTGTGATAACTAATAATGTTCATTCAATAAGGTCATGATTAATGTGTATTATTAGGGAATAATAAAAAATCATGACAAAAAATAAAACCCTAAGGCTGAAATTTGAATCCCTAAAAGGATGAAACCCTAATTAATTTCTAGGGCCTAAGGAGAAAATATTATTTTTATATGGAAATAAAAAAAATAGATCATGAATCCCTAAGACAAGAAATTAAACAATACTTTGCATATGGAAATCAAAAAGGAGATTTTGAAGCCCTAGGGGGAAAAAATTGAAAGCTTGGGAGGATGAAACCCTAATTGAAACCTAGGGTTTATGTACTATTTGATATGTGTAAAGGTTCACCAATATTTTTTAATTTAATTTAGATTAAGGTGAGGAACTTAATCTAATTGAAATATAACTTTGAAATGTAATTTAGATATTAAGATATGTCATTCAAGCATACATCTGAATGTAAAAGACTAAGAATGATTGTACTAATTTGACAAGTGGTATATTCTAAATAGTAAGTAATACAAAGGCATTAATAATTATCTTTTCTAGATGACTATTTGATTGTGATGATATTTTAGAAGTGAAAATTAGGATAAAGTAGGCATGTGTTTCATTTAGTTTTGGAACTGATTTTCTATCTATACAGGGTTGGTTATGCTAGATTGGGTCAATATCACTAGTTGATACTGACTGCTTGGTTGGTATTGAATTGTGTGGAAGTAAGACATAGTGATTATATAGTCACATGTGTTTGTCTGTGTCTGATTTGTATTTGTGATAATGAACCCTAGTGATGCATACAATTTTAGAAATTAGTCTCCTTTGCCTTAAAACCTAAAGTGTGTTTGTCAAGGCTAAAAACCTACAAAAATTATGAAAGTGTAATAGGTTGATCTAACCCCAATCACCCATGTTTGATGATATACTATTACCTATGTATTTGATACTCAAAAAAGGGAAATCAAACCACACATAATTATACAACCTAGTGTGATTGTGAAATTGTGTTCCTTCACTATATGTATGTAACTAATTATTCAACTTTGATTCTTTTAAATGCTTACTTTGACTTAGATTTAGGGTGTTGCAGACTTGGCTTATGACTGATCCTAGTGATAGATTATAAATTTTTTAAGATATGGAATATTTTCTCAATGTGTAATAGTGTATAAATGTGTTCCAGATAATTTATAAGTCCCTTTTGCATGAGATGTTAATTTGTTTAAATATGAGTCAAATTGGGTAATTTCTCATGCCACTGACAAGCTAGAAAATGGGCCAACCATAAGGTGAGATTTTATTTTAAAAACTATTCATTGTAGGGAGTGGGTCAATACCAACTAGATCAAGTCAATATTGACTTGAGATACTTACCAAATATGGAAGAACTACCATGTGTACAAGGAGACTAAACTAAGAGTCTATAGACATTTATGTGGGATATTTAGTAGGTTTGAAATAGATAATGAGGTTATTGCATGTGTGGAATAATTAAATGTAATGGTAAAATCATAATATAACATGTTTATTAGGATAAAAACTTGTAATTAAGATCCCAAAATATCAAACACAAGAAAGCATGTAAAAGACCAAAATTTCAATCATAAATCCTTTTATAACCTCAATGATTGGGAAAAATAAAGTGAAATGCATGTAATAAACTACTAAATACAATAAATTTATACCTCAATTACAATCATTCATTTCTAATTTAGACTAAGACATGCCCCAAAATAGATAAGATTATGATTACTCCTTGTAGACTCTGAATTTACAGCAATGGAGACTTGAAGATAGATGGATGATAGACAAGTTAGTAGCATGTAGACTCTAATTTCCTCATTGCCTTTTCATGGAGGATGGGCTGATATAAATAAAATAATGGAGAGATATTTTTGAATAATTAAAAATTCTTTAGAGCATTCTAGAGAAGAACTCTCTAGAAATTTAAGAGGATGGTGGAGAATTCTAGACTCCATTAGAAGAGTCTAAGTGTGATTAGAAAAAATTTAGGTGAGAATTAGGAACTAGGTTTGTAGAAAAGTCTAGTGGTAGGTAGATACGAGGTAGGTGAGGAAATTTTAAATTCTAAAATATTGACTAAGACATGATTGGGAGATAACTTGTATTATTAGAAGAAGGATTAATTAGAAATGGGAAGGAGGGTAAGGTTAATGTGTGATGAGAGGAAATGTAGGAATATAAAAGAAATGTTAGAATAAGACTAAGATGATGTTAATATGGTGATTATATGAAATTATCACCAAAATTAGTGTTGACTAATCATAATATCAGTGACGAGAGATGATATGATCAAAGTTAGATATATACAACATGTAAGTATGAGATAACGGTGGATTAGGACCATGTTTGTGTGCTTAAGTTATGCATGGTAAATATGTTTCAATCTTGTCATTGTCAAGTATCAAAGACCATATGTTAATGTGTTAGGGTGAACATGGCCCTATCATTGAGTGACTTACTTGTTATGTATTAAGACTTGTATTGTCATGTTTAAACATTCTATTTGATATATATGGGCTTTGATTATATCATGGATGTATCTATCTCATGTATTTCAAATGTGTAATGGATGTTTCATGATTTCAAATGTTATGAACTCATATTTAATAATTTATAATCATGTTATTTAATTAAAGTGTATTAAATACCATTTAAAATTTTAATATTTTAAATGATGGGATTCATTGATGTGACATGTTAACGATATAACATAGAAGTGAAAATGGATGGGTATGAGTAAATTGACCAATTATTCCCTCATGATTGGACATATTGATTAATATGGAATTGTCTATCCAACCATAAGGGCATAATAATTGTGCAATGTATTGATCCTAAAATGAAAATGAATCCTAATAATTTATAAGTGGTATTAATTTTGAGGAATACTTGCTCTTGCATTTACATTATCTAGTTTTTTAAAACCTACCTGAGATGTTTGTAATAATATTTGTCCAATGATGATATCTTGAGTTTGATTGGTTTATTGTATTTTCTATAAAATATTCATTACTTGTTCAACTCTTTAATTTTTAGCTTCTTATATTTCTTTGGTATCGATGCATGTGTAATATGATATGTAACTATGCTCTTAGTAGGAGTTTTATTATTATTTGTTCCATCTCATTGATATGTAAGTAAACTACTTTGGAAATCAAATGATATACTCAAATTATCCTTATCCATTTTTTCTTTCATTTTTTTCAACCATGGGTGTCCCAAATTATTTACCTTATGTAATAGTAACCTTCATATAACATAATGTATCCACATTTTTATGCCCAAGACTAACTAGTAGAGTAATATTCTCAATTGCAATATCATATGTAGTCATATGTTGTCTCACTCATTGTGTCCTAATTATTTTATAAATCTTATTATGCATGCATTGCATTATGTGTCATCGTCAATAGTGATGCATGTTCTCTATTCACCCTCTATAATATTACTAATAATCATTGGCTCCTTTATAGTAACATCTTAGAAAGATTAGTCTATGTAGAGTGTGAACTAAAAGGAGGCATTTTCCTAGTTGCACCTTTTATAGCAGTTTGATTGACCATTTTTTCCTTTGTAGGAATGCCCTGGGATACATTAGACTTCCTAAAATGTGTACTATAAGATGGAGAGCCTGAGCATTCAAGAATATTTTTAGTTTTATAAATGTAATAATACCCCTATCCACAAGTTGTTCAATATTTTATTACAATGCATAGAAATTATTATCTCTATGTATATTGATATAATGATAATTAAAAAATTATATTACCCCTAATCATTCAAGATAATGTGTGGGGTGATGGTGATTAGGAGGTAACCTAATTAACATCTTATCCATAAGTGTTCACAAAATAGTATTTGGTGAATCCTTGAAACTATCAAATTTGATTGGTTGATTCACTTTTGAAGGAAGGGGATGCATGTTAATTGTTGCCTTATAAACAATTTTCTTTGGATCATCCATATTATTAATGACCTTGGTTGGGCCTTTTTATTTATAAGGTGATGCATTTTGTATTAAATTATTTATATGGAACTTCCTTTTAAGTTGAAAATGCACTTTTAATGCTTGAAGTTGTTGACTTATATGAATCCAAAGTGGGAACATGTAGGATATTAGCCACATTTAAGGGTTGATGCATAAAAAATGTAGTTTATTTTTAAAATTTAAAATGCAATATTTGATAAGCTCATTATGACCATGTTGTAAGAATTGAAGATGTTTGAATGTGAATATAGTGACTTTATTCTTATTAAATTTGGATAATAAAGTTTCTTATAGCTTTTTATAGAATGGTAAATTCCCACTAGGAAGACTTAGAACCAATATAAGGTTTCACCTATTAAAATTTTATGGAAATGTTTAAATAATTTTTTTCTAATATTTGAGTGCATACTAAAATAGAGTATGTATTGAGTCAAGTGATTACTAGGATCTCCATGGCCATCAAACATTTGGAACATAGGCATGAAAAATCCTTTATGGACATAATAATTAAGTGTGGTTCATATTATAGATTGGCCTAATATGAATTTATTATCCATGATAACATGTTATGATTTATAATAGAAAGTGAGATAAATGACTTAATTTTAAAGATTACTATGGCATGCATTATAGAGATGATGTGACTAGTATGGACAATAATGGTTTGGAAAGATTCATTCATTGGTTTCATTTCATGATCTATTTAAAACATAGGTATAATAAATTCTTCACAAAAATTTATATCATTTCATTGATTATAATCTTATTCTATAAAGACATAATTACATAATTTATAACTATCAACACATTTTTTGTAGAGAAGAAGGAATGGCATCACATTTCATTTCTAGAGAAGAAGAAAAAACATCAGAATACTTTTCAATAGAAGCATCAAGTTCCATTTATAAAGGAGAAGAAATAGCATCATATTATAATTATTTGTGTCATATTCTATTTAATAAGAAGGAAAATCATCGCATTCTTTTTTAATACAAATATCATGGTGGATATCACTAGAAATAGCATTAGTCTTAAAAAAACATTGCAAGGCACAACATCATTTGACTCATCATGTAAATCATTTATCCATTATCTTAATATATCTTCATTCTTAAATAAAATCCTACTAGGATCAAGAAGTGTATTAGTTAATTTAATGTTAATTTCTACTTGTTCTAGTGTATGACTAGTGAAATAATGTATAGATGGAGAAGGATAATTGGCTTGTCACATTTTAAGCCTAATTTATTGTTCTTCCTCTTCACTAGAATTATATACATATGAATAACTAGCATTCCAATCTTAAATATCATCATGATAATAACTATCATAGTCATTTCCTTCACTATACTAATTAATCATTATTATTAGGCACACAATCATGATCATCTACAACTCGATTTGTCAATCCATTAGCATATCTATAGGGCATGGAATGAATAGATGGCAAAGGATTCAGAGAATTATAATTTTTAGGGTTTTTAGTATACATACTCATGGAAAAGTTACCAAACCCTATGATGATAAAGAATAGAAGCACAAAACATACTCTTGGTATGATGGCAAACATATAAATCTAGGATCTGAAAAAAATGGAGACCATAAGAAAGAGGCCATTTATGAATGGGAAATCAAAAGTTAGATCTAAATACAGAAATATAAAACCCTAAAAACATAAGGAATAAACCTTAAGATAACCTATGGTTTGATATGTTATGGGTAAAGGTCAGGTTCACTAATATATTTTATGTAATTTTGGATATAAGTTATATAAACAAGACAAAACTATGAAATATTTAAATTTTATAAGATATAATAATCCACATACAAATTTGAGTGTAACTACCACAACATTATAATTTACTATATATAGAAATACTAAATGAATGGGTTACTTAGATTGTTTAGAGTTTTATTCTATGTTTTCTTTGGTCATAGTCATCGAAAATGCCTTGCACAAGCTCTATGTTAGTAGATAAGGAAATAAACTATGAAAACTATGCACGATTGTCTATTAGGCACCATAACCATTTGGGAGATTTGTGCAAGTGTGATAATTTGGATCACTATGTGTGTGCTTATAAGTGATTCTTGTATATTCAGATACCTTCAATCCTACACAAATAAATTTGTTTTCATTCTCCTTGATTCAAAACCCTATCTTGTGCTCTCAAGACCAATGTGACAAACAGAAATGGGTTAGTGGGTTGGGTTGGACTGACCTCGGCCAACCCTTGGTGACTAGTTAAGTATTTTTTGCATTGTCAATACTCTAAAAAGGAATCAAACCACATGTAATCCAATCATTAATGTTTATGTGTGCCAAATCATATGAATGGAAGTCTAACTATAATTCACCTAGATCATCCTTTGGTACAATCATGAAAATAGATATATCCTTTAAAAACTTCAGATTTTGAATAATAGTAAGCTAGATGGTTAAATACTTAAGTGTGTCTTTTGTTAATTAGTGATAACTTCTATCTAAAATGTCTCTATGGTATTTTTGTAGATAAATTTCTCAAATTTGAATGGGGGAACTATTGGCATGCAAAAGCTGACCAGAAAATATCCAAAGCAGCCAAAGATAGTCCCCCAAATAATAATGTGACCCAAAGCAGACTTGAAAGATATATTAGGGCATCTATGGTAATTATGGACAATTATGGTATATTGGATCCATTTGTGATTATTGGATTTATCCTAAATCCATACAAAAGGAAAGACAAATAGAACATGACTAGGGATCCCCATGAAAAATTCAATAAAGAGGAATAAAGTAAAACTAAATACTACACAATCAAGTATAAAATGATACATAATACAATGATAATCACACCAATAGGTTCCTATTTTTCATAAAGATTATATGTATGTAAAGTCACATAAAATCATTATAAAAACCAGGACTATATCAAATTTGAGTGTCTATAACATCAATTAAATGAAATGTAAAATTTATTAGCCATATTGATAATAGGTTCTCTATAAATTAATCATCTCAAAGATCCCATCTCTATAAATCATGACATCAAAATATCATGCATTATAAGAGGAAAATCAAGCTAATATCCCCAAATTTTCATTATTACTTTCCACCTTAGTACCTTAAATGTTCTCAATAAATAATAACCATCCATCACATGATAAAAATGTTAATCCATTTATTTTATATATCATTTGAATATTTAAAGTTTTATAAAATGTGCTTTGTTCCCCTAATCAAATTATTAAAGGGAGCCCACCACCAAGTGATAATGGATAGTTTCCTCATATTTTTCTCCATTTGTTGACATATTTTAATTATGCTCTCCATACCAAAAAAAAATACTACCCCAAGTTCAAAACCAACCCATGTGGATAAATAGGATGCCTATAGTGCATGAGTTGAATTTATTGCTCAACAAGATACCCATAACTTTTGATATTTCTACCATGATATGATGAGAGTGTAGACACATAAACTTGGTAAAAGGCCCTTTTCCTTAGTGTCTTTCTACTAATTTATCATACTTGACTTAATTATGCTTAACTTCCTAATTTTAAGACTTGTCCTTACCCACATTAATCTTCATGCCAATACTTTAGTCTCAAAAGCATGTCTAACACTTATCGAAATCTATTTGTTATCAATATTATGTTGGATATCACACATTTACATGTTGTGCATCTAGACTAGAGTGCCTATTCATTCTTATTCAAACTCATAAGTCGTGTAAGTGTACCCTATTCAAGCTTGTAGGCTAGAAGAGTTTGTCAAGGGCATTTTGTGGGTCCTTATACACTTTATTATCAGTCACATGCATTAATATTCAGCTATTATCAATCCTAGAGTCAACCTAAGTGCATTATTTTTCCTAGAACACCCTATTTATACAAAATCATACCAATTCATTTCATAACCAAGGGAAAAAAACCAAGGGTTATTCTAATAAAAGAACCTAATCAATACATGGGCTTCATCATACATCCTACACCAAGTTGAGATTCATTGATTCATATTTTACACACTTGTAGTGGAGTTATCAATTTTGGTCTCTCGTCACCTTATTTTATCAAATGAAGGTTTTAAATTTGCATGTCATTACATCATCACTTATCGGGAAGAGAATATTCAAACCCCTTGCTTGAGATATTCCATTTACACACACTTAGAACTATGTGGAGGTTTGATTCCAATATGTGGGATACAAAGTTTTCAACCCCACCTTGGTGGACGATTGACTCCATAACTCTTTTTTTATTGAGTGTAAAAATAAGTCAAATAAGAAGAAACAAAAAAATTAAATATTCTTCCTAGTGAAACTGGAAAGCAAACATAAAGGACAAAACATCATCAAATAATGAATTAGTGATAGAAAGTGTAGATCTATAATACCTACACAGGTTTATCTCAATAGTTATTGTTAGACTCGATGTATGAATTTTCTTAGTGATAAATCAGACTAGGTGAAACTTAGTGATCAATTTTACAAGGGATGAGTTTTCTTAGGCAGCCCTAAATTCATACACAGGGGGTAGACAATCTATACATCATAGATTTTCATCAATTAATTAAAGTGTGATCATTCCAACTCATTTACTCTTATTTCATTATTTAATTATCATTGTTATGCTACACTCAAGCTATAATCCTTATTTAGACACTATCATAAATTTAATATATATAATTTACAATAATATTTGTTAAATCTATTCATTAGTGTAATTTGTTTAGCCTATTTTTACTTAAACCATAACTAAGGAAAACTTAAATGGTGATCCCTAAAAATTCCTTACATACAACCTAGGGTTTTCTAGACCCTAATTTTCCTAGGGTCTCATGATTGATTTCATATTTGCATTATTTATTTCATGTTTGATCAAAACGTACTTAACATTTCAATTTAAGTGCCTACATTTTTCAAAGATCACCTAGGGCTTGACCTTCTTATTCCAAATCTAATTTTTAGATTATAATCTTACCTCTCTCTATAAATTAATCATGACCACCAATGATAGTAATCATTATATGGTTGATATTGGTGTAAAAACACAATCCCTTGTTGATAAAATTATAAGTGATTAATCTTATGATAGTAACAGTCTAGTATATGAATATCTTCACCATCAAAAATAATTTGATCCACGTTGGGTAGCTACCCTAGATCACTTTAAACCCATGATTAAACAAAACCCAAAAATTATATACAGTTTATTACACAAAGTAAATAAAATGCATATATATATTCTTTGAATGGGAAACCTCCATGGAATGAATTTATCCCTTCTACATCATGTGGTGAGGTTATTGTTACTCATGAGACCAATCTTCCTAAGCCTCCACCTAGAGCACCTACACCTCATTTGGTGGATACTTCTATTACTAATGTGATTCCACCTAACAATCCAAAGATTAATGTGCCTCCAATGAATACATACATTCAATCTCTTTTTATTAACATAAAATCAACACAAACCATGCCTAGAATATTATTCCAATAATTCAAAGGCACCCATCCATGCACATGTAACAAATATAAGTGTTAACCCTATATTTAGTGAGGCATCTATTGATCCAAAACTACAACTCAATGACATGCAAAGGAAATTATTACAAATATATCAAATATATAAAAAGAAAATCCATGTGGTTTCATCATTAGACATATTACATTACCCATTGGCTCCAAAAGTATTGGATTTTCCATACCCCACATCATTTCACATGCCTAAATTTTCAACATTCAATGGAAATGGGGACCCATATTTGCATGTCAAAGCTTTATTTGATTCTTGTATTGAATGCCACCAAGAAGAATTAATCATGACCAAATTGTTTCCTAGGAGCCTAGACAAATATGACCTTGATTGATTATATGCTTTACCTAAAGGATCTATGTGTATATTTCATGAATTATTTGACCTATTCTTACTACATTTTTAGTCAACATTAGTCAAAAGGTCACTTTTTCAAAAAATTACCAATTCAAATGATGACTTAGTGAATGTATTGTTGACTATGTGCTAAAATTTCTAACCATGCTTACCAAGATGCCACATACACTAACTAATGGTGAATTTCAAATCATATCCTAAAATAGCTTGTTTAAGCCTCTTAAAGACAAGGTTCTATTTAATATATATGATTCTTTTGACGACATTTATTATGCCTTGAAAAGCATTGAAATTAATCATTTGGATGCAAATATGTTAAATTACTCATTTACTATTACTATATCCCATGCCTATAAATATCATGGAAAATCAACATTCAAACCTAAGACTAATGTGCACTAAATTTACAAGCTAAGAATGAGGTCAAAACTATTAACATAATTTTAAAAATGCATGATAGGATCATATTTCCACCTTTTATTTAAAGATGATAATTTACAACATTGCTAGAAATACCTTAATAAGTGATAAAGAAGCTACTTGAATGTAATTGGATAACTTTTCTTGAACCATTTTAACGAGATACAACTCAAGCATTACCTAGAAACTATAACACTAGTTTATTTTGTGACCACCATCATGCTTTAGGGAATGTGAAAAATAAGAGCATAAAATTGTGACAAAATATACAAGACCTAATTGATAGTAATTCCATTACAATAGATGGACACTTTAACATGAACAAATATATATCAACTCCAAATCAAGGCTTGTAAATATTTAAGCATCCATTTCTAGCATATGGCCACATCTATACATCATTTTAATATTTAAAATGAGCATGAAATTGATGACATTATTGACCTAGTTTCAAGCTATAAAATTTAATCACCTCCTACTACATTTTATTACCATGAAATACCTAATGATCAATCAATTAATGGTATTATATACATACATTGCATAATAAACTATAGTTATTCTATCACGCATGGTATTATGATTGATAATGGTTCTAGTTAAAACCTTATTTGTATGTAATTTATATCTATATAAGGTTAAGCTAAACAAAATTTTATTCAAACAAATAAAACATTCGTATTTATGATGGTCATTAACACACACGCAAAGGTGGTATTGTTATTCCACTCACAAATGGTCCTCAAACATACTAGTTTGTTTCTATATTATACCCAATGTATTACTTATAATCTATTACTTGGATGCCCTTGGCTTTATTAAATGATATCAATACCTTTGAAATTACTTAATTGTATAAAATTTATGCATAATATTGAATCACACACCATATGTGGATCACCATATGAAATATTTGTTACACCTCAAAGATTGCACAAAAAACTAATTAGTAAAACAAAAAATGTAAATATAATTTATCCTAAGGTGATCGCCACCTCCCCTCTATAGTCAACCCATCATATGAGGCATTTAATATATTTGAGTCTGGTAAATCACCACCTATCACAAAAGTTCCTATAGATTTGACCCATGTATTTTTACATCTAAGATACACAACACATCACCATACACATCATAATATTGGCCTAAAACTAAGATCAATTGTTATAGCATGACATACTCTAACACAATACATAATAGCTCCATGATAAAATTATATACAAATCCTTCCTATGAATGATGATAGTTATAACACATCTCACTATATTTTTTTCCTATACATTGAGTGATACATATGACTCCTATAACTTGGATCTTGGTATTATAAACTGAATTATTATGCAACCTTGCTAGCCTACATCATGTACCTCATTGAAGCACATTTATTATAACATAGAAATTATGTTGTACATATATTGCTTCACACACACACACACACATAAACCTTTATGTGCCTTTCTTCATAAATATTGATTTAATTCTTCCATCTCATAGATTTGATGTCTTGGATCTTGAATTCTATTTTCACCAACATTCTTCTAGTCACTTATTTTTGTTGATTTTTATGTTGCACTAGCCCTAAAAGTTTTATTGTTCATCCCATTATAAGCACTTACATAAGCCTCCTAATGATGACAACATATACATTGGGACCTTCTTCATAACATGCATTGAGTTTTGAGGGAGGTTTTGGTTTGCTTACAATTTTACTCATCTTATTCCTCTATTTTTCACCCTTAAGCCTACATATTTTAGCCCCATTATAGCCTTTGGCATATATTACCAATTGTGTGCATGGTGTGAAAATTAGTGATAGAGGAAAATATAATTGAATAATGAAATATGATCAAAATTCCTATTATAAACCCACTCACAAGCACCTATAATTGAGTTGAAAGAACAAGAGAGTCATACGTAAATTCAAAATTAAATATAAACAATCAATTATAACAAAAATATAATGAATTATTCCTCCTTAACAAGTTTGGATGTGCTCAAAATTACTTTGATATGCTTGAAACTCGATAATGGATGTTTGATTACTTGTGGACACAAGATTTAGACAGCGTGTTGATATAATGACTAGTATCCTTAGCAATAGAGGATAGCTTGGATGTAAAGTGGTAATGATAAATTAATGGATAAAAGTTGATTGATGATCCTCAGAGTTATTGCTTTCATGGAGGTGTGGTTCAATGTATAGAATCACATGGAAATATCGATGGTGGAGATTGAACCACATGAAATTAACAGCAATGGATATAAATGGATGTGAAGATTTAGTAGGTGGTATTAGGAATTAAAAATTCCTAGAAAATTCTAGAGAGGGATGGTGTAGAGGATTCTAGAGGATGTATAGGATTCTATATGTGGACAAGAGGATTATATATGTGGATAAGAGGATTCTATATGTGGTTATGATAATAAATAAGGATTAGATGTAGGATTAGAAAAGTGATTTACTAGAATGTTTATTGGGGGTAGTTGGAGGTAGGTGATTAGGAATTTAAATTCCAAGATAATGTGAGGATTGAATTAGTGATTAAATAGAGTGATAATAGGATGATTAATTGATATGGGATGAGGAGTAAGGTTTATATTATGAAGTAATAAGTAATGGATGTTAGATTAATATAAGCATAATTATCGATTAAGATGTAAAATTGATAAATGGATGGAATTAACATAGGATAAAGATGTAATTATAAATTCATGGTGAAGTAGTAGATTTTAAGTGTATACATGTTTCCTCTATGAACATATGATTGTAATAGGGGGAGATTAGTATTGTGTTAGTGAATAAACTAAATCAATCAAAAACATACTAAACTAACACCCTAAGCCTATCTCAAAGGAGGAGCTTAGTAAAAAATATATATATAAAACACAACTAAAACATGAAAGAAAGACCTTCCTTCACCTTCCTTGGATGCTCCAAATGCTTGTTGTAGTGGCTTGCTCGATTTGTGCTCATGAAGTATGGCTACCTCCATCTCTCCTTGGCACCTTGTTTGGCTTTGGCTTGGCTTGGCTTGGATCAATAATTTGACATTGTAACACTAATTGAAATGGATTTTTGAATGTATTTGGGCATTATAAGTTTGGCATAAAAGAGCTTAAAATTCAATAGGCAAGGCCTCCTATTTATAGATTTTTAGAATGGTTTAGAATCAACCTGAACCATCCATCCCATGATGAAGATGTGTAGCTAAGGATTAATTCAATTATATAATTAAAATTCATAAATAGGATCATCAATATTTGGGATAGATGGGCATTAACTAGGCATGGATGGTCTTAATGAGGCATGGGAGGCATTAATTCATATATTTGTGGCATTTATGGCTTGTAGATGCCACCCTATAGGATGATGTCATTTGATGATGCATTTAATGACAATCAATTTCTAAAAATAAATATTCAAAAAGTTCCATGTAAAATTAACTTAAGACTTTGATTTAGTTTAATTATCCTTAAACATGATTAGTCAAATTTGATGCAAAACCTTGGAAATTTGTGCACAAATTAGTCAAAATGTTGTATAGCTCAAAATTTGACTGAATTGGAATTGAAAGTTGATGTAAGATGTGTTGGAACCATTATCCCATTTAGGATGTTGTCAATGTAAAATAACAAAGGAACATGTCTTGTATAATAAATTTGATAGAAAAGAGCGATCCAGAGCATCCAGGTGCAAAAATGGCATTTTGACTCAAAATGATTTGATCAAAGTTAGCTAGACCATAAATTACATTGCCCCATTTGGGGATACTTTGGCCAAAATTGACACTTGAATATGTCATTTTCAAAGCTTTTAATGTGTTTTAGTGTTTTTAAACCAAATTGTGCATTTAGGTGGAAAATAGTCAAAAGCTTGGTTGAAGGTCATCAGTGGTAAATTTTAGGTGTCTATAGTTTGCCCTTATTTGGGAATATGTTATAAACCATAGGCAAAGAAATGCCTTCTCAAATAATGAGAGATGGCATGTATGCCAAAAAGAAGATGATTGTTAAAGAAAAATCTCCAAAGAGTGTTTGGGAAGCCTATGATGATGCCCCCTCAAGGGAGTGGCCATTATATTTGTTGATGGATAGTCCCTCGAAAAAGAAGCAAGAAGAAAGGTGGAATTAACCCATATTTGAGATTAATCCAAATGAGAAAATGCTTGCATGCATTGATTTTAAAATGATATTGATTTTCCCAAAGGTGGTTATAATCAGGGATAAAAGTCAAAATAATGATTTGCCCATAGGTGGTTATAATCATTAAGGGGACCTAGATTGTTTTATAAAGATGATTATGCCCCAATTAGGGCTAATTAGCAAGCATAACTCAAGGATATAACCTAGAATACAAATTAAATATGAGTGGGCACAAAGTGATGAAAGAGATTAATATAATAATAATATTCATCAATAGAAATGATTCAGTTGTACTTGTTGATGAGGAGATGCACATCCTTATTAGCAATAATACAACTAGAATGGTCAATGGGTTGATTTGATCAAGGGTGGGAGGATTTTCCAAGGTGCTAAGGATAAACTTCTACAGCTTCGTTGCTTGTAGACCTTTTTGAAGCTAATTTTTGTTGGAGTATGTGATGGAATGTATCATCATAGAACACCATGAAGACTATCCCAAAATATGTGTAAGGACTGACTCCCAATCTAATAAATAATTAAAAATAATGTACCAATGATAAAAACCATGATGACAATGTTAACATATGAATATGGATGGACTCAAGAATAAGGTGCATAAGGAATCACCCAATGCATACATATAGATTGAGTCGAGACAATGGTGTTGAAAGCAAACAAATAGGCAAGAAAATAAACAAACAAAGAAACACATAGAAAGCACACAAATAGACAAACAACTATGAAATAAACAAACAAATAAAAATCCCAAAAATAAAATCAAAATAAAACATCCTAATAATGACCATGTCCCAGTACGGTAAATTGAGGATAACTAACTAGGCTTAGACAGGACAAATGTTTTTGGTATTTTTAAATATTTGAATGTTTTTGGAATTTTGAGGTATCTTAACTCGATTGAGAATGATAAGATACTTGCTCATAAAATGGTGAGAGCGTTTGGCTTATGTTGCTCACAAAATGGCAAGAGCATGGCTTAGGGGGACTAAGGTCACGTCAACATAAATTGAGCATGACCTACATAGTCTTGAAATGATGTCAAGTCACAGTAATTCCATCCACACAAAAGGTGAGAAAAAACCAACTAGGTCCCAACAAGTTCTCATATCCAACAAATTGCTAGTCAAATAAAAATAATTATGGCAAGGTAAGACGACAATGCATGATAAATAAATGTTTCCCCTAGTTTTCCCATAGGTGGTTATAATTAGGATATAATGGCATATCAATGATACTAATTTGCCCATAGACAGTTATAATTAATAGCAAGACCAATGAAATATTGATTTGCCCATAGGCGATTATAATCAAGCTCACATAAACAAGCATTGATATAGGATGGAAAATGAAAGATATCTTTCTAGATCAATTATCACACTAATTTCATAAACTGTCACTGAAACATGGATTTGATTGATTATTGAAACTTGATCAGAATCCCCTCATAAAAAGTGTGGGAAGAACCAAAGGAACCAAGATCAAAACAAGTGTGGGTAGGATGACTAAAATTAGGCTTTGGTATAGATAGGAATGGAATGATAGGATGGCATGGTCTTGCTTTAGGATAATGATGGTTTGATAAATTGGATAAAATGGTAAGAGGGTTGCTCCCAAGTGAGAAGGTGATTGGCTAGGATATGTGACAATGACAAATGGATATAACAATTTTAAATGGTATGGTATATGCGTTTGGATGATGATGGTTGTTGGTTTTTGGTGTGTTTGGCCAGGGTATGGTAAAATGGCATATGATTATATTGCTCTTGATAAATTGGAGATGCACATCCTAATCAGCAAATGATATAAATAGAATAATCAATGATTCTAATTTCTAGCCCACACCTTGTCTGAATAACTTCTCTATCAAGAACTTATTACAGATATGGATGCCAAGAATGCTTTTGTAATCTTCATTGGTTATTGATTGTGATTCTTTCAAATTTCAATATAAGGTATCTTTCTAGCCTCTGTAAAGGAAATTATGGCCAAGGATGGTAAATAAGGGTAAAAAATGGATGATAGATTTATTTGTGAAATGGAATGGTAGATGATAATGGAATGTGTAATGGTTGGGAAATAAATGAAGATCTAGACTTTTAGTCACATGTAATGTTGTTGATGCTAGATTTGACATAACTTTGGATGTGGCAGGGCCAAAGACCTCTGAAGATGCTCTTGATAGGACCCCTATATTTTTATATCATTTGGGCTTGAGAGTAGCTACCATCTGATTAGGTTATATATAGGAAGCTATTTTGATTTGATCTTTGATATTGTCTTCATCAAGTAGTGAAAGACTTTTGTGCTCAACTATTGGTACCTCAAAGAGGTTTTCACCAATGAAGTTGTCTTTATTGTCCCATAATGGCTCCAAGAAGGTTTCATTAAGGAATGTTGGCATTTGACTTTGATTATCTTCTAATACCTTTGAAAAGGTTTCACTAAAATATGTTGAGTTTGAACTTTGTGTGTCCCCTAGCACCTTTGAAAAGGTTTCACTATGAGAGTGTTCTTCTACTATATGAATGTGGTCTTAGCCTTCTTACTCTTATACAATTATCATGTTGCTATGGATGCAGTTTAACAAAGTGTGATTCTATCTGTCCTAATCAACACTTGTGGGAGATGGAATGTTAATAATATGGCTATGTTGGTTGATGGTAATGGAATGTGGAACAGTAATGGAATGGGGAGAGGCTACATAATCCTCATAGAAGATACTAGGATAAATTGTGTCAAAGCTGAAGTACTCATCCTCAAAAACTATAGAAGGGTCATAAATGTATTCAAACTAATATATGAGGCATGTGTAACCAATATTGTAACAGTCTTGAATGTATTCTATTTCTGAATCTGATTCTGACTCAAAAGACTCTAAATTTAATGTCAATATTGATGTTCACTATTTTATTGATGTTAAATATGATGTTAGTTCAAGAATAGAACCTGACTCTAACTCTAATTCTTCATATGATGGGTACCCTATTATAATAATGTCTTATTGAATGTTTGGTATTAGATAAGTGATGGCCTATGATGGCATAATGGGCTCCACAAAGACTAGTTTGTCAAAGTGAGACTCTTCCATAATGGGAAAAAGATCAAGAGATAACTCCTCAGAGACTAGCTTGGCAATAGGAGGATCTTTAAAAATAGGCATATGGTTGAGTTAATGATTTGCCCAAAGGTGGTTATAATCATTAAGAAGTGACTCAAAAAAGAGTGACTTTTCATAGTGAGACGCCCAGACAATTGGTATAAGATCAATAGGCAATTCATCATAGGTTTATTTATCACAAGTGATTAGTTTGACAAAAACATCTCAGATTAGTTGGTTTTCTTGGCCTTGGTTTCCAATGAGTTAGAAAATACTAGTTTTGAACACAGCTTGGTCATCAAATGATTAGATGGGTTGAGGTTTTGATTATATTAGTACCGAATGAGGAATGGCTTGCATTTGGATAATGGTAGGGCATTGGGGAGCATGATTCCTCACATGAGCCAAAGGATGAATTCTTGAAATAATAACAACAGGGCAGTTCAGGGCTTGGTTATTCACACAAGCTAAAAGACTAGGTCCTAGAATGATGAAGGGGCATTATGGAGCTTGATTTCGTGCACAAACTAAAGGATTAAATCTTGGAAGGACAAGTTTGGGGCATTGTAGATCATGGTTTCTTACACAAGCTAAAGGATGAGGTCTTGGTATGAAAATGGTGTGACTTTTTGGTCTTAGAATAGAAATGGTACAACGTGGTGGATCTTGATTACAAGCATAATCCAAAGCATCCAATTCCTCCTCATAAACCATATCTCCCAGTCGGTAACTTGATTTGGATTTTGTGGATTTTGACTATGTTCCCCATATGGAGTATTATATGTAGAATAATAAAAATCCTTAAAAAATATTTTTCTATAGGGGTTACTAGTGGGATTTTGTGTGGCCTTTCTATATAATTTGGATTGTACATGACTCTACCATAAGTGTTGCTAGACATATTCATATAAATGATGAAAGATCTGAAACAAAAAGGCTTAGAGGTTTGCAAACTTTGAAAAACTATGTCCAAAGGACAAATGGTTCAAACTTGGTCTAACTTGGTTGAAAGGGTGGAGTTGTATCTCTAACATGGTCTGAAAGTGGAGTTGTATCTCCAAAATAGTTTGTGCTAAGACTTGGCATAAAATAGTATAACATCAAATATCTAACATCAAATGTCATACACATAAAAGGTCAAGCATCTAAATAAAAATTAGCATGTCAAAGGTCTAGGTCAAAGTGTTCCAAACAAGGTCTAAACTAGGAAAAGGAAAAGAGTCGCTAAGTTTTTTATCCAAACGTGGAGTCAAAAAGGCTCAAATAGGCTATGTTAGGACTTTTGGCCAAACGACATCAAAATATAGACTTGAAACAAATAATGATATGATTTGATTTAATCTAACAAGTTTGGAAACAACTTTGACATAAACTTGGCACATGCAATCAAACATAAACATGATCAATTGGCATAAAGCATAAGGCAAAAGGCTCTTGGAGAAAGGCTATGTTCTCCCAAACAAAGTCATAAACAATGATGAGGATAGGCATTGAACAAATAAACAATCAATAGTCTTCAAATTTAGGCAATCAATTAAACAAAGTTATGCAATCCAAAAGAGAAAGATCTGTGTATCAGCCCCATGAATTGAGGCTTAAACAAAAATCAATCAATGTTTGAATCCAAACTTTGACAAGATTAATTAAAAAATTAACATTGAAAACTAGGATTTGACCAAATAATCTATGTAAGATTGGACAACATGATGGAGCATAAACAAGGTTCAAATAGCTGATGTGACATGGTTTGAAACAAATGGTTTTTTGTGCAATGGTAGACAAGTCTTGAAATAAATTAAGTAGCCTAACAGCGTAAACATGCTCGAATGATGTGATCAATGTTATGTTTCAAATACTCAAGCAAAATGGTTTGACATGTTTTGGATAGCATAACGCTACCTTCCACAACTCAAATGATACACACATAAACAAGTTTAACAAAAAAAATCAAGGCACAAACGTGGTGTAAAATGGCTAGTATAACACCTCTTTAGATAAAAGAGTGATGTATAAACAAATTGGTTTTGACATGGTTTATTAACAAACAAACAAGTTTTAGTCTCAAAACACCAAGCAATAAAATGATAAAATACAAGTAAATCATCCAAATTCTTATTAAGGGTGTGGCAAAGTGGGGTTGATTTAAACTATTTAGTTTTTGATCATTTCTATATGGATCCCATGTCTACCAACTTTCACATTATCAAACAAGAAAATCAACACTTTAATTGGGTGCCTGTGGCACTTGGCTTGTTGTAAAAATATCTTATCCTTTTTGCAACCACTACATCTATTGTTTGCTCAGTGTAGTATGATGTCTAACGTGTAAATACGTCCCATGTGTAACTCCAACACTAAAAGGTGGTTTAACCACTCAAACTTAGTGGAAGTGATGAAGTTAGTGCTGGGAGATGAAACCTTAGGTCAAATCTTTCCTAAATAACTTATGGGAGGTAATAAAGTCCCCCTCACAAGCCAAGATGTAATAAAATAAATGACTGATAGAAAGACTTTAGGGTCATTTCAAGATCTCCCAAACCATTGTGATTTTTTAGGGAGTGATTTAGATGAAATTATTTACATGCCTTTTACTAGGCTCAAATTGAGATGAGATTGTGCCTTTGATCCCAAAAGTTCCCTAAAGGTGACAGATGGGAGAGCATACATGCACATCTCTTTTCACTAAAATAATCAACAAGCAAGTTTTGCAAACAATTAAAGTGATGTTGATTTGTTTCACCAAATTTGAAAATTTTTGCTTAGATTCATTACTATCCCTTTGGATTTAGTACAAAAATATAAAATATTGCACAAAATAACCACATGACGCAATAAAAACATAAGTAAGTTTTAAATCCAAATTGAAAATTCAAGACTTAGCTTAGATTCATGATTAAAACACCAAATTGAAAATGTTGCAAGATTTATGATGTGTTTTAAGCGCTAAATTAAAATTAATTAAGACTTAACTAAATCTTATGTTCATTTTAGGCACTAATTCAAATGTGTGAGAAACATGACATGTTCATTTTAAGCCAAATTTGAAGTGTGCATGATTTCTTATCAAGTTATTTTTAAACCTAATTTAAAAGGTGTGTGATTAGTCAAAACTATTTAAATCTACTTCCAAACTACCCCTTAAACTTTAAAAAATAAGATTACAATGACCTGCTTTGAAGTACTTAGGAGTATGAGCAAATGACATTAAGAATTTAGCTCTCAGGTTAACAGTCGAGTTGGGTTGATAGTCGAGTTGGGTTGACAATTGAGTTGGATGACAGGTGAGCTGGGTTGACAAGAGAGTTGGGTTGACAAGTGAGTTGGGTAGGACAGGTGAGTTAGGTTGGTAGGTGAGTTGGGTTGATAGGCAAGTTGGGCTGGACAAGTGAGTTGGGTTGCACAATCTCGAAAATAAAACTGTGGCTTAGAAAAAATAGATTTTTGATCAAATTTTTATCTTATTTGCCTCCACACTCCAATATCTTGCATAAAAATTGTTAGTATGCTACTTGTAGGTTCAATTTGACCAAATTTGTGAGGCTATGTCCCATCGGGCATGCTATTTGTCAATATAGGATTGCAATAAGGGGAGATTAGTGTTGTGTTAGTGAATAAACCAAATCAATCAAAAACACACTAAACTAACACCCTAATCCTATCTCAAAATAGGAGATTAGTTAACAAAAAAAGGAAAATACAGCTAAAACATGAAATAAAGACCTTCCTTCACCTTCCTTGGATGCTCCAAATGCTTGTTGTAGTGGTTTGCTCGGTTTGTGCTCATGAAGTATGGATACCTTCATCTCTCTTTGGCACCTTGTTTGGTTTTGGCTTGGCTTGGATCAATAATTTGACATTATAACACTAATTTCAATGGATTTTTGAATTTATTTGGGCATTATAAGTTTGGCATAAAAGAGCTTAAAATTCAATAGGCAAGGCTTCTTATTTATAGAATTTTGGAATGGTTTAGAATCAACCTGAACCATCCATCCCAAGATGAAGATGTGTGGCTAAGGATTAATTCAATTATATAATTAAAATTCATAAATAGGATCATCAATATTTGGGATATAGGGGCATTAACTAGGCATGGAGGGTCTTAATGAGGCATGGGAGGCATTAATTCTTTTTTTTTTGGTATTTATGGCTTGTGGGTGCCACCCCATAAGATGATGTCATTTGATGATGCATTTAATGACAATAAATTTCTAAAAATAAATATTCAAAAATTTCCATGTAAAATTAACTTAAGTTCTTGATTTAGTTTAATTATCCTTAAACATGATTAGTCAACTTTCATAAAAAACCTTGGCAATTTGTGCACAAATTAATCAAATTAGTCAAAATGTTGTATTATTAGCTCAAAATTTGACGGGATTGGAATTGAAAGTCAATGTTAGATGCATTATAACCGTTATCCCATTTAGGATGTTGTCAATGTAAAATAACAAAGGAACATGTCTTATATAAGAAATTTGATAGAAAAGAGTAATCTAGAGCACCCAGGTGCAAAAATGGCATTTTGACTCAAAATGATTTGATCAAAGTTAGCTAGACCATAAATTGTATTGCCCCATTTGGAGATACTTTGACCAAAATTGGCACTTGAATATGTCAGTTTCAAAGTTTTTAATGTGTTTGTGTTTTAAAGCCAAATTGTGCATTTTAGTGGAAATTAGTCAAAAGCTTTGTTGAAGGTCATCAGTGGCTAGTTTTATGTGTCTACAAATTCTATTTAAAAGGTCATTATGACTAGAAGAAGTAATGGTATTTCAAAGAAGTAAATGGCTAGGAAATTTAGTAAGTTGATGAAACTAAGTACAAGTGATGCCCCTTCAAGGGGTCATGTGGGGAGGAAGGAGAGAGATGGCCACTCAAATGAAAAAAAGGGATGGATTTCATGGATAGAAGAAAGAGGGGTTGGCTTGGATACAAGAGATAGGATAGATGCAATGGATATGATCTTCTAACTCTTTAAAGTTAAGATTTGTTGTAAATTTGTTCCTACAGTTGTTTTAGATTAAATTTTCATTTTTTCAATGTATGCTTGTTTCCAGCAATCAATTTCATTTCTGTAACGTGTGTTTATTTCCAATAATCTATTTCATTTCTACAACATGCATTTGTTTCCAGCAATCTATTTCATTTCTGCAATGTGTGCTTATTTCCAGTAATCTATTTCATTTCTGCAAAGTGTGTTTAATTCCAACAGATTTGCATAGTTTATGACCTTGGATGTGCCTTAAGTGAAGGGGGAATCCATAAAATTTGGATAGATTGATAAGTAAAGCCATGAGCTTTGGACATATACTAGGAAAGGATGCATGTCAAAGAGAGTTGTGGACTTGAATTGGATGATTAATTAATTGACAAGGGCTGACATGTCCTTAAATGATTTATTGATGATTTATTTAATGGAGAAAAGATAGATGTCATGATTTTTCAGTCCCAATCAATAGGTATGAGAGATTAACATAAAGATAAGGGAAATGATTGAGTGGATGGTTGATTGATTTATTAACAAATTGATGGGGATTGACATGTCATGGGATGATTTGATGCATGTTTTTTTTCCAAATAAATGATGGATGCAAGGGAGCAGAAGCAACAAGCTTAGATGTGGGAGTGATGTCTCACAATTAATTGATATGGACTGATTAATTTTAGCTCAAGGATTTGACTAATTTCAAGGATGATTAAGGATAATGGCATGATTAAGATGAGGATGGATGATCTTGGAAGTAACATGATTGCAACCAAGCTGACCTTAGATACTCCATGTGACTGAGTGTTGCCTACATAGTTTGCATAGACCTCAGTCCAATGTAGTTCTCTCGATGAGGGAGTTTGAGATGAAGAAGGATGGTATGATGACAATGTTTAGAGGATTCCCCAAGGAGATGAATCAGATTAATAAATATGATGGATATTATTTATGTTAGCTATGTTAGATAGATGATGTGATAGATGATTTATTTAATGATTTTATTTGATAGATGATGGGGTTCTAATGTTGATGACTAATTTGGATAAGAATGAAAATTAGATGTTTGCTAAATTGAAAATTAGATGTTTGGATAAATTTAACACATAAATAATGGTAGAGACACACATAGATGTTATAATATTAAAGACTTTCACTATATAATTTAATTCATTCGAGATATAATAGAGATAAATACAATTATATAGCTCAATGAGCCCCTATAAATAAGGATTCAAGGTTATCTTCTTTCTCACCCAATCCCAACAATTGCTCAAATCTATCTCCTAATATCTCTCATATTTTTTCTCACTCACTAGAATAGATATGTGAGTTGTTACTACAACTCACTTTACCTCATTCACTATAATTTAATTATAACTCATATAATAATAACTCACATTATTATTCTAACCCATGTGAATATTAACATGATTTACTAGCATTCTCCCCTTAGTGTGAACATGGGGAAAACATTATCTTGTACTACAACATGTTGCCTTTGCTTGCTCACGATCTAGATGGTTTTTTAAGATAACCAACAACCTCAAGGATGGTTTTACAAGTGGTTTAATAACCACCAAATAGGTTGGTTTTACAAGCAGTTAACCAAAAACCAAAATAAGATGGTTTTACCAAGATTAACCAACAACCTCAACATGATGTTTTTTCAAGTGGTTTACCAACAACCAAAACATGATGATTTTATAAGTGGCTAACCAATAACCAAAAAGGATTTACTTGGATAACCAACAATCTAATTATCATGATGTTGCAGTGCTTTTATCAGCTCTCATCATTATCTTACTTCAAGGGAAAATACAAATAAATTATGCTCACTTATTATAAAATTTAATATGAATATTTCTTATGTTCTTATTCACTACCACACCACAATGAAAAATAAATACACAACTAAAAATCATGCCACAACATCATTGTGTGGCCCCATCACTTATGGCTGATGAGAGGATGATATTTGTCCTCCTTCCTCCATTGCCTCCATTCTCCTATAAATTGATAATTATTTAGAAAATTTGCAATTTAGGCTTATATGCATGTTGTATCGATAAACATATACCCCACACAATATGGATGTTGTGTACAAGTGATAGTGCATGCATTACAAGGAGTGTACAATTATGACTTTTGATAATAGATGGCATATTTCATTTGGACTAACATGACTAAAGACACTATCTTGACAAGCACTAAAATTTTTGATATTTTTTATGACACTGATACAAATATTTTTTTCTTTTGAATTTTTTTCATAACATACATCGATTTAGACTTGATGACTTAATAATACCAAGAAAGTGACTTTGGTTATAAATAAATTATAAACAACTTATAATGTAGTGACTCTTTTAACATACATTGACTTCATTGACATTTTTAACTTTTAATGAACATAAAAGAAATGGACCCTATTATTTAGTATTGATTTTTAATTGAAAATAAACAAACTTGACCTATGAAACTATAACTATGTCTTATCACCTAACAAATTATAAAATAACATGGCTAGACTTATCGAAACAAAATATTGACAAATAGAAACTATGACTTTGCCAATGTAAACTAAACATGAAGTGTATGTGGTAGGAGTATGAAGAAAATGATGGAATAAAATTAGGCATGAATGATGAAAATGTAGGGGAATGCATGGTGCACAAGGAGGATTTGATCTCATCATGATATACTTTATTCTAATATGTTACACTTGTAAATCCAATGATACATGGATTATGCATAGAAAGATCAGATGTTTATGCAATAATTTGAACACATAATTTTTATATATTAATTTTTAAACTTTATAAGAAGTATCCTACTAGCATAATTACAAACATGAACATGAACTACAAGTAATATACAAGCTCAAAATGGTGCTCATTGAATTAAGATGTCGAACCAATCCCTATGAGAACACTGGTATGTGAAATGTGAGTAGGATTATTACATAGGTTTTCAAATTGAAATGACCAGTTTATAGTTAGTTACAAATCATTAAAAACTTCAAAAGTGAATAACAAGCCACCTATAACTCCTCATATTTATTTTACTAGTAGTATAAACTAAAACACATTAAAACTTTCAAAGCTACCTTAAATTGTACAAACATGATTTAACCTAACCCATTTTACTTAAAAGGTTATCTTGTGACTAAATTATTAATGAATAATGGATTTGATACCAAATGATAACTTTTGGACAGATTTGGATAGATTTGGACAATTTCAACACTTAAATAATGGTAGATACATATATAGATGTTATAATATTTAAAATTCTCACTATATAATTCAATTCATTCAAGATACAATAGAGATTTATAGAAATATATAGCTTAATGATAAATTACAAATAAGGATTCAAGGATATTTATTTCTCACCCAATCCCTACAATCTCTCAAATTTATCTCCTAATATCTCTCACTCAAACTTATTCTTTATCACTCACCTACAATAACTATGTGATTTCTTACTACAATTCAATTCACCTCATTCACTATAACTTAATTATAACTCATATGATAATGACTCACATTTTTATTCTAACCCATGTAAACATTAATATGATTTCCTAACATTTACATGTAGATTATGTGATGCTTTATTTTTTATATGATCAATGTCTTATCAGTTGTCCTATTGAAAATCTATGGGATGGGTGATCTATTCACAATTCAATGTGCCTTTGATATAATCCTTAGGAAATGGTAAATACCATGAGTTTAGATTTGAATATAATTAAATAGCAAATATTCAAAATGATTTTTTGGATAAGGGATATGGATCTGGATAAGAAATGTTGATTTTCATGAGGATAAGGATTTGGATTTTGTCTAAGACATAGGATAAGAAAATTGAGATGTTTTGGATTTTTTAAATTTTATAATTTTTTGGGATTATGTATGTACAAAAATGATCACTAGCAAAGGGAAAACTTGAGCCTAGAAACCAATATGGGGGATTTATGGTGGATGGAGTGATGAAATTATTTGGGTGATGCTCAAAGGGGATGAAGGATGATGAAGAATGGACTATGGATCTCTAAAAACTACATCATGTGAGGACTAGATGTCTCATCATAAAAATTTCACTTAGAGGATATGCAAAAATGTTTCCAAAACATGTCTCAAGACATCTTACAATCCCTTAATAATGTAAATACAAGTAGAAACAATGGACACAATATGATGGCACAAGATGCTTAGAATGGGTAAGAATGGTTGTAAGATGGATAATATGGATAAGTATTGGTTGGGGGATGAGGATTATGATGTGGATGGGTTTTCCCCCAAGTATCGAGGTACATGTAGACAATAAATCATTTACACATGATGTCAGAAATTGGTTTTCATCATGGTACTTGCCTAAGGCATCAAAAAACTAGTTTTTTCGATTAGATGAATAAGTTTTTAGATTATTATTTTATTTTAATATATTTTATTATTTATTTTTTATTTTTTGATTTATTTTATGTAATCTCAATAATGGGAGGATTTAAAAAGATGCATGATGTTAATGCTTTTTATCTTCAACTGAACCAAAACTTAGAAGCTTTGGTTGAAAGATATTTCAAGCAACAAGAATAACATAATTGAAATAATGTTATCTTTGAGAAGAGATATTTTATTGATCAAATTTGTAGACCCAAACATATGCCTATATCTAAGAAGAGATATCCCCTTTTCCATTTTGGGTTACATCTTCATTTATACGCATTTTGAAGGTAGGAGGAGGATGTGGAAGGTCACCAATATCAAGGGAGATTAAGTGGTTTGACTTCCACGATTTACAATAATATAGAATTTGAGGAATTACTATTTTTAGAAAATTACTATTTTTAAGCTACACTATTAAAATTGAAATTTAGGGCACTTCCATTTGGTTTTTAGGGGTCAAAACCCATCGAGTGAAGTTTGTGCCATCTCATGGTGTTCCCCTCATTCTTAACTTTTCAACGGTTCAAACGAGTTAAATAGAGCTATGGTGCAAAAGTTATGGCTCCTAAAAGTTCTACCACTAATTGGGGTAGAAATGTCACCTAAATTATCACTTAAAATATTGCTCGGATCATTCCTCCCTCATTAAGAATTAATGGTATCTATTTCATTAAGATTTGTCATCAAGTGTGGTAGTTATATTTTGATTTGATTCTTGATACATACTTAGAATGGACTATGTTTTGTGGAGCTGTGCTTTGTGGAGTTGTGCAGGGCCTAATTTTTCACCATTTCTATCTAACAATCAGTCTGTGGATGAAAGGCTATGAAATTATTTAGATTGGTATCTATTTGCTTCTATTTTTGTGTTGTTTGTGTAGTCAGGGCTACAACATCATCCCTTTTGGATTCTTATGGCTTAACCACTATGAGAAAGAATTTTTTGGCACTAATCAGGGAGATAGATGTAGAAGGTAGTACCTATGGTACCCTATAGCACCATGTTCCAAGAGTGAGGGTGATCTTTCAAGTTCTTGATTCATAGATGCCATGTCAATCATACATGAATAGCTAACCAAAGAGTACATCATAAACATCTAGATTGACCACATCACATTAGACCTCATCTTGGAAAGGTTTTATTGTATATGAGAGAAGACATTGGTGGGTGACACAGAGGTTTCTCCCTGGACTCAACCATCCAATACTATATGGATTTGGGTGAGGCTTCATGTACAAATTTAGGCTTTTCACAGCATTAGTAGAGATTAAATTATTTTGGCTCCCACTATCAAGAATGAAATGCAAAGGCTTACCTTTCACCCATAACTTAGAGTGAAATAACCTTTACTTGTCATCTGGCCTCTCCTCATGGGTCTATGATGAAGCAATGATGGAATCAGGATCAACATCTCTTCTTCATCCTCTTCAACTGTAGGGTATATATGAGGTAGAGTAGTAGATGTTGAGGTTTGTGACTCAGAAAGCAGGGACTTGATGGCTTGACATTTTTCTTTGGAATGCATTCTAGATTTGTGGTAATCAAATCATTTCCCAGTCTTCTCTTCCTTTTGCTTCCAATTTTGTCCTCGTATTTGACCTTCTTTGTCACTTTTCCATTTTGTAAGATAACTCTTTATATTCATTCTTTCATGCTTTTGCTCAATCTTCACCACAAACTTGTACACCTCATCGAGGGTTTCCAAATTGAAGAGTTCCATCTCCCCCCATATATACCATTGTAGTCCACCATGATATTTGAGAACCATGTGTTTCTCACATTCCTAGATGCCCAATCTTACAAATAAAGAATGAAAAATGTCAGTGTAATCTTGAACAAACTATTCCTTACCTTGGTGAATTTGTTGTCACTCTATATACAGATCATCATATGCTCCAATGGGGTAGTATTCTTCCTTTATAGCTTCTATGAAATCATCCCAGGTAGGTTCTACCCCAAGGCTAATATCATCTGTATTGAATCTCTTCTTGTACACTTCCCACCAATTTTTGACAGGGAATGATCTTTTAAAAGAGCAAAATTGATCTTCTCTTTATCAGTGAATTTATTTATAGAAAAATAGGAATACAATTGATCCAACCAATTTTCTACTACATCAACATTGATTTTGCCTTCAAATGTAGGGATATCAAAATTCACCTGAACCTTGAAGGGTGTTAGGGCACTAAACGGATGTGGGGGTGCAGATGAGGAACCATAATTTCCCATCAAGATTTATTGGAGAATTTGGGTGAATTGTTGTAGCATCTATGCTTGTTGCTGTTGGAGGGCTTCATTCACCATTTCCTTGAAAGGATCACATGTCTAGGTGTTGTCTGTCATTTGAGGTTGTTTAGAGCAAATAGGTGGATAGTTTGTAAGTTCTATTATTTTCCACCCAAGCTTCATGTAGCCTAATCTCATCCTCAGGATCATACACTCTCAAGACAAACCACTCTAATACCACTAATCAAAAAATTAGAAGCTTTGGTTGAAAGATAATTCAAGAAACAATAATAACACAATTAAAATAATGTAATCTCTGAGAAGAGATGTTTTATTGATCAAATTTGTAGACCCAAACATATGCCTATCTCTTAGAAGAGATGTCCCCTTTTTCATTTCAGGTTACATCTTCATTTATACACATTTTTAAGGTATTAGGATGATGTGGAAGGTCACCAATATTGAGGGAGATTAAGTGGTTTGACTTCCATGATTTACAATAATACAAAATTTGAGGAATTACTATTATTAGAAACTTACTATATTTAGACTGCACTACTAAAATTGAAATTTAGGGTACTTCCATTTGGTTTTTAGGGGTCAAAACCTTTATATCAAAGCTCATGCCATCTCATGGTGTTTCCCTCATTCTTAGCTTTCTAATGGTTCAAATGGGGAGTCAAATAAAGCTATGGTGTAAAAGTTATGGCTCCCAGAAGTTCCACCACCAATTCGGGTAGAACCGTCACCTGAATTGTCACCTAAAATATTTATCGGATCATTAACTGATACATATTTTTGATGGATTTACTATTATGATCATGTTATTGATGTGAGCTCCACTAATGTCATTGTGATCTTCTTGAATTCTTGATTTTGATTCCTCTAAACATCTCAACCAAGTCTCTTTGTAGACCCTATGAGAGATGATTTTTATTTCAAATTTGTTGATTTGAAGATGATATATGTGAAGTGGGTAGATGATATGTGATTGAAAATTGGGTGTAATAATCGCACACACCGTTGTTGATTCTAAATGCTCCATTTGTGTTTTGGGCAACATGATTTTATATATAATGGGGTCTAAGGATTTAATATGCTTTGGTTATTTTATATGAATGATTTAAGTATTATTGGTTGTTCTAATGATGTCTTGATCAAATGATATAAAACTAATTTCTTTGTCTCTTGGTGCCTTGAAGATGTTTTCACCAATAGAATCTTCTTAACTTGTTTCTTGATATTGATTTGATTTTCTGAATAGTATCTCAAGGAATTTTTTACTAATGGGATTTGATTTTTGACTTTTCTTATTATTTTAATTTTGATTGTCCCATAGCACTTCAAGGAGGTTTTCATTAATGTATGTTGACTTTTGACCTGGTTGATTATTTGAATTATTTTGACTTTGATTTTTTACTAAATTAAAGATGATTTATTTATGCTTTGTTGTTTGGATCTTTTACTAGATCGCCATGAATTTTGTAATTGATGTGTCAATATGGAAGGACTCCAATGGTGTGTAATTATATTGGTCCCCATTGAGGGTTATGATAAGGTGATTGTTAAGGGGAAGAAAAGGATAATTTTTGTAATGGGGATAAGGGTAAGGATTAGTGATATCAATGAGTGGACAGTGGGTAGTTTGATCCTCTATCAGAGAAAACATCCTCAAGGTTCACAAAATGATCACTTAAGTTATTGCATTGATTTTTAGGATAGACATCTAAGGTGATGTCAAATCCATTCTTATAATTAGCACGTAATAAATCATCTTGAGGTCCCATAAAGTATAATAGGAATTTATCATTTTGAAATAGATCAAAAGATGTGTCTTTTGGCTAGCGGCTATCTATATTGGTGGCACATATAGAGATGTTTATGAAGAGGTTAGTGGTAGATAAATATTTTTAAAGTATATGGATGGACCTTGATGTTGATTTTGTGATTTTTATATTAGATGATGTTTGGATTATGGTCACAAGGATGGATTGTTGGATAATGTTATCTGTAAGCACCTATTTCAATTTTTACTTGGTGATGGAGGCTTTAGGACTAAAGCAATTTTGGAAATGATGGATTTGATGTGAGGGCTGAAAGGTGGATAGCTAATGAATGATGGTTTTTTATAATATGGGCTCATCAAATATGGGCTCTTCAAATATAGGTGGGCTAGGCTCATCAAAAATAAGGCCTTCGAAGATATGTGGTTGATAGAAAAGATGTTCATCAAATTGATGCTTATCAAAGATGAGTTCACTATCGAACATGAATTCATTAAATATGGATTTTTTTATCTTGGCCTTAGTTCAAAAATGGAAGAGTTTGATCATGATCAGGAAAGAAACATTGGCATATCCCTCCCGCTCACTTGCGAAAGTGGATTCATCTAATTTGGTCATGATTTCAATATCACTACAGTCTATTAGGTCTTGGATGTAGGTTCTATTGGTGGATGTAGGTTCTTAGAAGGCATATATTAGTGGAATGACCCTAGGTTCTATGGTACTAATAGTATTGGCCTTCCCTATAGCAAGAAGGTTTAGACCTATTTAGTTTAAAAGGCTTGGTGTGTTGATAGACGATCATAATGGTAGGTACTATTTGATGAAATAATAAATCCAATTATTCATTAAGAGGAGTATATTATCTATTTTCACTACTATGTTTGGATGTGTAAGCATTTGACTCTGGATCAGATGATTATCCTTGGTGTAGTGATGGTAAGACATAGTGGGATGCTAACATTTGATGTAGCTCAGGAGATAAGGTTGCCAAGATAGGGTTCCCTTTGCTAGTGTGAAGGGAGACATCATGATCAAGGATATATTAAGTATACATAATATTCGATTGTGATGAGCTAGTGCAGAGGCTAGGAGTAGACTAGTGTTGATGTGGAAGGACTTGATGACTCTTGTGTATGATGGAACTTAGGTTCATGGGATCAAAATATATAAGAAGTCAGGCACCCATTTATAAGAGCCACAAAAGGACAATGTCTTTATTATAAAATATGTATTTGTCAAATAGGGTGACATCCAAATCTATTCAGGAGGCCCTAGATTAATATGGGAGAAAGGATGGAAGATATGATTCTTTGTCCCCAATCGACAGGTGCATGAAATTGAATGAAAAGATTTGGAGATGATTATGGGATGTTTAGATGAATGGGAACAAATTTGAATCTAATATTACTTGACAAAAGGCTTTGTTTAGTTTTATTTCAAGTTTGCCTTTAGATTGATGTGATGTTAGATGGTTGACATGATTTGGTATGTGTCAAGCTAATGAGCTTGAGGAAATTTGTTTGGACAATAGATAACTTGATTATAATGGGGTTAGGGTATGATAACCCTAATTTTTAATTTGAATGATAAGATCATACAAACTCATGATTTGAATAATATGGGGGGTAGCTTTGATTAGCTTAAGGAGTCATGATTAGATCGTAATCGACCTTAGATATGTGGACTTGATTTGATTTAGATGAGCCTAAGTGATTAAATGATCTTCTCAAGCTAGATTAGATGACTTGAATGATTTGGATTAAGTGGATGGTTTGATTTGATTAAGTGTATGATTTAAATTTGACTAGGTTTATAGCAAGCTTATGATGGTGGATTATGACATGTGATGGGGTTGTTCGTATGTGTGGACAAAAGTAACTGTATGGTTAATTTGGTTGCTTAGATTTATGTGATCAGGGATCACTTAGACTTGGTGGGATTGTGGTGATTATATGAAAATTATGGATATAGACAAACTTAGACTATGGGTAATGTTGTTTGATGAGATTATAATAGGTTTTGACTCAGTGGGGGTTGGATTAGGAATGTTGGTCAATAAATGCTTGGACTAAGGTATTTGTATAGACTATGTTTATATTATGATTTTATTTGGGTGGGATTATGACTTATTGTAATGATGTGTAATTAGACTAAGGGATGTGAAGAGATGTTAGGATTAGGGGACATTAGGTGAATTATATGTTTGGACTATGATTGAGGTTAACTTATGACTTGTTTGGTATGATGAAGGGATGTTTTAGTCTTGGTTTGACTTGTATTTTTATGTTAACTTGGTTCTTTTTTTGTGTGAAGGTGCACAAATAAAATGGGTATCAACAACACTCAAATAAGATTAGACAAGTGACAAGCCTATGCTAATAGATATGGGTGTGCAACATAATAATCAGCCCACCATTCTACTTATGTAGAGTGGTGCCTAGGTTGGTATCCCAACCCTCACCCTGCATATGTATGTGGTGAGTGATCTTAAAGAATGTTTGTTTCTCTATACTATAAAAATTTTATAGTTGAAGGTCGTAATCTAGGTTACGCATGCTCTCTATGGGAGTCCCCTATATACCTTACAATATAGTGGGGCCCAAATATGTATAGAGATATTGTATGATGCCTATGTATTAGAGTGTTACCTCTTTACTTCATGGATTCCTTTATGGGTAAACTTTCTTAGCTTTACAACAATTATCCTTGATGTTTATATTCTGCTAGAACACAGAGTTTGGATTAGTGTATAGTGAAGAAATCCACATCACAACCTCCCTAAAGACTATGAAAAGTGTGTGTGGATGAATTCCACATCACATTTACCATATAAAATAAAAAGGTTTATCCATTGTTTTTTATCCCAATATCTCCTTAGGGGTGCGAGGGGAGACCATACACAGCCTTAGCCTCAGGTAGACAAACAAGCAAGCAAAAAGATTATGCTAAAATAACCAAATTTGACACACACATACAAGTTAAATAATTAAACTCAATTATATGTGATAAAAATATGTCATGAAATGTTTTTATATGTCAATTATTTGATGGTTAGACCTAAAACACAAAGGTTAGTAGTTTGATTTGGGTCTTTGGAGGTAACTTAAAAAAACACAATAATAAATTGTAAATTACTTTTACACAAAGTGAAGCCATAAATCCATAAAGTGAAGTCATGTTTGTAAAAATAAAAGACAATACATAGATATATTACTCAAAAATAGAAGGAATTGAAGCCACTTTTGTTGAGATTGAAGTCACCAAAATTAGATAAAATTTGCTAATATAGATAATAAACTCAAAAAACTCAAAAATTCAAACTCATTAGTCATTATTACGAAGCTACTACTAAGGATATAAAATATGACTTTGATGATATTAGAGACATTAATAGATTTAAAATCCAAATATTTTTACATGGATGGATTCCTCTTTTTAATACCTTCATTTTTATGTAAATGAGAGGTTAAATAGACCCCTAAGTCAAAATTTATGGCGTCCAAAAGATGGATTATTTAGTGGAAAATCATAGTGTAAATCCAATTTTGTAGTTATCAAATCTACTTCTGGGTTTAGCAAATCTACTTCTAGTTATAAAGACACTTCTAGTGTTAACAAATCTGCTTTTGTCACAGACAAAGCCACATTTCTATAGTTATAGATTTGAAATCTACACACAAAAGGAAAAAATATGTGAAATTTCTAAAAATGTAACTAAATCATTCGTATAAATATGAATTCACAACTTGACAAAAGTATTTTTTCACAAAATAATCAAAAATTTCAAATAGTTAGTCAGGTTGTAGTAGTTTATTATGAAGTCATAATTGTCAACAATGAAATCATGCTTATAGAGGATGAAACTACATCTATTTAGAAGTGGATTCGAACATGCACACAAATAAAATCAATAAATACATGAAAACTCTATAATGATGAGCAAAATTGTTAGTATTAAAATGAATTCACAAGTCAACATAAATGATTTTAAACATAATAATCAAAAACATTCAAATGGTTAGTTCACTTCTAGTGGTTAAGTCTGATTGTTGAGAGGGAAATCATGATTGTCAAGATCAAAGTGTTTCCATAGATCAAATTATAATTTACACAAAGTGAAATCGCTTCAAGTCTAAAAGTGAAAATTCATATAAATTTGGATGTTTTTAGCATCCATTATTCTTCCAAAGGGACATATAAGCTTTTTATAACACATTAAAGTCTCAACAAGCATGAGTTAGGGGTAACTCCCATGATGGTCACAAAAATGTGATGTGAAAATAAGTGTTACAAGAAAATATAATGGAACAATGAAATAAGCTCAAAATTCCTACTCTAAACCCACTCACAAGCACCTTTGATTGAGATGAAGGAACAAGAGATTCATATGCGAATTTAAAATGATATATAAACAACTAATTATACCTCAAATTCAATACATTTATCACCCTTGATGAGATTATATGTGCTCAAAATGACTTTGATATGTTTGAAAATTGATAATGGATGTTTTATTGCTTGTAGACTCAAGACTTAGACAACAGGTTGATATGATGACTAATTTTCTTGGTAATGGAAGATAGCTTGGATGCAAGGTGATAGTGATAATGTAATGTAAAAAGGTTTATGGATGATCCTAAGAGTTCTTGGCTTCTATGGAGTTGTGTTTCAAGTTATATAATTACATGGAAGGATTAATGGTGTAGATTGAGCCAAGTGAAATTAATATCAACCGCTAGGATGGATGTGAAGATTTGGTATGTGGCAATAGGAATTAAAAACTCTTAGAAAATTCTAGCTTGAGGGATAGTGTAGAAGATTGTAGAGGATCTAGATGATGTTACATGTGGATTATAGGATTCTAGATGTAATTAGGATAATAAATGAGGATTATATATAAGATTAAAAAAGTGATTTGTATGAATGTTTAGTGGGGGTAGATGGAGGTAGGTGAGTAGGAATTTTAAATTCTTAGATAATGCAAGGATTTGATTAGTGATTAAAAAGAGTGATAATAGGACGATTAATTGATATGGGATGAGGAGTAAGGTTGATATGATGAAAGAATAAATAGGGTATGTTAGATTAATACAAGGATAATTATGGATTAATATGTAAAAGTGCTAAATCAATGGAATTAGCACGAGATGAAGACATAATAAGTAATGCAAGACAAAGTGGTATATTTTAAGTGTATATAGTGTGATCCTTGCTCCCCTCTTCTTATTTTCCCTTGTCCCTCCCTACACTTTCACCCATGTGCTTTACATTGATCACATATTTGTATATAGATTTGCCTATGGAAACATCATACCCACTTGATCTTTATTAGCCATTCCCCTGGGGGTGTTATACCCACTCCATCTCCTTACACACACACACACACACACACACACATACATGTGGGGGAATGATACTCACATTTATCTCTCTAAGAGTCTTATTGACATATCCTACATGTATGGAGTCCATCACATCCTTGCGTCTCATAAACTTAAATTAACCATACAAATCCTAGTCTTGCATATACTTTGACACATTATTAGTGCTCACATATGATACATTTATTGTCATATCTTACTTGAGTATTTACAAAAACTAGGGGTATATTATTGTCACATAAATGATGTAGATACTGAAATTTGGTATTCAAATAATAGGAAATGTGAGTTTTTATTTATCTTTACTATACATGACTTATGCATACATATATGACTCTCATTTGAAATTATATCACATTTACATGATTTTCATGGGTCCAATCCTCCCTATTTACTATCATTCACCCATAAGAATTCCCTTACCTATGCCAAACCAATCAATTATCATACTCAGACATATTCATATCAATATTCCTATCTCTTGGACAAAACCATCAAACTTAGAAGGTACTAAAATTTAGGTAGCACCCAAACTTAACGGTTTCATCCTGCACCAAGCAACAATCACATTTAAAATTTAAATCATTCCTATGGGTTGAATTGTACTTTTCACATGTTGTTGGCATGAGAAAGTACCCAAAGAGTCCCATTTAAATATAAATTATGTCTAAGCCTATTTCCCTATCTAACTCTCATCAAGGAAATATATATATATATGTGTGTGTGTTTTTCCACATTCAAATGGACTTATTTATTCTCTCCAATTTACCAAGCAGTCACAAGGATCAGGTCTTAGCCAATCTAAAGCACCTCAAATCTAATTCAAAGTTGTAATTTTCCAAGTGTCAAAAGTTAGATCACATATTACATACATTTAATGAGCACTATTACACACATACACCTAACAGGGAGAACTACATATTTTCAACTTCCCTCTTTGAAGTATTGGATATGTAGGTAGCATTCATCATTCAATGGTTAGTGGTCAGGGTCAACTCAACCCATCTTATTTTCCATTTTACAATCATAAACCTAGTGTTGAAAGTGGACCTAGGGTTTCAATAAAAGGACACATATTTTTGGGTATTATGCCCATAATCATACCTAGGGATCATGCACACACACATAATAAAATTAGGTGCAATGACCCATACCAGAATAGAGACGCATCAATTACACAAACAAAACTATGGAGTTCGGTCACTATCATCATATGGTACTAACTAGATGCTGACATTATTATTTATGCATGCTCATAACTCCAATTCCTAATATGAGGGCCTCACAATAAGGTTTCTACCTATTTTGTCACCTAAATTTAGTCTCAGACCTGCACATTCTGTAAAATAATAAGTATCTTATCCATCTTAGTAATTTCCATATTTAGTGAGTGTAAATTCTAAATAAATATTTTTCTTTTAAAATTTAGATGTAAGTTTTTGTTATATTTCATACAATTTGAATAATACACACATTTATATATTATTAAGATTCATCAACCAAAATAAGGTAAAATATATTGGTGAACCCATATATTATATCAAACATAGCCAAACCCTAGATCTTCCCTTAGGGTTTCATCCTTCTTTCTTGGGTTTAAGATTTATATATGTATATAAATATGATTTTCAATTTTGATTCATGATTTTAATTTATACACAAATTACACGTAGTTATATTGAATGTAAAAAAAATTAACTCAAGTTATGATTTTAATAACTATATATTGTTTTAATTTAATATGTAAAATTTGTAAAAATTGTGTGATTCCATGGATCAAATATTTATGAACTAATAAGGCTAAAATAAATAATGAATGACCTCTACCTTGTCTCAATTCATATTATTGTAATATTAAATTTGAATTGCTTCTTGTTACCACTAGGTGCCAAATGGCATGCATGAATCCTTTCCTTCCTCCTCCCCTTAGACCTCAAGGTTATTTTACGTACCATTTGTCTCTCATTATTCACCCAAAACTTATATTGGACTATGTGGTCCACATTATCAATATTAGGAGAGATAGGATGATCTAGAATAAAGGTAGTAAACATGTTCCCCCTTAACCCTCTCCATCTCCCATGAAGCAAACCAATCAACCCCAAGGGTATGACATCATTGAACAACAAAAGAATACCCATGATAAGATTCTATCATTGAATTACTAAATAAATCAGCTATTTACAAAGACATCTTATATGAGATATTGCATGAGACAACTCTCCCTAATGATACAACACTTATATACTTTGCTTCTATCATGAATACATTAAAATATACAAAATAAATCATTACCTTTGACAAGGAAAACTTACCTATGAAACACATAATAGAGAAAATTTTCCCATTGTTTATTCATGCCTAAATTCAAAACAACACAATCAAACATCTGTTAATAAATAAAGGCTTAAAAATGAATATTTGCAGCATAAATTTCTTACAATAATTGGGTATTAATATGGATGGTATTAAAAAATAAAATTAGAGAATAAGAGGATTTGATAATATTCCACATTAGGTACTTGGGTCAATTTCATTGGATGTGAAACTAGGACCAAAGATAGTCTTTACTTTATTTCATGATGTAAGAGCATCACTTCTAATTTCATATGTGGATTATTTTGATCAATTTTCATTTTCATAGTTATTACTATTAGTCATATAAGTCTTATAATCCATATTTTAATCATTTCTAGGTGTTAGATTGGTCTAAAATTTGAATTTGGCTTCATTTTTTCTCGCCAAAATGATCAATTCAAAATTTTGAATAGTTTTCTTTCATTTTGGAGTATTTTTTTTTAAAATGGTAGATTTTAAAGATTTTTTTTGGTTTTTTTAGATGTATATAGGATCTTAAAGTGATATCTAGTGTTTTGTGCACTGGTTATTTCATATGTCATGTTTAATCCATGGTCCAGTTCAAAATGCATTTAAGTTCTTTCAAAGACCTATGATGGAGCAATCTTAAAATAGTTAGAGTCTTTGTAGGAGGATATAATGTTTGTAAATATTTAAATGAATCATAATTATATATGATAATAAGTTTTTTAATCTCCAATAATGAGAGAGAGAGAGAGAGAGAGAAGAGATTGTTCAAATAAAGAAGATAGTCATTTCAAGAATTTTGTGCATGCTTATAACAATTTTGAATTTCAATACAAAATGTTAGCTTGTGGAATGTGTTTGAATGAAAATTTAATATTTATGAGTGTGTTTAAAATATTATTATTGAAACTCTTGATACATTAAGACAATTTGATCATCTTTAGGTTAAATAGAGAGAACTCAGTTTTATGCAATTATATGTGTCTTTAACAAGTGAAGGTAAAGAAGAAAGTTCTTGAATTCTTTAGGTTTGTTTTGATATTGGGAAGGTATTTAAAAAAATTATTATTTTAAGATAAATTTTTTTAATACCAAAAATCACAAAAAATATTCAGACTTGATCACAACCTTCAATTCTACCCACACGGGCCTGTACATTATTTTTGGGAGTCTTATCTAGGTGAGTTTTATAATTTTTTGAATCTTTTTGTCAATAAATAATAGTGTTTTTATATCCCTGATTTTTTATTTACATTTTAAATACCTTTTAAAATTAAATTCAGTCCTTGAAACCCCTTTTGATTCTTGAAATCCTTATTTTACTCTCTTGTGTCCTGTATCAAAAACCTAGTTAAGGGTTACAACCATTTCATGGTTTGGGTACTTGGGCATTGTACCAAACTTTAAAATTTGTCATAATATCTGGGTTTTGTGTCTTAAAGGTGAATCAAACACTTTTTTTCATTCTTGTCACATGTGGAGCTTATAATATCTAAAACTTAGTTTGAGGCCTAAGAGACCTAACTAGAGGCCTAATTCGCAGAGAGGAAGTTTGAGTTAGTGCACTTATTTTGTGAGTTGGATCCTAAAACTTTATAAATAGTTTTAAAACCTTAATGGGTATCTTAAACTGTATTTTTTTATGTTTTAACCTTGTATTCTTGACAAACCATCAAGAAAAGTGTCTTAGGAGGGCTACTAGAAATAAACCTAAAAGAGAAGAAATTCTTGAAAATAAAGGACTTCCCTTTAGATTTTGAGCCTTAAATTTTTAATTTTACTCAATAAGGATAAAGGTTACTTTAATATCTAATTATTTGGATTCAAAAACTTATGAAATTATCAAACCATCCCAAAAGGTGCTTTGGGAGGGTTAGTAACTAAAGCCTTGCAAAAGGAAAGTTCATTCAAAGTTATTTTTTATTCTCCCTCTACATGAGTTTGGTATCTAAATGAGGATTAAATAATATTTAAACTCTTATACAACAAGGGTGAATTGATTGTTTGGTGGTCAATAAAGTTTAGAAGCTAGAATGCCACCTAGAATGAACCCCAGAGGAGGTGGAAGAGTAGGTATCCAAATGGGAGATGCAATACTAGAAAAATTAAGGAACCTCAAATTTATTTTTATTTCAAGGTTGATATAATAATAGACAAATAAATGAAGAGGATTCATAACAGGGGATGAAATTGATAGAGAAGAAGAGCTATAGGTACTATAACAAGGAGCAAAGGAAAAAGTTGAAGAACATGAATAAGAAGGAATAGATAGACTACTTAAAGTAGTCATGGGATAGGGGTCTAAACCCAAAATAGAACTTCCTAATTATGTATGAAACCTTTATAATGAAGAACTTATTGATTGGATAACAAAACTAGATAAATATTTTGAATATGAGAATGTACATGATGAGAACAAGGTTAGATTTTCTTGCACTAAGCTAAAATGACATCCATCCCTTTGGTGGGATTTCATATAGGATGAAAGGATAAATAAAGGTAAGTCCAAGATCAAATATTGGGATAGGATGGTATCCAAATTGAAATCAAAGTTATTGCCAAGTGATTATCAAACTAATTTGTTCAAGAAGTTGTAGAATTTGAAGCAAAGGGAAATGGGTGTTAAGGAGTACACCAAGGAATTTTATAATTTGACCATTGGGAAAATTCATGTGGAATAAGATATGGATAAGTTATCTAAGTATCTCAATGGGATGAGATACAATCTATAGGATAAAATTAGTTTGGTGAGTCCTAGAACACTTGAAGAGTGTTACCAATATGCATTGAAAGCTAAAAACAAGCTTAATTGAATACAAACACAACAAAATAAAGTTAGAGGTAGAGGATATAGAGGAAAGAGTTAGCAAGGAGGTAGAGGCACCTCATAGAGAAACCATGGAGAATCTAGTACTTCCCAAGAAAAATCTTCTAATCTTTAAGGTGGATTTAGAGGTAGGAGTCCATGTTTCAGAGGTGGATATGCATCAAAAGGAAGAAGATCTAGTGGCTTCAAAGGTAAGTGCTTCAAGTGTAATAATTTTTTTAGACATATGTTTTGGGAATGTTTAGAGGATAAACAAGTAGGAATTTATAGGACTCAAAATATAAATTAGGTTGTTCAAGCAACAAAGTAAGAGAGTGTTAGCTTTTTATCTCATGTGGAAGAGACAAAGGTATGTGAATCCTTGCTTATGAGAAGAGTGATGATAAATACACCTAAAGAGAAGGATCTTTCACAAAGGAAGACTCATTTCAAGACCTCATGCCAATGTTAGGTCAAGTGCTTCAAAATGGTCATTGATTCAGGTAGCATAGATAACTTAGTTTCAGTTGAAATAGTTGATAAACTAGGATTAAAAGGATTTCCCCATCCAACTCCCTACAAGGTTTCATGGTTACAAAAAGGGTAGAAAGTATTGGTTAGTGAGTAGTGTTGGGTGTAATTTCAAATTGGAAGTTATAAAGATAAAATTCTTTGTGACATCATGCCAATGGACGTGTGCCATGTGCTATTTGGAAGGCCTTGGAAATATGATAGAAAAACAACACATGATGGAAGGAGAAATGTTTGTACCTTGGAGAAGGATGTCATAATTCATACCTTGTTGCCTATGAAAGAGGAAGATAGTGAATGTAATATTGGTTCAAGTGTGATGCTAATAAATGAAAAGGAGTTTGTGAATGTAATGAAAGAAGAAGAATTAGGATTTGCAATGGTTATCAAGCTTAGAATAGTCATAAAAACAACCAAGGTGAATGAGTTTTCTCAAGAGTTATAATATGTGTTAAAGGACTATGTTTATATCATAGTAGATGAACTACCTAGTGAGCTTCCACCTATGAGGAAAATCAATCATCATATTGAATTCATTCCATGAAATGTCCCAAATTAGGGAATTTTCTGAATTCTAATTTTTTTGTAAAACTCTAGGTAAATAGTCAAATATAATTTTTATTTCCATAAAACTCTAACGGCCAAATATTCCCAAAATAAGCACAAAAATATACTAAGCTCGAAGCAACAAATAGCTAGTCAAAACAAGTGATTTATCCTGCAAAAAAATGGAAATAAATCCTCAACCCTAGATGCCCCCAATATGGAATATTTAATTGAAATTTGCAGCTGATATATCAAGTGAAACCCTCATAAATTTGCATGAATATTATTTAATTAATAAGCAAAATTTATTATGAAAATTTGAATGTATTTAGAACCACAAAGCCCTTCAAACCAATTTCCCAAAGCTAGAAAAAATATATAAATTATTTTTAGAATATTCAAGGAAAGAATGATGCTCAAAATAAGGTCAAACCCTTCCTAAATCAAGTCACCACACTGTATAAATATTAAGATAAAATTAGAATATGGTTTTGGCTTGAAATAAACCCTAAAACCCTATAAACCATCTCTACCACCAATTCGCCCTAACTAGAAATAGTTAATTCCATCAATAAAGTTCATGTAGCCCTCCAATGAGGGCTCTTCAATATATCCAAGTAGCTCCTAATAATCTTAACCCCCTCTCCAAATACAATATTTTTGTCTTTTCTAAATATTAGGTTCAAATGCAAGCTCAAGATAAAGCTGCCCTAGATGATAAATGAGATTTTACATCTCCACTCCTTGCTTGAAGGTTTTCATCTTCAAAGAAATGTCTCAATCATTTTCATTCTTAATGACCAATATTTTGAATATCAAACATAACATGCTTCCAAATGAAACCTTCCTTTCTTTTTATACAACTTCACCCAAGGGGCATGCCCAAATGGGAGGGAAACACATATTCAAATCATAAGTAATATTAATTTTAAAATGCTCATGACCCTTAAAGGGCCAAAAATTAAGTGATTCTTTAACATAAAGTACATTTTAAATTAACTTTTACATATATTCATTCAAAATAACTTATTTATCTTTCCCTTCTTTCTTTTCCCTTAGCCCCCAGGAAATGGTTAAGGCTAATGATATTCAATGATATCCCTAAAAAAAGAGGGACGTGAAAATCTTCCCTATCCAAAATTTCTTGTCTTAAAGAAATTTAAGTACCCATAGGGTTGTTCCGACCATAGATTTTGTGCACAATTCGAACCTTGGTCCATCCCATGTGGGAGAACCCTTTTGATGAAGCCTCTTACTGGTATATATGAGGATTATTTGTTGTTTATGCAAGCTATAATTTCAAAGACAATAACATCATATCTTCTTGCCATTGAGACCATGTACTTTTACAAATGCCAACAAAATGATGAAAGCAATGAAAATTTCAAAATTGGCATTACCAAAGTGGCTAGAAAAATGCATTCTAACCATGTGATCTTCAAATATTTGGGCCTGGATTGTCCTTATATCAGCAACTTCACCAAAAAAAATCTCCATTGTGTTCTATGGTGTCTTATTTGGGATGGAAGTCCTTTCCACAAGGTGATTCTCCAATCCTTGGTTCTCATGCTCCTAAACCCTCTGATATTAGAGAGGGATGCCTTTCAAGGAGATCTATGCATGATGAATATAGGGCTGCATTAGTAACTTACAGCCATGTAATTATTCTTGGATATCTCTTTTCTAAATTTTATTTTTCCCCTTGGTGTGTCAAACATGTATGCAACTTTAAGATGAATAACATTAGAATCAAGTTTTACCTTAGAAGAGTCAAATTTGTCTTAGTAAGTATGACAAAAAAAGGTGTTACAGCGACCTTTCACATTTTTTTCCTCATTCCATACCATACACCCTTCACTACCATGCCCCCAACTCTCCCAAACATGCCTCAAGCTTCCCCAAACATGCCCACAAAGGGTTGGAAGTTCCCAAATTACCACCAAAGTCCATAGTCCCTTCACCAAGGAGATTGCCATCTTGTATCCCAAACTGACTTTACTATTATAGGGACTATAACTATGATGTATAGTTATGAATTCTTCCTCAAAACCCAACCAATTCATCACCAATTTGGCCTCCCATATATCCTCCATATCCATGAACTTTAAGGATGTCCATAAGAACACAAACTTCATATAAAAGGAACTATGGCTGCCAAAACAAAAACATTTGGAAAGTGATACCTTGTTGTCCCAAATGGAAAATCCCATTTGATCTTAATTTTTGGTATACACACTAGTGTGGACACCTTTTAAAAACCCCTTGGTAACTCTTACATGCCATGGTAGGCTCCTCCAATCTTGCAACAAAAGAATAACAAAGTTTTTATTAAAAAACATACTTTGGAGATATACAATATCCCTTAAACCCAAAATTTTCTAAGTAATAAAGTGCACTTCTCCTTATTATTAGGGGTTGTAGTCTGATTCAAATTTTAAACCTTTTAACCTCAATAGGTGGCTAAACTTGCTTCATCAACTCAAAAATTTATGAGTAAGAAAATTCAAACGTTGTATATACATTTTCAGAACTCACCCTAAGTTGTAGCATGCCTAAAAATTCAACATTTTTGTACTCATATGGTGGTTGGACCTGCTTTACCAACTCATAATTTTTGGAGTAAAAAAATTCAAACCTTGCATAAACACTTTTAGGACTTACCATGGGCTGTAAAAAGCTTTAAAAACCATATTTTTTGTCCTCAATAAATGGCTGAAATTGTTTCAACAACTCAGAATTTTGAGTACGAAAATTTAGACTTTGAAAAAACACTTTTAGAATTGGTTAAGGGCTGTAATGTACTCAAAAAATGTGAAATTTTTACCTTAATAGGTAACTAATTTTTCCCTTCAAACTCACTATTCTTGTGGCTCAAAAAATTCTAAAACTTCATAACCAATTCTGATTTTTGTTTACACCCTTTAAATTGGTCTTTAATGCAAAATTGAGATTTGCCTTCATACCTTAGAATCAAGCTCATGTACAAAAAAATTTGATGATTTTCTACATACCTTTAAGGCTTTCCTTTTACCACTTTATTGACCTTTTTGGAAGGGAACATTTTTCCCACCTTTGTTCCACTCACCAAACCAAGTGTGTGACCAAATTCCACCATGAGAGGTGGTTGTTCCAACTTAGAAAAAACAACTTTCCTTGCATTTCTCTTTGCTATTTCAATTTATCTCCCTAATGCTCCTACATGTGGAAAAAATAAATTAGTAAAAACCATGGTGTTTAACAACACCCTTTTGATTCCCTTATCAAGCTCTAGGATCATGAAGTGCATCCTTTCTTGATGCCTTGCTTCTTCTTTGCAACTCCCCCATATTCAGAATTCAAAAGATAAGTTCATGTTTCTCTTGACAGAGCTATAGCAATTTATTTTCCCCTCCATTATTTCTCTTATAGTGGCTGTAAATCCCCTCATGCATGTGTAACCATTCCCATGGTGTTGAGGTGTAAGAGGCACACCTTCTGAGAGCCAATACTCACCATGGCAATAAGAAACTTGATGGAAAGCAAACTAAAAAATGGGGAAAATAGAAGTTAATGTGCTACTTACAATTCTTCCTTTGATCCTTGTATCATGATACTTCTTGCTTATACCTCTTTCCATGATGGTCCAAGATTTATCCTTTGTTTCACAACATAACATAATGATAAATATATGGTTGTAAGGCTCACTACATCCCAAATCCATGTTGGAGGCTTGTAATGCTTATCCCTAAGGTTCACTTAGATGAATTTTCTTCCCCGTTGAGTGCCATTCAACTCCACCTTATTGTTAGCACAAGTTTTACACTCAAAACATTGAAAGACCCAAGCATGAGGAGAAAATAATGAGCACTCATCAAGAAGATAACCCAATTTATTACCTATACAAAAATCTAATTTTTCTTGCCCAATATGCAAAATGGATTCTTCTTCTTTCTTACCTTCCTCTTTCTTTTGTTCTTTTGATTGCTCATGAAGTTGTTGAAAAACTTCTTCTTGCTTCACCTTGGGAAGTTCTAATTTTTCTATTAATCCCCCCTTAGTTTTTACCTTTGCAACCCCATTGGTTACTCCATCGCTTGTTGAAAACCTTCACTATACTAACCTTAAATTTATGGCTCTTTTGGTTCAAAAAATTCAATCCTTGGCTACCCTTTACTTAGATGAAACAACTTTTCATGCTGCTCATGAAGTTGTTGGACAATTCTTCTTGCTACCCCACTTTTTATGAATTGTGAAACTTAGAAATTTCACTAATTGGCTGCCCCAATTTTTATGATTTATGAATTTCAAAAGATTCAACACTTGGTTTCCCCAAGGTGTTTGATTTTTATTCAAAGTAAGGTTCTGGACCAACCCCATGAAACTTGAATATGAGCCTCTTGTTGAATTACTCATAGTTGTATATGCAGTGATGCCCTTAGGTTATCAACCCTTGGTGTCACCAATCATGGGAATCCCCTTATAAATGTGTTGTGATGAATCTTAGGGACTTCTCTACCTCTAAAGGATGAAGTGTAAGGTATGTAACTAATTTACCAATACATGCTCTAGCTAAAATGTTTGTAAAACCATCAAATGTGGGAATAACAATCTTCCTCAAAGCATCAAGTAACTCCCATCTAACTTGAGTACTACCCTTAACTCTTTAACATGATACAAAATCCTTGAGGTCCATGTCCTTCCTGAAAGGGGGTGGGTATGTCATATACTCCTCATAAATCTCCATCAAGTCCATCTAAATGGAAGTTTGATCCTTCCTTTCATGAGCTTGAGAGGATCTCTCAAACCTTGTACTGTCCATATCTCCCATGTCACTATTTGACATGAAACCCTCAAACCCCATAACTGGCCAAGAAATTGGCTCTAATACCACTAAAATGTCCCAAATTAGGGAATTTTCTAAATTTTAATTTTCTTATAAAACCCTAGGTAAATAGTCAAATCTAATTTTATTTCCTACAAACCCTAATTGCCAAATATTCACAAAACTAGCATAAAAATATGCTAAGCTCGAAGAAACAAATAGCTGGTCCAAAAAAGTGATTTATCCTCCCAAAAAATGGAAGCAAATCCTCAAACCCTATATTCAACCAAGATGGAATATTTAATTGAAATTTATAATTGATATATCAAGTGAAACCCTCATAAATTTGCATGAATATTATTGAATTGATAGACATAATTTATTATGAAAATTTGAGTGTATTTGGATCCACAAAGCCCTTCAAACCAATTCACCAAAGCTAGAAAAAATATATAAATTATTTTCAAAATATTCAAAGCAAGAATGACCCTCAAAATAAGGTCAGACCCTTACCAAATCAAGTCACCACATTGCATAAATATTAGGATAATATCATAATATGGTTTTGGCTTTAAATAAGCCCTAAAACCCTACAAACTAGCTCTACCATAAAGTCACCCTAACTATAAATAATCAATTCTAGAAATAAAGTCCATGCATCCCTCCAGTGAGGGGTCTTCAATCTATCCAAGTAGCTCCCAAGGCTCCCAACCCTAGTTATTCCTCTCTAAATGCAATATTTTTGTCATTTTTGAATATTAGGTTCAAATACAACCTCAAGATGAAGTTCCCCTAGATGATAAATAAGGGTTTGGGTCCTCACTCCTTCTTTTCTTGAAGGTTTTTATCTTCAAAGTAATGGCTTAAGCATTTTCATACTTAATGACCAATATTTTGAATATCAAACATAACATGATTCCAAATGAAACCTTCCTTTCTTTTTATACAACTTCCCCCAAGAGGCATGCCAAAATGGGAGGGAAACACATATTCAAATCATAAGTAATATTTCTTTTAAAATGCTCATGACCCTTAAAGGGCCCTAACTTAAGTGATTCTTATAAAATAAAGTACCTTTTACATATATTCATTCAAAATAACTTATTTCTCTTTCCCTTCTTTCATTTCCCTTAGCCCCCAAGAAATGGTTAAGGCTAAGGGTTTTCAATGATATCCCTAACAAAAGAGAGACATGACATTCCAGAAGCAAGCTTACCTAATAAGGCTACATATAAGATGACACCATAGGAAAATGTTGAGATTAAAAATCAAGTTCAAGAACTTTTGGACAAGGGGCTGGTTAAAGAAAGCCTTAGCCCATGTGCATTGCCAACAATGTTAGTGCCCAAGAAAGAAAGAGAGTAAAGAATGTGTACAGACTCTAGGTCCATAAACAAAATTACTATGAGTTACAGGTTTCCTCTACCAAGGATTAAAGACTTGATGGATTGTTTGAGTGGGTCAAACTATTTCTCCAAGATTGACATCAAAATTGGATATTACCAAATCAAAATTAGTCATGGAGATGAATGGAAAACAACTTTCAAGACTAACGAAGGGTTGTATCAATGGCTTGTCATGCCATTTGGCCTCACTAATGCACCTAGTAAATTCATGAGGATCATGAATGAAGTCCTTAATCCTTTCATAGGTAAGTTTTTTTTAATTTATTTGGATGATATTATGATTTATAATTATAGAAAAGAAGAACATCTCCATCATTTGAATTTGGTTATGAGAATATTACAAGAGGAGAAGTTACTAATAAATCTCAAGAAATGTGTATTCATGAAGACAAAATTGTTATGCCTTGCCTTTGTGATATCTCAAGGAGTGTTAAAAATGGATAGGAACAAAGTGAAATCCATAATAGAGTGTCCAACTCCCAATTCAGCTACAAAGGTAATAATTTTTCATGGCCTTGCATGCTTTTATAGGAAATTCATTAGAAACTTTAGTAGAATTTGTGCTCCCATCATAGATACTATCAGAGGAGATAAGAAAAAGTTTGTGTGTATTGACTTAGTTGAGATAAAATTTTAGTTTTTGAAGAAAAATATTATTGAACAATGCATGCTAGCACTCCCTAATTTCAACAAAGTTTTCCAGGTGGAATGTGATGCAAGTGGAGTAGCCATTGGGGTTGTCTTGAGTGAGGAGGGTAGACCTATAGCCTACTTTAGTGAAAAACTAAATTATGCTAAAAATAAGTACTCATCTTATGATTTGGATTTCTATGAAATGGTGTATGCCTTGAGGTAATGGAGGCATTATCTAATACCTAAAGATTTTATGATCTTCATAGATAACCATACTCTACAATTCATCACTGGTCAGCCCAAGCTCAATCATAGGCATATGAAATAGATAAAATATTTGCATAATTTCACTTTTACTATCAAATATAAGAAAGGTTAGAGTAATGAGGTGGAATATGCCTTAAGTAGGAGGGAATTTATAGTCAATGAAGTTCAGCTTGAGATTTTTGGCATTGAATCCCTTAAGGAGTTGCATGAGAGTGATGAAGATTTTCAAGAGACCTATAAGGCTTGTAATCATCCAAATACCTTGAATAAATAACCATGGTTGTACTAAATGATACAAGATGGATTTTTATTCAAAGGGATACAATTTTGTGTGCCAAAGAGTTCAATAAGGAAAAACTTGATCAAAGAGAAGCATTGTGAGAGCATGGTAGGACACTTTAGACTTGACAAGACATTGGAGCATCTCACTAGGCATTAATTTTATCCCAGAATGCAATCTAAGATAAGAAGGTATGTATAAATATGTAAGGTTTGTCAAATTACTAAGGGTAAAATTACCAATACATGGGACTCTATTAGTATGGACTTTGTAATGGGGATGCCTAGAACTCAAAGAGGCTATGACTCTGTCTTTGTAGTGGTGGACAAGTTTTCCATGATGGCACACTTTATACCTTGAAAAACTACCAATGATGCTACACACATATCATTTTTTTTCTTTAAGGAGGTTATTATGCTACATGGACTCCCACTAAGAATCATATCTGATAGGGATACCAAATTTGTAGGTCACTTTTGGAGGACCTTATGGAAAAAGCTTGGAATAAATCTGGGTTTTCGTTCAACATACCACCCTTAGATAGATGGACAAATTTATTTGGCTAACAGGAGCTTAGGAAACTTGCTTAGGTGTCTATCAAAAGATAATCCCAAATAATGAGATTTGGTACTACCACAAGCAGAGTTTGCATAAAATGACTCCTCCAATAGGAACATTGGCATGAGTCTATTATAGGTCATGTATGGCATGTGACCAATAGGGGTTTTTGAACTAAGAGACTTGAGAAAAATGGAGAAAATAAGTGTTCAAGGAGAGGAGTTTGTTGTGGCTATGTAAGAAGTACATAAACAAGTGAAAAGATAGTTAGAGATAAGTGTGGACAAATACAAGAAGCAGGTAGACTTGAGGAGAAGAAAAGTCATTTTTAAAATTGGTGACATGGTTTTGTATCACCTAAGGAAGAAGAGATTTCTAAAAGGTGAGTAATAAAAACTCAAGATGAAGGATATAGGTCATCACAAAGTTATAAGGAAATTTTATAATAATGCCTATGAGATAGAGGTATTTAGTGGAGTGGGCTTCTCTCCCATTTTCAATGTTTCATACTTATATCCATTTAAATAAGGTGATGAACATGAGAAACAACAAGAGAATAAGGTGCAATAGTCCAAGAATGGACAAGTCAGTTACCTATAGTTAAGAAGGAGGAGCTATAGATCATCTTAGACAAGAAAATTATGAAGAAAATAAGAAACACCATCTTCATGAAGATGCCACTTGGATGACAAAATAAGAGATCAAGATACATGGAAGTACTCTTGCAGACCTCTTGAACAACAATTCATGAGTCCACTTTTTTTCTGCCCCTTGGGAGTATGATGCAAGAGCATCACTTCTAGTTTCATTTTTGGCTTTCTTTGATCAATTTTGGTTTGAATATTTAGTTATAGTGGTTTTATATGTCTTATAATCCATATTTGAATCATTTCTAGGTGTTAGATTGGTCTAAAATTTGAATTTGGCTTCATTTGCATTTTTCTACCAAAATGACCAATTCAAATTTTTGAATAGTTTTCTTTGGTTTTGAAGTATTTTTTTTTAAAATGGTGGATTTTAAAGATGGTTTTTGTTTTCTTAATATGTCTAGAGTATATTCAAGTGTTTTATGTTATTTTGGATACTTTGGTTATTTCATATGTCATGTTTAATCCATGGTCTAGTTCAAAATGCATTTAAGTTCATTCAAAAACCTATGTTCAAGCAATATTAAAATAGTTAGAGTCTTTGTAGGAGGATATAATGTTTTTATATATTAAAATGAATCATAATGATATATGAGAATAAGTTTTTAAATCTCCAAGAATGAGAGAGAAAGAGGAGACAACTCAAAGAAGGAAGATAATCATTTCAAGAATTATGTGCATGCTTATAACAGTTTTGAATTCCAAAACATAAGATTAGCTTGTGGAACATGTTTGACTACAAATGTAATATTTATGAGTGTGTTAAAAATATTATTATCGAAACTCTTGATAATTTAAGACAATTTTATCATCTTTAAGCTAAATAGAGAGAGGAACTCAGTTTTATGCCATTTTATGTGTCTTCAATAAGTGGAGGTGAAGAAGAATTTTCTTTCATTGTTTAGGCTTGTTTTGATATTGGGAAGGTACTGAACAAGGTTATTAGCTGAAGATAACTTTTTTGAATACTCAAAATCACAATAAATATTCAAACTTGATCACAACCTTCAATTCTACCCACATAGGCATGTACATTATTTTTGGGAGTCTTGTTTAGGTGAGTTTTGTAAGTTTTTAAATATTTTTTGTCAATAAAAAGTAGTGTTATTATATCCTTGAATTTTTATTGACATTTCACAGATCCTTTCCAACTCAATCCAGTCCTTGAAAACCCTTTTAGTTCTTGAAATCCTTTCTTTACTCTCTCTCGGCCTGTATCAAAGACTTAGTTAAGGGTTATGACCATTTCATAGTTTGGGTACTTGGGCATTGTAACAAACTTTAAAATTTGGCGTAGTAGTTGGGTTTTTTATCCTAAAGGTTAATCAAACACTTATTTTCAATCTTCACATGTGTGGATCTTATAAGAGCTAAAACTCAGTTTCAAGCCTAAGAGACCTAATTGGTAGAGAGGAAGTTTGAGTTAGTGCACTTATTTTGTGAGTTGGATCCTAAAACTTGCTAAATATTTGTAAACCCTTAATCGGTATCTAAAAATTTATTTTTTTGTGTTGTAACCCTGTATTTTTCACAAACCATCAATAAAAGTGTCTTAGGTGGGTTACTAGAAATAAACCTAAAGGAGAGGAAGATCGTGAAAATAGAGGAATTCTTTTTTAGAGTTTGAGTCTGAAATTTTATATGTTTCTCAAAGAGGATAAAGGGTACTTTAATACCTAATTATTTGGCTTGGAAATCTTATTAAATGGTCAAACTATCTTAAAAGGTGCTTTGAGAGGGCTAGTAGTTAAAGCCTTGCAAAAAGAAAGGTCATTCAAAGTAGTTTTTCATTTTCCCTCTCCATCATTTCAAGTCATGATTAATCATTTACATTATAATTTATTGTTGGTGAGACCTTGGATGCAAGTCATGGAAGCAGTACCATCTAAGTTACATAGATGTGTGAAGTTCATGCATGATGGTTATTTGTATACATTCCCCATAGATGATGATCCCTTTAGATTATGTATGATGATCCCTTTAGATTATGTAAAATGACACAATCAAATAATGTGGGTAATTCACAATTAGAATTTATACATTACTCTATAGTACTTCCATCACAACCTATCTCACTAGATTGACTTCATACATCTCAAATTGGAGAATCAAATAGTGTAAATGAGAAGGAGATAATTACAAACATTCATGAAGAAACAAAGAAATCACCACAAGTTAATGTAGAACAAAAAAATATTGTTTCAGATCTTCCTCTTTTGGTTAATTTAGATAATCCAAATTTCATAATTGAAGATTATTATGGTAGTGATGATGATGATAATGATAATTAAGGGAATACAAATGATTATTTACAAGCTAAATTTCAATCCATTGATCTAGATGAGTACTTGTCCAATATTATGTTCACATTTATCAATCTGAAAAACTACATGTACAAAGAAAGTCTCCCCATAAAAGCAATATAAATTTGACAAATGAAAGACAATACTTAAAGACAAACAACATAATCAGAATAAAAACACTTGTTGCATTGTTAACTCATAAAAACATCAAAAGAAAATTCAAGATTTATATTTAAGGATTACATCTCTTGAGGATAAAATGACATGTATCCAAAATTCTGATCATGTTAGTGTCAATTGCACATTTGCCTCTCCATTAAAGAGCTTTGTGCGTCAAAATATATCATCTCAAATATGGGTTCAAAAATGATATACATTTACAATCAATGGTTCAAATAGTTTTCAAAAGGTTAATAAGAATCCAAGTGAAGTTCTAAGAGATATGTTTCAAAATAATTTAATCACTTTTCCTCCAATGTGTCAAGTAAATAAATCTAAATACTATTGTGTTTAGCATATAATGCATGAAAACCATACAAATAATTGTTGGATATTACAATAACAAATTTAAAATCAAGTCATGATTGAAGTAATATAATTACCAACCAACCATGATACAAATAAGGCCAATACCATTTCTCAATAAATGAATTTTATATTAATTGATTTAGAACCTTACAGGGTCACATCCCATTGATTATCTCCTTAACTAGCGTACATATTTGTTCAAAATACTTCAAAAGTACCAAAAAAAATAATATTCCAAAAATAAAAAATTAGAACTTAAGCATGACATGATTTATAATTACATTTTTAATATATGTTATTTATCATATGTCTGGTAGATTACATATCCTTTTTCATATGCACATGCATTTCATGGTATACATGAGTTACATGCAGGACAAACATATACTCAAGATGTTTGGATACATAGATGTTGCACATTTATATATTTAGGGGCCATGCCAATATTGGGTGCATCTTGTCCCATAGGTTATATCGATACATGTTATATCTTTCTGTGACCTTTCCATTTACAATGTTGAGCTATATTGATTGCTTATACATGTCTTGTTATTACTTAGACTCTATAATATGCTAGATTACATGGATATGATACTTTACTATGTTGTGGCATTAACATACTTGGATAGTTAGACCAACTTACTTATTATATGTTTCATTGATATTATTTCTATTTCATAATAGGCTAGTCATTGCTTGTCTATTATTTGTGGCGCTTAACCTTGTTTGAGACATTTACTTATCTTTTACTTGCATTCATTGGCCTTTTGTGTGTGTCATTTATTGTCCATTATTTTTGGCCCCTGTCCTTATGTGTGTGACATTTATTGTCCCTTGTATGTGGCCCTTGGCCTTATGTGGGACATTGAGTGCTACTATGTGTGTCATCCCCATGACATTATTTGTTGATCTTGTTGAGCTTGTTGAGTTTGTTGAATTTATTGGTGTTGTGATCAATATCAAACACCTATCCTTTGTGTGTGGTTTCATGATACATAGCATGCACCTTTTACAAAATACTCTTATTTAGTTATTATATTAGTGATCGTTACTATGTGCATAATTTTTATATACATATTGACATAACAATTATATGTATTACATTACATATGTTTCATACATGATTTGATGACATATTAATTTCCATGATGACATATTTCCATATGTTGACATGAGTATACGTGATTACATCTTTATATATAACATTGATACAATTAACTCTTTCTTTTGAGATGAATGACTCCCAAGCTACATAAAATTAATAGGTGAAGCCACAAGCCATTACTTATTACATGAAATGAGACAAATAAAAATCCCATAGAAATGCTAAAAATAAGGAGAGTAGTGAAACCATAATCTAGGATTAGCTTATATGAGACTAAGAAGAATACAAATATAATAAGACTAACAACAAGCTTATCGAGCTTATAACTAATAAGCTAATTATTCCAATACCTTTCCTTAATGACCAAACCACATGTTTGAGTCATTATTAAAATAAAAATATTAATCCCATACATGAATTTTTTTTAAAAATAGTTCTACTACCACTACAACAATGTATCCAAATGTCCCTATTGTAGTACATGGGTAATGAGTTGTTGTAACTACCAAGTAGAGTAGGAAATGGTGTTGAATATTGGGTTCATTAGATTATGTTAATCCTTGAATTGTTGTCATGATTTACCTATTTTTTAGAGTGACCAATTCTAAAAAAAAAGTATAAATTATACATCAAAACTAAACAACGTAGTATATCCCCTAAAGGATATTTCTATGTCGAGCTATTTAAAACCCAATGCCTACTAATTTTCATTGTTGAATAATTTTGAGACATTTATTGTTCACAATACTCTTATTATTTTTCTATATGCCCCTTCCTCTTTCACTAAACTTAATGGAAAACTTCCATTTTGGTTTGACATTGGTCTTTGAACTTTTGCTTGGTTTCAATTAGTAAGAGCAAAATTTACCTGCTCTTCATCTGGTAAATTTTGATTTCTTAACCTTGTAGTTTGCCTTCCAAAAAGTAAGGCAATTCATCTTTACATACATATTTAATCGTGGCATGGTACCACTTACTTTGTTTTGGTCTTATTGAGTTGATTGTGAAGAGTGAGAAAGACTCTCTTCACCACTTTAACTTGAATCTTCTAGTTTTTCCATCTTTGAACCCTAATCAAATTTGTACCATAACTTGTTACAGAAACATTATCATTAGGTAGAAATACATTACTATTATTGGATTAACTATTATAAAAAACTAATGGTACTTTATCATCTACATCAACATCTTTACTAACCACAATTATGTATGTATATACATATAACAATCTGTATGCATCTATTTGCTCACAATAAACAACAAACATGTATACTTCTCCCAATATAGAAGCAGTGGATCCAAAAAAATGAAAATTAATTACATCATGTGTTTTTCTAGATCATGATTCTTTTAGTGATACATTATTCAAGGCTTGTATGGGACTTCTATTGAGAATGTACACAGTTGTATTCACAACTTCTACCCAGTATTGATGCGGTACATTTTGGATATCCACCATACACCATACCATATCCATGATAGTTATGTTTTGACTTGCCAGTATATCATTATGTTGTGTAGAATATGTCATCTATAATCAAAAGTAATACAAAGCTCCAAAGATTGAAGATGTTCACGTTGGACCATGCAAACCCACTTGTACCAAATCTAATGCATTCTTAGCTCTATGTTCCCTACCAATGTCAAATGAATGTGAAATTTGCTTATCAATTTGACATCATAAACATAAATTCTAACTCTTTTGAATATAAAACATTCCATTCACCATGTTAGTCTGACTTAATGTATGCAAATGCTCATAATCAAGGTGACCATACCTCTTATGCAATATTTCACTAGTGATTTCAACTGCTGCTAGTGCATGCTCTTTTTATATTTTGGGATCAATCAACTTATACAATCCCTTGTTACTAATATCAATAGCAATAAATTTTTGTTCATGAAGATTACTAATCATGTATTTGTTTCCTTTAAATTCCACAAAGAGGTTAGGATTTATAGTCGTTTCACTAGAGAAAGCATATTTTTGGTCATGTCAAGAACAAACTGAACATTTTGAAAAGTGTAAGTAAAAAGATACAATGAAATACAAACATCTCCATATCCTTTCACATAGTGAACCCAACCATCACCTAAAAAAGTTTATATATTGTAACTATCATCTTCTACAAAGTTTACATACTAATCTTTGTGACATGTGTAGTATTTTGATGCACCTAAGTCAAAATCCCATATTCTTGATTTTGTTGACTGATTATATGTGCCACCACAAATACAAACTCACTCATTGAAAATTGTTCATATTCTTTAGCCTTTACATATTATGACTTATTTTTATTATTTTCCAAATCATATTGTCGCTTACGACAATATTTCTTCACATGACCAAATTCCTGACAATAAAAACACTTCTATTTATATTTATTATAAGTACTTACATTATTGTTAAAGGATTATTTTGAACAACTACTAACACTCCATTATTGATTCTTGCTCTTTAATCATGCCATGAACACACTTTTTGTAGAAACAATTAAATGTTCTTTCCTCCTTTCTTTCTGCATGAGTAGTGTAGACAAATTCTCAAAATGAAGGGTGTATGTCTCCGTGATCATATGAAGTGACTTAAAAAAGGAGTCATATGATGGTGTAAATTTATGCATTATTAGAGTAGTCAAGTCTTACTCATCTATAGGTTTTTCAACTGCTTTGAGTTGACCACAAATGTCCTTCAAGTGTAATAAAAAACAAAAAATAGAAACACCTTTCTACATCTTAGTTGGAAATAAAAATAAAAATGCAATACCTTTATAGCATCAAAATCCTAGATTTTAGCTATATTATGTTTCTATAAATCATAAGTAATAGTGGAATTCCTAACTTATAGTATTAAATTATTAGCTACTAAAAGTTTTAACAACTTCAAAGCTTCTTGATGACACTTATCATAGTCATTAGGTTCATCATCTGATCTAGTTTCTTTATCAAGTACAAGTTGATCAAGATTTTGATACTCATAGATGGTATGTATCTTATGACTTCATAATTAAAGTTTTTACCTATCAAGTTTTGAGAATATGAAAATAATAGGTGTTGTAAACTAGCCATTCAAACCTAGTTTTTCACTGAAACAATTAAATTGGAAAAAATAGATAGGGTTTTATAAAATATCTTTTTACATGAAAATTCTACTCTTAAAATGGACAATGTTGTCATTTTTTAGCTTCAAAATATTTACCATTTTTGAGAAATTTAACTAATTGTTTTCCATGAAGTTACCTAAAAATGATGGAAAATTTTTTAATTTCAAGTTTTAAAAATATTTTGACAAAAAATTGTTTTGCATACGATGTTATTTACCTCACCAAATAATAGTGAAATGTTTTGAGCTTCTATTCCTTATCATTTTCTAGAATTAGAATTAATTGTCCCCTAGGTACGTGTTAAGGCAAATTACACACACACACACACACACACACACACACTTATGCTAAAGTTTAAATAAATAATTTTTTAAAGTATAAAAGATTTCTAAAATTAATTTTTCCCTAAATGTTTATGATATTTTAAAACTTTGGTTTAAAAATTATTTTATTTAAATAACCAATGAAAAAATTATTCCACAAGCATGTATGAATGGTGTTCTTCTCCTTTACCAATGGTGCCTTTTCTCACCAAATCAAATTATTTTGAGGTTTGATAATCAGATTTGAGGCATTAAATTAATAAAAAATGGCAAGAAATGATTTAGAGAGCTGGTCACTCTACTTTTCTACCACATTTCTACTCTCATCTTCATAAGGGCGTTCCATTTCTCCTAAATAGCTAAAAATAATTCGATACAACTACATACATATTTCTATTTTAAACAATGGACTTTATTTTTTAACTTCACTAATTTATCATTAGGAATCACAACAACAAAAAATAATAGTAAAATCAAGGTGCCTCCTTGCCACATCCCTCCTTCCTTACCATGCCTCATGCTATTCTTTAGACAACAAGCTCTTTAGAACATTATTCTCATTGAAAGTTCAACTTCACAAAATCCTCCTCACATACAAAATGTTATTATGGCCAACAATATAAATATCATTCCATTTATCTTACTAAGCTATATTTTATTTCCTCTCACCTTCTAGGCTAATTAGGAAAATACAAGCTACCTTCAAACAATCACACGAATCTTCTCTCCAAGATTCTCCAATTGTCAGCTCTGAAACCATAAAATTATTATGTGAAGCCATAACCCATTACTTATTACATGAAATGAGCTAAATAAATAGCCCGTAGAAATGCTAAAAATAAGGAGAGTTAGTGCAACCATAATCTAAGATTAGCTTATATGAGATGAACAAGAATAACAAGCTAATAAGACTAACAACAAGCTTATTGAGCTTATAACTAATAAGCTAATTATTCTAATACTACATCTCTCACCTTAAATAGGGACATACTAGTGGAATTGTCATAGAAACTCAAGCCTCAGTGAGTAAAGGCCCTTTGGTTGAGCACTAGATCACAATTCCAACAAATCTTTATGTGTGAATGCATGTATGTAACTAAGGGTAAGGGAAAACTTCAAGAATCTTGGGAATTGAATTTGGGCTTATATGAATTGCATGTGTTAATAAAAAAATCAAAATTTGACACAATATACGTGATTCAGAGATTTCAAAGTGGTTTAGATATTATATATGGGACAAGAATCTATAGATCTCAAACACATTTTAGGGGCATATGCCATGCATATGCACTCATTTCACAAGGACACAAGTTACATGTTTTTAGATATTCATATATTTAGATACACTTGGGTGCATGCCATGCAAATTCACACAATTTTATAGGAACAAAAGTTACAAGTTTTCAGATACTCACATATTCAAATACATTTGGGTGCATATGCCACGCAAATGCAAATAATTTATAGGAACAAAAGTTACAAGTTTTCAAATATTCACATACTCAGACACATTTTGGGGCATATGCATACACATTTCCATGATCATGGGTTATAAGCTATCAAATTAGACATAAATATCCTATACAGGCCTAGCTTTCTAGATCATGTTGGCAAAAATTCATGACACAAAGTTTTTTCATACACATACACACTATTAAAATTTTCAATTTTACAAACACATTCAATGATACCTATAAGTGAATGCCCTTAAATCTATAAGTACATATTTAGTGGTTGAATCATGTTGTAGTCATATAAAATGCAAAAATTGGTAACTTGAGAGTGGCTAATGACACCCAACCCATAGGTTGCTCTTGCTTGCTCGCATGACCCTTCTAGACACATTTTCATTGATTCCTAGTCACTCGTAGGCTTTCAAGACCTCATTTTAGCTTAGCCAAGACCCATTTTCCATGTTCTTTCCATCCCCATAAGTCTTGAACCTCAAGGACAATAGCACCCAAGTTAGACTACAACAATAAAACCTAGGGTGTCCCCTTTTTAACACTCTTGTCCAATCACCTTTCGATCCAAAATAACCATTTCCCCCGAATCCTCTTTGTCATTATGTCAGCCTAGCATGATTGAATTTAACCCATGACCAATAGATCCCTATAAAATCTGATTCAAAGATCATTTGGAGAGGGTTGGAAAATATTATCAAGCAAACAAGAATACAAGTGAAACCACTCATGTAATATTCCCTATTCTTTGCATACAGCCATCCAATACAGTCCTAAGCACATATAAATATCTGCACCAGTCCCTAGCCACCTCAAGCACATCTAGTTTAGCATTTCTTGCATTCTCATATCACAATTTCACCAAGCACTTTCAAAGGGAGAACTACATATAACTTGATCCCTCTTTGAAGTATTGATATGTAGGTAGCATGCCTACACACGGGTTGTGAAGCATGTCCAGTGCATCTTACACACACTAACCCCTTTTCCCTATTTTTCAAGGTTTTATTCAAGTACATTGAAGGTATATAAATGATTAAAATCAGATCTACATAGAGCACTGCTGACAGTGAGGCTTCACAAATTCACAGATAGGGTCACACAAACCTACGAAGCATAACCCAAAAAATTCAAATCCTCAGGACAACAACATCAAACAAAGACTATAGCATCGGTTCCACTCCTATCCACTTTTGTTTCTCCTATCTAATCAAAAAATGAAAGTCAAAATCTTATTTGTGATAGTGTCTCAGGACTACACACTAAATATCAGACCCTGTCTCAATCAGATCAACATAGTTTAAGCTAAGTCTTATTTTATCTCTCTTATTACTATTTTTAGAAAAAATATAATTATAAATAAATTTCATAAATTAGTAGCTTATTTACTGCATATTATTTACTGATTTATCAATCCAAAAAAATTAACTAAATTAGGAATAAAACTCTGATTATTCCTAAAACTGTTAAAATATTTAGTGAACCCCTAAAACCCTAGAAACCCTAGGGTAAATTCCTAGTTGATTTTTTAAGTAATTTTTTGATTTTTAACTTGAATATTTAAATAAAAAATTAGCATCAAATTTTATAATTTCATAGTAATTTTAAAATAATTTCCTTTCAAACCCTAGTTTCCCATACTAGGTCCCATTAATTTTCTAAATTTTTCCTAGCATATTTAAATCTAAAAATCCATTCAAAATTCAAAAATCAATAGTAATTTTCAAAAATTTATTTTTTTCAAAACCCTAGTTACACATACTAGGTCCTATTCAATCAAGTTTCTTGCAATAATTTTCTAAATTTTTAGTTGCATACTTTACTCAAAAAATCACTTTCAATTTCAAAATTTCATAGTACTTGTTCAAGTAATTATTTGTTAAAACCTTAATTGCATACACTAGCTCCTATTTGCTTATTGAGATATTACCTTAAATGTTTGGGAGCTTCGTATCCTTTTCACACAACTTCTAGTTAATTATTTGTAGGACTTTACTTTGCCTATATTCAGTACTTTCTTTCTATAACACTTTGCCTATTACAAATTATTGCAAAAAGTTCAATAAAATTTCAAATTGTTTTCCTACCTTAACAATGGCCCAATACACCAATTTTGATGAAACTAATAAAATGGAACTTCAAGAACTCTTAACCAAACACCCTGACATGCAAGATGGCATGCTTAAAATACTACAAGAAGAACAACAAAGAGTGAACAATGGTCAATCTTCTCAAACCACAGGGCAACTAGTTGCAAATGACACTACGGGCAATTATGTCTCAATAACCCCCTATAGTAGCCCAACCTTCTTATGTGCCACTAGCTATGGCTAGTACAACCCTAACTCTAGATGTGACAGCCCTTGTGTAAGAGATAAGATCTCTTCAATCCAAGGTGCTACATCTTGAGCAAAGTGATTCTAGACCTATGCAGGATTTAGATTCTTTTACTCTATTGTGTACACCATTGGCACATCACATTGCTTCTACACCCTTGTCACAAGGTTTTGTTCAATCCAAGCTTAGTCTATATGATGGCAAGGCTGATATAGAGACACATTTGAGAGATTTTCATGTAGCATGCTTGGACAATGTACCAAATGATTGGCTACTAACCAAGCTATTCCAATAGATCTTAAAGGATAATGCTTTACAATGGTTCTATAGTCTATCGAATCAGTCAGTCAATGCATTCAATCCTTTAGCCGACATGTTCCTATCTCACTTCAACATCAACATTGGTGATAAGGTTTCATATTCTCAAGTTGCACAATAGAAACAAAGGTCAAATGAGCATCTCACAAATTATGCTCTTTGATATAAGACTATTTTGGCTAAGATGACTAGCCCCATGGTCGATCAAGAGTTATAGGATCTCTTCAAAAAAAATCTTCTACTAGCTTTGCATGAATCAATTATGTTCAAAAGATTCTCTTCCTTCATTGGATTGTGTCACACACTAAAGGAAAGAGAAGTCAAGTTAATTTCAATGGGAAAAATCAAGTACACAAGTATCTCAGACACACCAAATAAGAGTAATAACAAAGTCCCATAAAAACTAAAGGTCAATGATAACAAGAGTCAGAATAAACCTACAGTTAATGTAGCTTCAAAGCCCCCTTAATGAGTGGTTTTATCAACATCTCCTTGGCAAACCTTCACCAATCTACTAGTTTCTCCAGCTAGAGTTTTATAACAACTATTGGATTGTAACATCATACCTCTTCTTCCTATTTGAGAAGTTGACCCAATAAAGCCTCTTCCATGGGGATATGATCAAAGTGTATTTTGTGAGTTTTATAAGGCACCAGGTCATACAACAAATAAATGCATCAATTTGAGACACAAGATACATGATTTAATAGATGGCAATCATATTGATCTTGGCACTTTAGTTGAGCCTCCTCAAGTAAAGCAAACACAAGATAAATCTTTGAAAATATTTTTAAATCCTTTTTTGTATCATTATAAATAAGAGATAGGGGATACATCAAGGGTTCACCATGCATATCATGCACATCCCCCACCAAATACATATAGGGCACCTTCAATCGAGACACATCCTTTGAGCAACATGATTGGTGTATATAATTCTAGAGTTCTAGCTAGACCTTCCATCTCCTTTTCAAAGTAAGAGATCATTGAGGATGATATGGATTATCATGTGCTCTTTATTAGAGCTCACATTCATAATCATCATATTTGTAGTGTTCTCATAGATAATGGATCCAATTTGACCATGTGCACTATGACATTATTGCAGCATTTGGGATATTCAGAGTATGATATTACCCTGACAAACATAGTTATCAGTGGATTTAGTAGGCACATACAAAGCTCATTGGGTGAGATTCTACTTTCTTTATAGGTTGGTCCAACACATGTGGCCATAACATTCACTATTATTCCTAGTGCAGGAGTTTTCAATATGTTACTTGATCGATTATGGATTCAAAAACTTTGAGCAATACCTTCTACTATTCATAGATACATGAAATTCATTCAAGATAATCAGGTTATTATAGTTAGTGGAGTTCCATATGAGTTACCACTCCCCACTTCAGAGCCATCTTCTACAATACAATCACCAGTTTTAGTTCGCTTCTAGTTCCAATTTCTCCACCAGTTATAGTTCCTCCTCTAGTTCTGATTCAGACATAGTTGAGGCATCCATCACTAACATAGAGAGTTCATATATCCCCATAGTTTCAATTTTCTAGATAGTTTCTAGCTATAGTGTTCACACCTAGGGTAGTATCATTGAGATCTCATGAATCTACTCACATAGCACATGTTCAGAGAGCTTCTTCTACTACCAGATGGGTCCCTAAGAGCCCTAAAATTTCATCCACTTCTTAGAGTCATAGGGGGAACCCACACTTGGTTTCTACTTCAAATATTTCAAAGCATTTATAGTATATACAACTCTCAAAGCCACATTCTTAGCATTTCCATCATGTTTCATGATCACACATGATTCCTCTCCTTGATACAAGACACCATGATAGGGAGTCTCCCATGAGACTCATTGGTTAGTATCATCCTTTCCCAACTTACTTGTACATAGTTTCTTATGCTTGATTGTACATAGTTCAAATATTTAAAAAATTCAAAAACAATTTAACATTACAAAAACACCAAAAACATTTTGATTATATGCATCATCCATGCTTTACATTTCTACTACTATGCTAGACTTACATTTTCTATTATATGATATTGTTTATCGATTTATCTACATTACCATGCTTCACTTTATCTTATTTGAGTGTGTATAGTGACATCCATATTTTTGATTGCTTCACTCTACCCATTGAGGGGGCATCTTAATTCTACATTCGAGACACACATCGATAGACATACCCACTAGGGGCATCTTCTACATGATTACACCATCCAGGTTATGTCATTCCTACACCACACACTTTAGTTATCACGTTTATTTACATTACTTACTTGATTACATAGATTACTCTATTGACACTCATTAGTATATAACACTTGTGTATTTCTTAACATATACCTAGTCTTGTACTAACATGTCTTGCATACATTCACTGCTTGCTTTGATTAGTTAGATGTGTTTGTAATTCCAATTTTTTACATGCTTTATTTTCTTGCTTAACATTAGCTTGATGTGAATGAATTTATCAGTTTTTTTTTGTCTCATGTGTGTGCCTTAGGACATTTGTCAATGTCCTTTGCTTGTACTCCTCTATGTGATTGTGGCTTCCACACCAACTTGCTTGTTTCAAATGTATGTGTATGTGGTATTTAAACATGTCATGTATGCTTGCTTTCCAATTTGAGTGACATGTGCCCATATCCCTTACTTGCTTTCCCCCTTGGACACTCTTGTATGCTTCTTGCTTCTTGCTTTGTGTGCTTGTTGCTTGTTTTCTTCTTGATTGTTGGAAATGCCATGATCCATATCATGCATTATTCATGTTTTCTTAGATGCCATGATGGACATCATGCTCCATTCCTCCAACTAACACCTAACTAACCAGAATTTAAATTCCAACATAGTATATTGTACATGTTATTACATTTTTACATCTATCTAAGCATACCCCTATTGATCTAACAATCTATCAATACAAATCATGCCATATCTTGAGATATCTTGCCTTTTATCATTGCTATATCATATATTTTATAACATAACAGACTTGTAGGGCTCTTTCTTCTGAGGGAAATCATTGTAGGGTCTTATTTATATCCTCATAAGAGGGGAAAATAAATAAGGCTTTTGTCATATAGATCAGAACTCCTACTAACCAAAAAATCTAGTTTCAAAACACTCGTAACAACAACCAAACATCAAACCATTCAGAACAGACCAAGCAGACAGTGAAGAATCTAGAATAGTCATTAGATTTGGCCCAGGACAACAACACCAAGACTAGACTACAACATCGATGGTGTTACTATCCATTTCCAGTGCTCCTGTCCAAATAGCAAAAAAACTAGATTTTTTAAAAATAGACAGAAAGGTAAGTTCAGTTAAAGTTTTATCAATTACAGTTTAGACCAGAATTAACAATTTCGGTATAGTTTTATTAAAGAATTTAGATATAAGGGGAATCATGTGCGGTATGATGGCACTTTCTTCCATTTTTAGATAGGGTAGTTGGTACAACTTCTAGATCAGAATCCATGTTTCAGACACCAGTGATTGAGGGCAATGTGTGCTGCACATTTGTTTTCTTTCTTTTCAAATTCCACATTACCTAGACATTCTCAATAGTTGCATGCCTTACTCCATATATAGGTGGTTGGCATCATTTTAGTTTGGCTTTCCTACAAGCCTAATTTCCAAGTTCTTGAGTGACTTCCACATAAGCTAGATTCTCAGTTTCAAAGTGGCTTCCACATAAGCTATATTCTTAGTTTTAGAGTGGATTTTATATAATCCCAATCTCCATCTTTTAGAGTGTCCAAGAGTGGCCTAGTTTCCAACATACATTCATTTATCCATGCTAAGATTTTTAGATCACAGTACATTCATGGGCTTTAAGAGCCATCTCATATGACATATATTTCATATCGGTATCAATTTATAGCTTCACTTCATGGGGCAATGATTGAGCCAAAGGACTAGCTAGCATTTGTATTCTTGAGCCACCTATTCAGAGGGATTGGACACACAGTCCAAACATCAATTAACACATGCATGACCACCTAGCTTCATTTAGTGGGCAATAATGGAGCCAAAGGGCCAGCCTTTGCATTCTTGAGCCACTTCTAGGAAATTAATCACTCTTCTTTGTTCATAATATTAATATTGGTACAACACCTTCCAACATTACTTAGCATAACCCAACATCATTTATTAGCACAATAGGTTTTGTATTAGTTCACATACCCAGTGAGGTGTATTCATTCCTTTTTTTCCTCTCTCTCTCTTACCCAATTTTGTACGTTCTTATTTTAGATATAGCATATCTAGTAAGAACTAATCTACTTTTGTTTGTACTTGCATATTTACACTTCACAACATGCTCTCTCTATACACACCCAATATCACACAACTTCATGAGCTTCACCCTTGCAAGTAAGTTTAGGTATGCTTTTTATTTTCATTTATCCTAGTATTTTGCTTTGCTGCATCACTAGAATAAAGGGTGGGGGGTAAATGTAGCCATATAAAATACAAAAATTGGTAACTTGAGTATGGATAATGACACCCAACCCATAGGTCCCTCTTGTTTACTCTCATGACCCTTCTAGACACCATTTCAATGATTCCCAGTCACCCATAGGCTTTCAAGACCTCATTTTAGCTTAGCCAAGACCCATTTTCCATGCTCTTTCCTTCCCCTAGGGACAATAGTGCCCAGGTTGGACTACAACATTAGAACCTAGGGTGTCACCTTTCCAACACTCCTCTCCAATCACCTTTTGAGATAAAATGATCATTTACCCCCAAATCCTCTTTGTCATTATGTTGGCCTAGCATGATTACATTTAACCCATGACTAATAGATCCCTATAAAATCCCATTCAAATATCATTTGGAGAGGGTTGACAAATATCATCAAGCAAGCAAGAATACAGGTGAAACCACTCAGACAATCTTCCCTATTCTCTGCATACATCCATCCAATACAGTCCTAAGCACATCTAAATCTTTGCACTAGTCCCTAGCCACCTCAATCACATATAGTTTAGCATTCTTGAATTCTCATATCATAATTGCACCAATCACTTTCAAAGGGATAACTACATATGGCTTGATCCCTCTTCAGAGTATTAGTATGTAGGCAACATGCCCACACACAGGGTGTGAAACACATCCATTGCATCTTACACACACTAACCCATTTTCTTTATTTTCCAAAGTTTTATTCAAGTACATTGAAGGCATAAAAATAAATAAAATTAGCTCTACATGGAGCATTATTGATAGTGAGGCTTTACAAATTTATAGACAGGGTCACACAAACCTACTGAGCAAAATCCATAAAGCTTAAATCCTCAAGACAATAGTGTCAGACAAGGACTATAGTGTCAGTGCCACTCTTATCCACTTTTGGTGCTCCTATCTAATCAAAAAACAAAAGTCAAAATCATATTTGTGATAGTGTCCCAGGCCTGCATAGTGAATATCAGACCTTGTCTTAGTTGAATCAATGTAGTTTAAGTTAAGTCTTATTTTCTCCCTCTTATTACTATTTTTAGAAAAGTTCTAATTACAAATAAATTTCACAAATTAGTAGCTTATTTAATGCATATTATTTACTGATTTATCAATCTAGACCCTTTCACTAGAATAGGAATAAAATGCCAATTTTTCCCAAAACTATTAAAACACATATATAAATGAGTAATGTAGTTAATATTAAACACCTTCAATAGCCTAAGAATTATTTTTCAATCCTAATATGTGGTTCCCACATTTCATCTTGAGGTTATAATATTAGTTGCATGAGTGGTGCGATTGAGATTCAATGATGCTCACTGGTCTTGGAACTACTCATTATGCATGAGGATTTGGGGATTTATCTTCCCAACCCATGGCCTTTCCTTAGTTACACAAATTGGGACTTTCTCACCTCAATTATCCAAAGGTTTCAAGAAGATAAACCACTATCCAATGCTTCAACAAGGAAACATCATCTTAATAAGTTACAAGGAAACATGGTTCACCCACTTATAGGTGTATCCATTCCTTTCCCTTAAGTTTCAAAGTTTCAATTAATTCATTTCATGGACATTGATTGTTACATGTTCATTAAAGGTTTACTTAGAGCAAGCTGTGCATTTGAAGCATCTCCTTAAGACAAAGTTTGTTGTACACATTCAAGTACGTCTCTTTATCTTTTTACTCTAAATTTTGTATTGCATTTCAATACCATAATAAAATGGGGGCATTTATTGATATTAAACTATGATATTAGATACTTGGCAATGCCAATTTTGACTTCATTTATCCTACATGACTTGTGCATACATATACGATTCTTATTCTCCATTATCTCACATCCACATGTTTTTCATGGGTCCAATCCTCCCTAGTTGATATCAATCACCCACAATAATTCCCTAGTCTATGTAAAACTAGTCAATTATCATACTCAGACATCTCCACACCATCAGATCAATATTCTTGTCTCTTACATTGAATCATTAGATTTATATGGTATCAAAATTCTAATAGTGTCAAAACCTGATGATTTCATCATCCACCAAATAACTATCACATTTTCAAATATAAATCATTCTTATGGGTCAACCCATATGTTATGTTGATGGCATGATAAATTACACAAAGAGTCTTATATAAATAAATAATAGGTAAAAGTCTATTTCCATATCTAGGACTCATCAAGGAAACATCTATACACTTATACACATTCAAAGGGATTGACTTATTCTTTCCAATTCACCAATCAGTTACAAAAAGTAGGTCTTAGCCAAGTTTGAACCACCTTAAACCTAAGAAAAAGTTACCATTTTCTAAGTGTCAAAATCTAGGTCTTAAGTTGCTTACATTGAATGAACATCATTGCACACATACACCTAACGGGGAGAACTACATGCAGTTTTATTTCCATCTTTGGAATATTGAATTTGTAGGAAACACTTAGTTATTCAATGGGGAGTGGTTGGGGTCACCTCGACCAACCTTCTTTCCCCCTTTTAGGCCTAAACCTAGTATCAAAAGTAGACCTAGGGTATTAATAGAAGGAGGCAAAATTCTTGGTATTACATGCATAATCAAACCTCGGGATCACACACAAAGACTAAAGATAAGTAAGCACAATAGCCTATACTAGAAAAATGAAGTAAGAATCACATAGATAGAACCATCAGGTTTGGTTGTTGGCATCATATGGTACTGATCAAAGGATGTTGTTATTATCTAGGCACTCCCAAACTCTAGTTCTTGATCTAGGAGACTTATAGTCTATTTTTTTGCCTTTTATGCCATCTGCATTTAGTCTCATAACTACACAGTCCAGTAAAACACTAAGTATCTTATCACTCTTATTATTTTTCATATTTAGTAATTACAAGTGCCAAATTAATTTCTTCTTTTTATAATTTAGATATATGTTTATTGCTACATTTCATACAATCTGAATAATATACACATTTCTATATTTTTAAGGTTCATTACTCAAAATAAGGTAAAGCGCATACATATTCATCCCTATCAACCTGAGTACCATACCATCCACACCTATAATTGGAACACATTAATATTATCTTATGATTGGGAGCAACATTACATATGTGCCTTACATTACTACATTGATGGTCCCTTATGTTGTACACATATTTTAGACCTTTTCACATTATGACTATCTTACTTGATATATACATGTCTAATACATTACCCATTCATGGCCCAATAAGGGTAAAATGTTTATCATAAAACAAAATTAACATTATAAAATGTAAAAGACCAAAAATATTACTTGTGTACATGAGTAGACATTTACCTATGCTAGCAGTTTTCATATCCATGCTTTATGCACATGCTTCTCATGGTATTTATTTTAGTGGGTGTTATAGATATACATGTCGTACATGATTATGGATCATCTAGATGCTTCATGGCCATTATTTGACCACACCTTGGGGAAAATTCTTAGTAGTGACATGCCTTACCTTGGGGGAATCTCCATACATCAGATTATAATGGTGATATCCTTTCACTATCCATTTATCATAATGAGCTATTTACATTGGTTACATGACTTACTAGTAACTAGATCTTACATATTATATGGATATCTACATTACGATCATTCCATGAGTTACATTGACTATTGTGTGCAAGTCATTGCTTGTATGTGCATGCATATGCTTAATTATGTGTCCTTGTCCAAAATAATCATCTTTTCTTCTTGTCTCGTGAATCTCATTCTTGTGTGTTGTCTCACTAACTTTTGTGTTGTCCCAAGTGCAATTTATTGTTGCCATACTATACTTATAGCCATGATGTCTATCATGCATATTAATATAATATGATTGATGTCATGATTTCCATCATGCACATATATTGTGTTATACTTACTTGGTGCCCACGTTCCAAGGTACTTACCATACATATGTGGGGTCATGTTACTTGTGTGTGTTCTCATTAAGATATCTAGCCCAAATAAGAGAATATTTTATGACATTTGGGACATACTAGTTTTACATGTCTTACTTTGCCTCAAGGAACATTGCACCCTCCTACATTGAGCCTTATATGATATTATCTTTCTTATGCCAGATTACATTATTACATGACATTTTATACACAATGCAATTACTATAGAGGCATAACTAGATACCAATTTATCCATATTATATAGAGTTTTGAAAGTAATTTACATAGATGGTTACATGTGTTTTATGCAAAATTTACAATAATACTAATGATTTACATGATTATTACATATGTTTCTGTGATATTGATGCTTATGATATATTATTTTCCTAACATATGATGCAATCAACATTTTCTTTTGAGATGAGTTATTGTAGAAGCAAGTTCACATCCCTCACCTCAAAAGGGGGGCATATATACATTAGAATAGTTTCAAAGTATTGTTATAGTGTGAAGTATGAACATTTTTACAATATCGCCAAAATATTTAAGGTTGCTAAGCAATGACTCTGAGTAGCAGTTAAAGTCTTCCTTGAAGAGAAAATTTATCTACTTCCTTGATCAAGAAGTGGGTTGGGCACTAGAAACTCCCAGAGAAATGTTGGATATGTTGCAGTGCTTGTTTAGAGTTTAGTACTATGAGCAGTGAACACTAAACATTCCAAGAGGAGTGTTGATTATGATTCAACACTAGTTGAAAGTTTAGTACTGAAATAAGTTTGTTGCAACATTTGGGGAAAATACAAACTCATTCATATGCTCCCTTTTTATACTTCAAAATGTTAGAAGTTCAAAGTTTAGAGATACAAATATTTACCATACACAATATATATCATTGACTATTTGTTGAAATTGTCCAATTGTTTTAGGTACACTATAAAAATCAATTGTGAATGAAACCTATCTTGAGCTTACATAAAAAACTATTCACTCTTTTTATACATAAGTGAAGGTATATGTGTCAATTATTTACATTTATACTTTGATGCACACATGCATTCACTCACATTCATATACCCATGTCAAAGTGGGGGCACTATGCAAACACATAGATTTCGTACAAGACCCTTTTCCTTAGCACCTTTCACCTAATTTATCATATTTGACTTACTCCAAAAGTATGCCTAACACTTATAAGAATTTGTATGTTAGCAATCCTATGTTGAATATCACACACTTCTATGTTTTACATTGAGAATAGGGCCCCTATTCATCCCTGGTCAAACTTGTAGGCCATACAATTTTGCCTTGATCAAACTTATAGGTCCAATGAATCTTCCCATGGCCATTATGTGGGTTCTTTTACCCTTTATTGTCAATCATGTGCCTTAATCTTCACCTATCATCATTCCTAGAGTCGGCTTAAGTGCATAGTCTATCCTAAAACACACTCCTTCTGCAAAGTCATTCCAAGTCATTTCATAACCAAGGAACAAGATAAGAACCAAGGATCATTCTAAAAGAAGATCCTAGTCAAGCATAGAGCTTCATCATTCCTCCTACTTCAAGCTAAGCCTCATCAATTCATATTTTTTGCACTTATAATAAAGTTGTCTATTTTGGTCTCTCATCACACCCTTGTACCAAATGAAGGTTTAGATTTGCATGTAGTTGCATCATCACTTATAGGGAAGAGGAAGTTTAAAACCCTTGCTCAATATATTCCATTTACACACACTCAAAACTACATGGAGGGCCGATTAAGGTGTCTTGGATATGTAGTTTGCAACCCCAATTTGGTGGTCATACAATTTCATAACCCTTTATTTTTTATATGTGTCAAACTCGGTCAAAAAGGAAGAAACAAAAAAATTAAAGATTTTGCCCACTACAACTAGAAAATGAGCTTACAAGCCATAACATCATTAGACATCAAAGTAGTGATAAAAAGCATAGATCCAAAAAACCTGCACAAGTCAAACTTGGCAGATATAGTCAAAGTTGCTACACAAATTTGTCTAGGGATGAGTTTGCATAGGCAGACTCAATGGTCACTTTGTAGGTGATGAGTTTTGCCAAGCGGTCATGATTTCACATGCATGTCAATGAACCTGCACATCCCAGATCCAGGTTTAAATTTATATAAATCAATTAAGGTGTGATTATTATAACTCATTTACTCTTATTTCAATATAATTATCATTAATATGTTACATTTGAACTATGTCCTTGATTTAGACACTAGAATATATATGATTTCTACACTGTAATGCTATATTTGTTAGATCTATTCATTAGTGCAATTTGTTTAACCTATTTTGTTTAAAATGAAAATTAAGGTAAACATAAAGATGGAATCTTATAGTGATGATGTCGATAACTATGCAATATGCATTATTATAAGAAACATATTCACATATCAACCTAGTCATTGTGACAAATTTTGCACACTTATCTTTGTATCTTTTTATAGTGTACCTTTTTTTTTCTAGATATAAAGGTAAAAGTACACCAATTTAGTATGTAAAAATAAAGGCATATGTTGTTTTTAAAATGAGTGTGAAGTGAAACCTCAGTTTGGTGTATGAGAACCCCTATTTGGAAATCTATAAGGGAATTATTTTTCTATTTATATTATATATTGTTCAATAAGGCATACAACCCTACCTCATCCATATTTGAACTTGTGCCTCTTTTATAGAATGCACGTACGTTCATTATTAGGCCACTCATGTTGTAATTCTTATAGAATGCACACCATGTCTTCATCGTTAAGCCTACTCATATTGTACCTCCTATGGAATACACACTAGGGCTTTATTATTGGACCCATTCATGTTATACCTTAAATGGGAATTTACACCATGCATTGACTCTTAATCCCACCATACAATTTACTTTGTGAAATCCAATTGCTTAAATAATTTTTTTTTTACACTTCATTTTTATACTATACTTTCACCATTAAATCCATCATAAAATTGTCTTTGAAAAATCTAATTATTTAAATAAAATATCTTTTAAACTTCATTTTCTTTATATTGAAAATAATCTATCAATTTCAATTTTATAATTAAATTTAAAATTCACACAATATCTTTATTATTGAACCCACTCATGTTGTACATTGTACAACATAAATACAATACCTTACCCATTATGAAATGACATAATAAAACCAAACTTGCTCCTTACTCATTATATAATGACATATAAAACCAACTTACTAAGCTCAAATGACTTTATTTTTTTATTTTTTAACCATATTTTATCACTCAAATTCAATCCCATCATAATTGAAAAGTCTACAAAACTTTTTCCAAATCCACCCATACCCAAAGCATTAATCCCTTCATAATTGAAAAGTCCGCAAAACTTTTTCCAAATCCACCCATACCCAAAGTATTAGCGTTGGCATTGGCATTGGCATTGCAGGTCAAGATAGAACTCCCTTCAAGAAATTTCCGAAGTTCCACGTGTCAAATGCTTAGTTTCCTACCACTCTGCGACAGTGAAGTAAAACAGCAGACCTTATGTCTAGGTTGACTAAATGGTTTGGAGCAAAGCTGGTAGAGTCTATATTCTTCACACGTACGGAACAAATCAGTGCCATTGATGAAATGAAATTGCTGCTAGTTGTTGTATAAATGTAAGGGGCTGCGCTAACAATACCAAAATTTCTTTGGAGATTTTTAGGAGTTTTTCAAATCATACCCACAAAAAAAAGTCAGTCTAACAAACGTGTTTTCTAACAAAAATCATGTAGTTCTAAGGTTTTTACCATGGAAGAAAGTTGGGTTTTGCTTAGAGATGAAGGAATGCTGCCACAGATCACAGTAAGTACAATAGAATCTCTTGTTTGCAATTTGAACCATTTGTTTTGGCTTTGATTTGAAAATTTCCTGTTGACTGGTTGAATGAATGTGTTTTAGATTGAAATGAGTCCATTAATTCCATTTTTCGTTTAATTTTGAAGCCATGGCATGAAATTCAGTGTATGAGATGTCATGCTTTGAACAGGTAGGATTCTGATCAGGAAATGGGTGTGTTGGATTGAGGTTTTTTAGAGGAATAGGATTATGATTCATGAATTGGGTGTTTGTGGGTTTGTTGGATAGAGGAGTTCTAGAGGAATCTAATTATGATTCTTGAATTGGGTGTTTGTGGAATTGAGGGACAATCATGTTTTTTTCATAAGATATGGTTCTAGTAATTGGTGAAAGAGCTGTTGATATGAAGTCTTAATCTTCTGGACAGTGCCAAACTATGTTTCACAAGTCCCTTCGAGTGGATTGAGGGGGAGGGCAGACGGGGAACTCAGAAATTCAAAAAAAAAGGATGCCTGAAAGATCCTAGAAATGATATTTGAATAGGAAAATAACACTGGGACGAGGGGTAGGGATGCATCGAACATAGTTGCCAAATCAGTAGGAGTTGAAGATGTGCCACTGTAAGATAGATGATTGCCCACTGGCCTATGGCTGAGTGGCAATTAGGGGACACTAGCCAGGACAGGTTCCAGGTTCCAGGTTCCAATATTGTGGACATGTTTCCTGCCAAAATCCCATAGTGAAAGATCACTTATATTATTCATTATTCAACTCTGGAAAGTTTGGATGGATTCTTTACTCTTGTGATAGAAAGTTTCATTGGAAATCTAAATTTACGTTTTGCATTTTCATAGATGAATTTTGAGATTACGATTCATTTTGGGTTTCATGAAATATAACCACGCCTGTTGAAGATTGAAACTGATTCAGGTTGAATAATGCAAATAATAATTTTCTTTTTCACATCACAAAAGGCTTCTATAAATTGCATATGGAAGTGGCACGGCAGGGCCAACTGATGGAATGTGGTGACATTTTAAGATAATAGTAACGGGCCACTAAACAAAATACACTGTGATGCTAATAGTTAAGATCCCACAATTTGTGAGATGATTTTTCAGATGCCACTGTGCTGTACTTTGATTTTAGTATATTTTGACTGTCAGAATTGGATGTAAAGCAGTCTTGTTTGTACTGTTACTATAGTTCTGACATAAGTTGGATGACGCTGGGAAATACCAATTGCAGCTGGTGCAGTAATGTATGGAAAGTGTTAAGATGATGAAAACAAATTATTTCAAAACTTGTCCAATTAAGTCAGACCTTGTCAGGAGGGAGAGTTAGAATATCCGCCATTTATGAATTAGTATACAAGCCAAAAATAAGTGTGTTTGCATCCTTACTGGGTGTCATTGTAAAATGCTAAACCAACTACCTAAGGATATCGATGCAATATATTCACATGAACAAAGAAATACTGAATAGGAGGCTGGCTTGAGAGATTCAAGATGTCCACTACCAAGGTCCCACCTATTCGTCTATCCTCTAAAGGAGGCAGCACCATATTCACCAGATTTTGGATCTAGTGACCCCTCATCTTGATTTGGTTGTCTACCGAGGCACAACAATAATGAGGAATAATGGGTATTTCTAGCATGGGAGAGCGTTTTTTAGGGCACAACTTTTGGAGCTAGATCGATTTCTGCTTTGGTATCTTCTTATGAAACTATACACCTTCATCCATGGTTAATTGTGCCCCTGTATGACTTGTCACATGCTAACATCAGGTATAATCAGCAATTTGGAATTGGCTTGCATAGAACTTCAATGGTTATTCTAAGGCTGGTTAGGGAGGGGATGAGGGCACTGTCTTGATATATTGTATTGATTCTTCATCTTCATTGTTATTTTCTTTGCAATATTACACTCTACTGCATATTATTTTGCTTCTTTATGAGCTATTAGTCATGGACTTGAAATTTACTTGATTGTCTATAGTAACCTAGGGAACGAAAAATCTGTGCTGCTGCCTTTGGTTATGGTCTCCTCCTTCAGTGGGACTTTGACATATTGAGTCTTTAAGATGGAGGAGTCCCATCTAAAATTTACTTCTCTGGTTTAGATCTGGGGGGATCCCTTTCCGCAAAAGAACTTAATATTTGATATCAAATCGCAATCTCAACTTTGGGAAAAGGGCAAATATAACATTTTCCATATCAAAATTCATTCAGTAGATGTTTTCTTGAATCAAAGTAATTGGAACAGGTTTAAAACTTTCAAATTCTAGCCCAAGGAGAAGACCAAGGGCACCATTTTATTCATGAGAGTGGAACTAATCTCATGGAATGTGAGAGGTTTGGCAATTCCGTCATGACAATTCCATATAGTGTGAAGTGAAGGTTAGCACTTCTCAAAATGATGATCCAGGATAGCTTTTGGTATACACACAACACGATGATGGAAGATGAGCAGCATTGGGTTATTCAAAATGGTTAAAATCCCATAAAGCTGGCTTAAGTGAATATCCCTTGCATCAGTGCATTTGGAATACATTATTCTTTCAGGATAAGTTTGTGAGTTTTTATTCACTTTACACCTTAAGTTCAGTCCGAAGGGACTGAACTTTAGTGTTAACTTGCAAATAATTTGCTGGATGCCGTGGGTGATTACAGGTGATTTTAACATGTTATAGAATAAACAAGATTGGAGTTGGTTTGGCATCATATAATTTCTGGAGAAGAGTTTGCTTCATGGGTTAACTTACAAAAATTATAGTAAAATGTATGACCCTTGCAGAGGGCCATGCTTCTAGTATTTGGTTTACTTGGTATATTCATCTGGATGGAAAAGATAGGAAACTATAAGGATTTGATGGGTTGGACTCTACTAAGCGAAAAAATTCCAGCAGAATCATCTCACACCATTGAAGCTGTGGATGTCATTCAAACAACAACTCTCCTGAATCATAAGTCCATTGAAATGGCATTGAAACAAAAGAGGTTTAGAAGAGCAACTGGAATTTTCTTAAGTTCCGTCTTGATAATGAATTTTGTGTGGAGACATTTAAACTAATTTGGACCTTATGGCATTGAAACAAACGAGGTTTAGAAGAGCAAGTGGAAGTTTCTTAAGTCCCCTGTCTTGATAATGAATTTTGTTTGGAGACATTTAAACTAATTTGGACGTTACAACCTAGATCCAGAGGTGAAAAAGGATAGATCATCTAGTGTGGAGCAAGAACTAGAATTGTCATTTTTTTTTTTGCAAGTTTAACAATTTGGTCAATGACAGCAAAGGAAAGAGGATAATCTGAGGAAAGAGGTTGCAACTTGAGAAACCAGTTTGAAATTAATCTAGGCCAAGAAGAATTACAGATGGAGCTGGCAATATTATGGATATGAACTTTGTCGAGGTTATGGAGCTCAAGTTTGGTAAATGCTTAATTGAATCAAAGATGGATGCAGGCTTAATAGCTTATTCTTTCCATATATCAAGAAGAGACGAACATGAAAGTATCTTTTCTTTCAATATCTCAGTGGAAACAAAAGTCTGAAAAAGGGGTCTCTTCAACTAAAATGGCATAATCTTTGTGAAGTGCTTTAGATATAAAGAGGCTTTTTATCACTTATAATCATGACTATTCCAAGAAGATGAATAGTCTCGGGAAGCAGAGTTAAACAAAAGGGCAGATTTCATTAGATTCACTCTCTTTTTTTAAACATTTTTATCTTTATAATTAGGTTTTTGCTTTTTGTGCTTGGCCTTATCCTGCCTGGTAGTTAGCACACTCTCTCATCCTTGTACATCTATTTAATCACACTAATGAAGAGTGTAAAGTAATCAGTTTTGACGGCATTTCCTCTTTGTTCTGTTTACTGCTCTTATGTTTTCTCTCAGTTTCTGCTGTGCATTCTGAGAGTGTCATATCATGCTTTATCCCTCATCTTCTATCACAGCAGGAACATGACCAGTCAGAATGCTGTACCAAGTGAAAGAACTAAAGAGGACTATGTTGTCAATAATTTTGGTAAATTTCAGGAACTATTAAAAGTGCCATGAGAATTGTCAAGAAATTATGGCCTACACTTACTGGATGACGTTTACTAGGTTTATTTGAATCCGAAAAAAGGCTCTTTGGATGCATTTATCAATCAGGGGTCAATTAAGCTCATTATGAAGGTGTACAAGAAAGACCAAATTGCCGGATGGTGACCCTCTTGATTGTGTCCTACAAAATCACTGGAAAGGCCATTGCAGATCGTATAATCCAATAGCTGGAAGGGTAGGTAGTGAGATGGAGTTGAGGACCGATCACAAGGAATCTTTCTTCTGAACAAAACTTGAGTCAACAAAATCATTTTTTTAATGGCTTTGTACTAATGGCTTTTGGAGCAAACACATGTTAATTGTGCGCTACAATATTTTATTGAAAAATTGTGAACTAAAATATCTCTCTTGAAAAAAAACCATATACTAAAAGGTCAGAAGGGGTATCCATATCAAAGGCGTGCAATTGGGCTTATCCATTAGTTAAGGAAACTCAAGTGATCAGCACGAGTCTTTAAACCGTATATTGTCAGGCAAACCTAGATAACATATCCTCACCATCTCGTACTCACAATTTCATTTATTATTTCTTTGGACATGGGTTTAGCATGCCTATTATGCCATCCATACATCATCCAAGCATCATCGGTGTATAGCACATTGCATGCTACATTTATAAAGTATGAGGACAAAATAACTTTTAAATAGTAATGAAAGATACAATATAGTGGAAATGAAGGTGAGGATACATTAATCATGGAAAACCGTCCTGCTCAGCCCTCGTTTTGAGGGTAAATTATGCCCAAGTCATTTGTGAAGTTAAGTTGGGAACTACTATTTCTCATCCTATGCACTAAAATGGAATAGCAACATACCTGAGTCAAAACCTGTACTAAGAAGAAGAAAATGTGTCCCAACTCCCAAATAGCTGTTAAAGTCTTCCTTTGGTAGGATAATGGGGTCTAGATCCATCCCAACCAACTTGCTGTACATAAACTGCAAGTCGTTGGTCTGTAAGGGGCTTAGTCTTCCACTGTGAAAGATATGTAGCTGTGTTGTTTCAGTGAATTTATTGTGGTGATACAAGAAGAATATTTTGATTGTATGTTTTGAAGAGGTGGCTATGCGCATATATATAACTTTATAATTCACACAACATGACATTATGCTTTTCATTGTTTGGCTTCTTGCATGTTATGGGGCTTTTTCACAATTTGAATTATATGGCTACTTTGTTAATCAATCATGCTGTCACGAGCCATTTTAAACTCCATAGGTGCTATATGGGTGTCAATTTGGTAGTTAAATTTCAGGGTGCTAATGCATATGTAGGTGATAATTATAAATAATTCAAAGGATTCTGTGCGAACAACATGCTTACAGAGGTCAGTTTAGGTTTAGTTTTTGTCATATTTCTGTTATTTTTTGACTTTTCTAGAGGAACTCTTGTAATTTGAAAATTTGCAATGCATGATTCTGAAAACATATTCTTGGCAGCAATGTGAGAATAGAGGTTGAAATTGTTCCCTTCAACAAAATGTATCCCAAAAACACAAAGTCTACCCTTTTCAGTGTCCTAACATTCTTATTTCAGCATAAAGGTAAGGTCCGCTTATTGATGCATATTTGGGGGTTGTAGAGGGAGGTGAGACCTTCAGCAGGATTCTGAGGGGTGCTGCATTGGGCTAGAAGCACTACTTTTAGGCTGCACCCAAGACACGGGGTGGTGAATATGGGCTGCTGGGTGTGAGCCTCCTGAGATGGACGTATAATCTAAGATAGGATGTTGTGGCATGTGAAAGATGATCTAATTATGAAAAGGAGGGAAGGCTCGCACATCCCAATGTCCTGTTTACAAGACAACAAACTTACATGCTTTTGTTCAATTAATTTTGAGATATCTTTTAAGTGGCGGCAAGGCACCATTTTGGTGCCACTTTCTATATGCAACTTCTGTCTGTCAAAATGCTCTGCTTCTGCAACAAGTACACTAAACCAATATAATGCAACCACAAAAGAAAAGGAAAATTGATTTGTATGTGACACTTTGATTCAGCAAGGTTATTTGCATTGATACAATTCATGCTAAAACATGATAATCTTATTGGAAATGCCCAGCCAAACTAAAAGACTTTATATCTCTGTCGTTCTATTGCTCTACCAATTCAATTTAGAACTCTGTCAAATTGTGTTGCAATATTTACAGCAACAGTTATTGTTCTTATTAAATTTTGCACATGCTGCTATAACTTTGTAACAGAGAAAGCCCAAATGTGATCTGCCCCAGCCAATGGAACTTACTTACCCGAGAGCTTCCCACTGGGTTTGAACCTGGGTGCTCTCACTGTAAGTGCCCCGAGGTACTGTTTTGCTCAGCCTGAACTGACATAAGACAATATTTTACTTTTAGGGTGTTATTTATACTATTATGCAAATTTGCCTAGAGGAAGACAGGCAGATGTTTCTTGTATTTCACCTCTTACTAATGAAGTTCTCAATTTGCTTTTAATCTTTTATAGTGTGCTTCCTACCGATTGGAAAAAGACCACATCTTTTGTTTTATTCCGTAGAAATGGGCAGAAACTGAAATAACTTACATATGATATGAATAGAGTTCTAATATTTTTGTCAATTGATACTTTTGTCAAACCAGGTATAGGGCACATGGAGTCTCTTCCAGGATTGTTTAGCAGTATATCTCATTCAATCGAGGATCTTAGCAACAAAGCTGATTACAATTGTCCCAATTGCCGTAATCTGGTTGCTTCATTGAAGCTTGTGAAGCCTTTCATAGATCATGTTCGAGACTCAAATATAGCTTTCACAGAAGCTGCTATACAAGGTTTTGAAGCATTGGATAGAGTCTTAAGTAAAGCCAAAGAACTTGTAATGAGATATGGTCCCAATTGCAGCAGAATTTATATGGTAATCTGAGATAAGCAATTCAATTATTTATAATGGTACCATAACATCTCTCAGTCATAATGGCATCAAGACACCCTATTTCTTCTAAGTTTTCACATTATTAAACCACTTGAGACTGTCTTTCTTGATTACTACGGTAATGGTGTTCTCAATGCAACCATGTACATTTGTAAGCAAATAATATATAGAAATTTCAAATGAGCAAGACAAGCCAAATGTTGGCAACCATCTCATGTTATCTACATTTTACTTCATTCCCCTTGCATCATACCATAATTTCAAATATTTTATCGTAAGTAATGTCTTCTTTCTATTTGAATAGTTATTTTGTAGCAATCTCCAAATTCTACCTGAATGGAGGAAACAAACCATTCTCACACCCATTCTATGCCTTCATCTATATGCATACATATTACTGTCCCTAAACCTTGTCATACATAACTATGTTCAATTTCCAAAGGTCATTTGGTCATGTAAAACACACAACGACACCACTAAAAAATAGTTCAAAATTTGAATTCCAACAAAATTTGATACTGCCACAAGTTTAATATGTTGTGTGGTTTCAGACTTTTCCCACTTAGCTTGAAGCCACATGGAAATTTTAATTTTTCTCTACCATATTGGTGGATGGCACTTTCCTAACAATGTTATCCCTCTTCATAGGCAACTATATATTAGTAGGTGATATACTTGTTGATGATTCTATATCACTCTTTCAGCTACAAGCCCTCTTTCTACTATTGACAAAGAATAAGGTTTCCGCTCATATATCACAAACTGTTTTTCGTATTGCTATGTATTTTAAAGTTTCTTAGGGTGTTGGGTTCTACATTTTCTAGGGAAAGCCCACTTTTGTTTTTATTTGTTTATTTTTTTCTTTCTTATTTTCTGTTTTTGATTGTTGCTTTAGGCACCTAAAGTCTGTAGTTTCAAACTTTCATATGTCCAACTCCGGTGTAAGGGCCTCCCTTATGGCTTCCACGTGTCCCTATGGGTCTCCGTCTAACTATGATTTCTAAATTTGCTTCTGATCCGAATCAAAACCAAAGTGAAGGAGATTGAACACTGCAAATGTTAGACATGATCCTATAATTGGTTTCCTGTGGACAATTTCTTATCTTTGTAGCTTAAGAAGTAGTAATCCATTTTTAGAGTGTTTACTTTGTTTACAGTTGACTGTAATGTCTATTGCAGCAGTCTAATAGCGAAGGGGTTTTATGATGGTAGCTATATATGTTTTAAAGAAATTTGTGTTGTGTTCTTCAGGCAATACGTGGCGTACAGTTTATTCAAAAGTTTGAGGAAATTTCATTGGAAATCAGTCGAATCTTGAGTGCATTGCCTCTAGCTTCATTGCATATTTCAGATCAGTCATGGAAACCGGTATCTGAAGAACATTAATTCTCTTAGCACTGTCTATTGCAATTTTCCTATAGAGGTGTAACTTGAAGTCTTTGGTTTCAATCTGCTTTCTAGATTCTCTAATCCATTAAGGTTATCAATTTTTATGCACAGCTTGAGAGTATGCTGATTTTTTGATTATGTTCTAGGTCGAATGGTGCATTGAGGAGTTGCAAAGGGTTAGATACACTTTCGAGTCTTATGATGAGAGAACAGCAGAGGATATTGAAAATATGCTAAGAGATCTCAGAGAGGGATCTACAATCAGCCATTCCAAAATAAAAATAATTGCAGACAAATTAGGGTTGATATCAAACCAAGAAGTGCTGAGGGAAGCCTGTGCTCTGGAAATGGAAAAGGGCTTTGTCTTTACTGAAGAAAGTGAGCAGGAAGAGGAGTGTATCAATCGGGTAATTGATTTAGTATCACAAATGCGTGAATATATGTTTGAACTTAAGCAAACACAATCACAACATGGACCTCCAATCCCTGCTGATTTTCGCTGTCCTCTATCACTAGAACTGATGGCAGACCCAGTAATTATAGCTTCGGGACAAACATATGAGAGAGCATATATCCAACGATGGTTGGACCAGGGTATGAAAACATGTCCTAAAACCCGCCAGACTCTCGTTCACACTGGCCTTATCCCCAATTACACTGTGAAGGCACTTATCGAAAGTTGGTGCAAGTCTAACAATGTTCCATTTCCCGAGCCTGAAAAGATCTTATTCCATACTCCACAGCCAAGTGAACCATCTCAATTTGGTCCAGAAAACCAGCACTCAGATTATGGTATATCTATAAAACTAAGTGCAGATGAGTATGAGACAGAAAAAATAAGTGAGAGCTTTTCCTCTGAGATAATAGAAGAAGAAAGTACCTTGGCGCCAAAAGGTATTTCATCGACTGATGGTGAGCAAGAAGTGGAAACCAGGGATAAAATCACTACCACCATTGCTCAAGAGCAGTCTCAAGGGCACGACCAAACTGTAGCTCCTACAATTTGTCCTTTGTCTTTGGATGATGTGCAGCCAGTAACAGCAGAAGATGCTAATGTTCTTGGGACAAGTGGCATAGTAAGAGATTGTTTGCCATCTTGCAATAATGAGCCTAGAGAGTTAACGTCAAATCTAGCAACTGATGATTCTCAACATAGCACTGCAGAAATACAAGAGATAGGATCACCTAGCACTGATTACATGTCTTTTCAGAGTTATCAGCCTGGTAACCTGAACTTGGTGACTGGCAGCACGTCTTCTCCAGTGTCAGATATAGGGGACAATGGGTTAGCCTTTCAGCTACAAGTTAAGAAGCTGGTAGAAAACCTGCAAGCTAGCTCAATTGAAGTGCAAAGAGCAGCTGTAACAGAGTTGCGGCTTCTTGCGAAGAATGATTCAGGAAGCAGGATCACGATTACAAATTGTGGAGCTATCAGACCTTTGGTTGAAATGTTACATTCGTCTGATTTGACAATCCAAGAAAATGCTGTTACTGCATTACTTAATTTATCCCTTTGTGAAACAAATCATAGAAAGATTCCTGCTGCAGGGGCTATTAATTCACTTGTACATGTGCTCAAGACAGGAATCCCTCAGGCTCGAGAGAATGCTGCTGCAACTTTATACAGCATTTCATCTGTGGAAGAAAATAAGAAAAAGATTGCACAATCAGGTGGAATACCACCTTTGGTTGATTTGCTTGTGAATGGTTCTAATAGAGGGAAAAAGGATGCCGCCACTGCTCTTTTTAAACTGTCCACTTATCATGACAACAAAGCATGCATTGTACGGGCTGGTGCTGTAAAACCTCTTGTTGAGGCAATGGACCCTGCAGCTGGAATGGTAGATAAGGCTGTTGCTGCATTGTCTAACCTTGCAACTATCCGTGAAGGTCGGGCTGAAATTGGTAGAGAAGGAGGTATTTCTCATTTGGTGGAGGTAGTAGAGCTAGGCTCTCAAAGAGGAAAAGAAAATGCAGCAGCAGCTCTGTGGCAACTTTGTTCAAATAGCAACAGATTCCGCACAATGGTTCTCCAGGAAGGGGCCATACCACCTTTGGTTGCATTGTCTAAATCTGGCACTCCTCGGGCAAAAGAGAAGGTGATATTCTAACCAACAAGCTTCTCATGACTTGTTTTCTAGAGGTCAGGTTGGGCAAAGATCTGCCGTTGTCTGTTACAAGAGGCCTGTGCAAATCAGTTCAAACTGACTTCGCCAGGTGTCTATTCTATAACCTGTCCCTTTAATTGCTGTCTTGCTTGTTGGCCATGCATATGACTTCTGGAAATTGTTGTTTAATTAGTCTTTTTGCATATTTGGAAAAATCTGCCCCATATGGTATCTTGGTTGTATTCAATAAACCAGGTGCTAATGAGGCTCGTGATGGGTGTTTGATCATGCATATTAGACTGACCTATTCCAAGTTACACTAGGTCCCGATTATTTAATCTGACCATCTTTCATGTTTTCTGTATAGGCTGAGCTTCTTCTACGCCATTTTAGGGAGCAGCGGCATGCAGATCCAGCAAGGGGTGGTGCTGACAGGCGCATCGATCAGCATTTTGGTCATTCATAATTAATTATATTCAAGTTCGTTCTTCTATTGCTGCTTCAGGACGACTTATCTCTTTGTGCCTTCTTGAGGCTCCATTAGTCACCAGGAAACTCAGGTTCAAGGATGGTACGCTGATCCCCCTTATACAGATACTCCAATGTCCTGGAACCTGTATCCCATGTCTCCAGGTGACTATTAAATCAACAAAAAACCAGTGCTAATTCAAAGTCAGTTCTAGTGATCTTGTATATTGTGCCATTACTTGTGAAAAATGTATCATTCATGCATTTTGATTTACTTCTCCCAGTTTGCTTGCTTGTAAGTGGACAGGTTCACAGCCCATCGTGCCAAAACAATCAGCCAAATTATTTGTAATAATTATTTGCTTCAGAAAGGGCAGGCATAAATGCCAAACATGGGGGATGCCTAAATTAGTATGAGAAAGAACATCGAGATGTTTTTTCTCAATATAAAGAACATCGAGATGTTCCTGATTGCTTATATTTCACATACTGCAGAGTCTACTCTAGGGATCTAATGCTGTGTATATCTGCAATTGACATGTAAGTTGAACTCATATATTACTTTCCAGTAATGTCATTGCCAATGTTATTCATTTTGAGAATGTTGGTGTAGCTGCCTAGGGTATTTTCAAGATTGTAATTTATTGAAAGCGATTGATAATTCATCTGAAGGATACTTAATACATCAATTGTTGTGCAGGCATTGCAGGTTTTTTGAGCTAACAATACCTATCAACATAACCATTTTACCGTAAGGTTCTTTTACTCGTTATAAAGTACCCGACATGTCTACAACTGTCAATTGAATGTGTTTTTCCATGAGTGAAGGGCTTTTTCAAATCTCATGTTTCTAAAATAGGCAGTTTTCCATTCAACACCTTCCTGACTTCATATCCAGTTATAGTAAACATGCAGAGTTATCTGTTTCCATCATATTGGAAGATATGGATGAAATTTCGTGGCCAATATTTTGTGTTTATGTTACATTTACATCTTTCATTTTTATTGTGGTAGGCAAATCTGTTTGATTTACCTAAGGTTGAATACTGGAAGTCCTTTGTCTGTACAGTTCTCATAAAAAAGATTGCACTCTTAGTTGAGGGTGTAAAGCCTGTGATTTTGCATGGGGCTGATTGATAACATTTTCTGAATTTCTAATTACATTCCTATGGGAAAGCCTTTCATACGGTTTTGACTCATCTACACTGAAGATTTCAATGATCTGAGTTTGTATGCTCTTTCTCAGCCAATTATTTAACCTTAGATCTTCAGGAATCTGATGGAGAAATCGAAGATTGCATAATCATCTTGTAATGGTGCATGATTGACCGCGAACATCCTATATGTCTGGGGTGATTACAGGAGGACCGGTTTCCAGAGGCAGTATGTGTTTCAACTAGCATTGAGTAGTTTGTGTGCTCTGTTGAAGATTATTAGCAGATGACAGCAATGAATTTATAATTTGATTGAAGTATAACTTGAGTTACATATGCATGGGGCTGAAGTCTCACATGAAGAACCTCTGGGTTTGTGAAAAAGGTGTTAATCAAGGCATGCTAATCAAATTGTAAAAGTGGTTATTGGGCAATAAAGGCTCACATTTTCGGATATTTATCAGTTGGGAGAGAGACAAAAAATAGGAACGAAGCCTTATAGTTGTGAAAGTCAATATTTTAGAATTTATGTAAAAGCAGGAACATGCCTAAGAGCCAATGGGGAAGTAAAGCTCGTCCATTGACCTGCTTGGCTAGACCTGCTGGACATAAACTTTACAAATGAATTTGGCGGATGATAAAGGGGCATAGGTAAAAGTACTATGTTTTTCCCTCGATGACAAATAGCGACAAAGGTGTAACAGCAGAAACTAGCCCCTCAATTTTGACATAGTTGTGAGCAACCATGGAAGGATGGTCTGTTCATTTACATAGTTATGGGTTAGGATGTACAGTATGATAGGCATTTTGACCTATTTTTGGGTTACATGGCTAGTATGGTCAATGTTTTCAACCTAAACTATTAGTCATCATGGCAAGGATGGTTGATGTTTTGATCACATCATAATGATCTGTTGGCACATAAAGTCACAGTGACAAGATTTTGACTCCCACTCTTATTTGTCTTGCAGAAAACAACTTTGGTACTAAGTTGTTTGGGTACGGGTACGGATACAGGGACGTCTCGGGTATGCGGGTACGCCATTTTTCAAAAACCTTGATTTGGATACGTCATGGGTACGTCTGTATATATATATATATATATATATATATATATATATATATATATATTGTATATTACTCATTTTTTTAGTAAAACACTCGAAACTACATAGTATGAAAATATTTGTCTATAAATGATAAAACACTTAAAAATATATAATATTCATTCATTCATTACTTCAAAGACAAAATGTACATTCAAATCTAGAATAAATCATCTTGATTGCCCACAAAATCATGAATGCCACTTCCATTATTTTTCAACTTTATCATTTACTGACACTTTCACAAGGGCTCATTGGTGCATTGAATCTCACAGAGTGCATGCCTTAAGGGGTGCACAAGGAATGGGGTGGGATCGGCTTGTGGCACTTTGCGAGAGATATTCTCATACTATTCTGTCACGCATACATCCCTTCATGCAGCCTTCATACCTCCTATGATGTCTCTTTGAAATCTTGAAACCCTGAAATATGGCTAAGTCTGAAACGCTGAAACCCTGGACTCTGACTAACTCTCAAATATGATAGGATCCTTCAAAACCTAGAATTTGCATTATAGCTCCTAGAGGTCCAAAACCCCTCTCAAACATCTTGAAAGTATAGAAATAAAATGTAACTTAAAGTAAAAGTTTACATGTAGATATCTAAATTTAAACTTATACTTAAATGTTTATTTTATTTATATTTATATACTGTTGGGTTCGGACTGGATTTACATTTTTTTAATTTTTTTGTTGACTTCCATTGTTTCTTCCTGTCGGTACCTTTCCCGACGCCTCTGGGACGTCTCCGACAGGTACCCGGGATGTACCGGTACCCAAGGCATACCGAGACGTGAAATGTGGGGGAGGGGGGCCGGTTCCTGCAACACAGCTTTGGTATAGACAGTCCTTAAATCTACCTCTACCTGTTTTGTTGTCTTTCAGCTCTTGCAAACTTGAAATGCTTTGGGAGCTCACTTTGAATAACGTTAATTTGTGCACAATTCCATGGCAATGCCATGAAATTGCACAAATTATCAGTGCATTTGAACAGAAGTACCGATGTCTTGTTTGTCACGCAGTCAAATTCCCATGCTGTGGAATATACGTGTTTTCATTCTATTCCAATTGTCCTTATCCTTTGCATGACTATGAAGTTTACACCTAGTTATTGCAATTCCCTTGGAAAATTTCTAAATAAATTGAGCTTCTGGGAAGCATATAGCAACATGGTTGTAAGAATCCGTATCCAATTTATGTTTTGCATGTTTTATTTGGACCATATGCTGATATAGTACCAGGGCCTATTATTTGGCTAGCTTTATGCACCTGCAATTTCACATAGTCCAGAAGCTTTTTGAATGACTGTAAAATCAAAATTTGTAAAACCCATTTATACTCAAGCAAGTGCACATTAAGTAATCTTTGGACAGTTTGTTGGCTCAATTTGAGCTTTGCATATTGAATTTATTCATCATAAGTTGCATATTGTAGCATAATATGCACCTTCACAATCATTAAAGAGAGCACACTCCTTCCAAAAGATCACAACTTCTCATTTTTTTTTTTGTCTTCTCTTTACTCGGTTTTATTTTTCAGACTGGTATTTTTTTCCCCATCTTTTACTACTGCCAGGGTATTTTACACACTGCAACATTTGTCCAAAATTTTGATGTGGATTTAGATGTCTAGATGTCAAAATCAGAGGATTTGGAGGCTGGAAAACGTGGAAATGTAAGTCGGAACTGTTGGGTTGAAAATTCCACATTGGATTTAATGTTAATGTATATGTGGAATTTTTGACTACGTTGATTGCTATCTTGGGGTCAAATTTCATGTGGTCTCATTTGTTTTTACACGCATATGCGCATCAAAATTTCACATAATTTAGCTCACGCCGAAATTTTGATGTACATGGTGTATTAAAAATAAATAAAAAAATTATTAGTATAGTCATTGAGGCAATGTTGTAGTTGTAGCTGTCATCTTTGCTATAGCCATGCTTCGCATATCATGTAATCATTGCATTAAGTGCAACGACATTTGAATGTTGTAGTTTCTCAAACAATTCACATCCTTTCTCTATGCTTCCACATTTTGCATTAGAGATTGCATTAAAGGCTTTGTACTTTATATAATATTTTTAGGTTTGCTATGCAAAGGCATGTACTTCTATTAAAGCATAATTGAAAGTGGATATTTGTCATATATTGTAGTTGTAAACACCATGAAAGACATACATAAACATGTAAAGAGCACAATGTAGTTTTAGGTTAACAAAAGTACATTAACTTGGGATACACATGCACAAGACAAATATGAATTAAATATAACAATATAGCAACAGGGACAAATCTGAAATATGCTAATACGGATATTAAGATGCTTGAAACTTGACAAGAGGGGTTTGTAGAGAAATACATTATTACTTCCTTGTGCATTGCTAAACACTGAAAGTAGGTGGAAAGAGCTCCAAAAGCAGTTCTAAAACGAACCTAAAAAGATGAGTTGATAAGAGAAGTGCTGAAAAACTACTGAAATTTAATTGCCTGATTTTGGTCATGACAAAAATCGTGTGGTCAATCTTGGCAAGTTAAAGATTTGATTTTGGTAAATGAGTTTGATTTTGGTGAATGGCCTATGTTTTCAAAACAATTTTTAGTTTTTTTTTTGTCTACTCCTACTGATAGAATTCCTCTCCCAATTCACAAAATTTGCTATGGATATCTTAGGATGAATTACTCTCCCTTCTCTCAACCCTTTTTGGTTCCGAGACACCTTGCAAGACTAAAAAAAGGAAGTAGTTATGAGGGGCCTACCTCAGTGAGAGCTATGTTCTTTGACAAGTTCACGATTAACACTAGTGCAATTTAGCAAGCAATCATGTACTATATGAAGCTTTGATTGACCCTTACCAATGAGATGCAAACAACTAGTAGTTGCTATATGTTTGTTCACAAATCCTCCAATTATACATTTTGATACAATGGTGCCGCTCTAACAGTACAATCATGGCCTTAGGTATTAATTGATGGATTCTCAATTCAAATCTTGTTCCCTTTAAATGTATTAACATGCTTATGTACTTGGATAGTCTTATTGAATTGAAATTAAGACCTTATTGGCATGCAAGTTGACACACAAAAGGCAAGAAAGTCGACAAATAGGTTACAAGGAATCAAATAAATTGGGAAAAGAGGTCAAAGGAGCCACCAAAATAGATGGCCAGGATTGTAGGAGTCGATTTTGGTCATGCCAAGGATCTTAACTTTTCGATCTTGGAGAGAGGAAAAACCCCAAAATAATGTTTTGGACATACTAGGAGCATTCGGTGTCATATCCGAGTAAACAAATAGTTGATCTGTAGGTTTTTAAGTTTTTAAGATTGAATGGTGGTATTACAATCGATCCAAAGTGAACATAAAGTTGTTAGGAAAACACAAGGTAAGAGAAGGCAATGCGAGGCCCAATACAAGAGAAAATGCTAATAAAGGCTTAATTTGAACCAATGATCCATATCCACATAAAGACACACTAAAACCATAACAAATAATTAGAATTGTGTCAAATAGGTGTCTATGTAATGCTCCACTTTGATGTGTGTCTGTGTACATATCAAAATAAAACAAACAAGTGCACTTGGAAGGCTTGAAGAAGAATTTGTGGTCAAAACTTGTAAATGTTCATCAAAAATTATATTGGATATGATTATGATTTGAAAGTTAAAATGAGGAGAGAGAGGTTACCTTATCACAGAGTCCAACACCTATGACCTATAATATAGAAAAACTTGTCTCTTGGCAATTTGTATGATTGTCCTTACTACCATTGAGGGTTCTCGAATGAGCATCAATGTTCCTATGTTTGGAGTGTGAATATCTGGTGTACCTATAAACAAAGGGAAACATTTGCAAGTAGATAAATGTCTATATAAATTGATAATAACAAACTATTAAAATTATTGAATAAAAATGGAAAATGGGAAGGAATACGCCTGGTGGTATGCATACGACACCCATCTCTATAGAATCTTTGAATGTGCAAAATGGGTCGTATAATTTAGTGTGCAAAGTGAGACTTATAAATCTATGGTGTGCACCTCTCAATTGTGGAAGCAAATATCTTCTAACTCCCCAGTGTGCACCTCCAACTATGTAGGGGCAAGTATCTAAAGTGTGTCACATTGACCACATTTGGGGCAAATAACTATAATGTGTCGTGTTGACAACCTTTGAGGCAAATGATTGTAATATGCTTATGGGGAAAATAGTTATAGTATCATCATGTCATTGAAGATAGATCAAGCGAATCATATGTGCCCCTTTTGAGGTGTGGGACAACTTACATAACACTTGCCTCAAAATAAAATATTACATGTACCATGTGTAACTTGGGAAATCATAAGAGGAAATAATTTTTATAGTGCATATATCACATATTTTGGTATAGCAAAGAAAAATATCAAACATTCAAGTCTATATATGACTTCAGAGAGTATGACCATTAGGGGTATAATTTATGTAAGCAAGATATTATCGTGAACGAGTATATGTGACTCAAGAGAGTATGATCATTGGGGGTTTTAATCATGTAAAGATGAAAATATGACTCAAGAGAGTTTGATTTATATATGTCTCTTATCATCGTGAAAGTGTGTCTGTAGCAAATGATTGAAGTTATGTATGCTAGAGTGGAAGCAATGTGGGAATTAACGATACTACCTTGTTATGGACAAGGCGTGGGTTATTTAAGCACATGAAGGATATGTTGGCCTCTTTATAAGTAAAATCAACACAAGCATAAGAGTAGTTGATTACCTCTAAGAGAAATTGTAATCAATGTGAGTACAACTAATAGTATGCCACAATCTAAAACAAATATCGGTAATGAAGCATGGCAAGGGCATGCCTCCATGTAAGCAATATATTATCCATGCAGGCATAAACAATAGTATGGCCCAAGGTGAATAAGATGCAGATAAGGACATCACGAGACCCTGCTCTAATATAATACATGTATAATCTATAGACACACGGTTATATTTTGGTCCTAATGAACATTGTATAATTAAGGAATTGCGATAATAGTATGGCCCTATATAAACAATAGAAAATCAATATAAGTGTATGAATAGGTTTCCCCTTATTTGGGCAATGTATAATCGATGAAGCACAACCATAGCATGCACCAATATGGAAAATATATAAACAATGAAAGCACTAGCTTAAAACATGCCCAAACCATGGAAAAGATATAAGCAATGATGTGCACTAACATAAAACATGTCTCACTATGGATAAGATATAGACGATGAAGCATGGTGATAACATGCCACAATATAATTTGGATACAATCGATGTAAGCACAAGAATAGTATGAAAATACAATGCTCCATGGTGAGCAATGTATAATCAATCCGAGTGCAATAATGACATGCCCCATGATCTTTAGGGCATAGTCAATATAAATGAGCATCGAAGAATCTTTATCCCAAATAGCCATCTAATATGGATCGTACTTATGATGTAAAAACATCCGAATGCTATGAGTCACGATGAATAAGGGATGTGGAAACATGTCGTGACCAAAACAATAGAATGAAAAACAAATAAGAATCAAGCATGCATACAAAAATAAAAGTTTGTGAATAAAATGTCAAGAAAGTAAACACCTAGGAGGAATAATAGCAAAGGAGCAACTAGAGGCAAGTGACAAATGAAAATTGTGTAAACTATGTAAATAAAAGAAAATGATCGGTCAATAAAAGAAACGGTCAAGAGAAATAATAGCCAAAGTAATGTAAGAAAATAAAATGCCCCCACAATGGCCACATAGCCATTTGAAAATCCATGGCTATATGTATTTAGTATAGGTCACACATATAATGTAATAATACCAAGTGAATAATTATACTATACTTTAATAGATGGTAAAACATTTAAACACAGAGTATGTTAACAAAGCTAACTAATAATGTGAGACAGTCTCAAATAATCATCAAAGGATGTATGTCTGAAACCATATGACTTTTCACTATCATACATATGAACTATGAAGTGAATCTGGTAAGTCTTTGTTATCCAAATTAGTGCTTTTGGTGCAGTGGTACATATTATTGACTTCAACTTATCTTGGAGTCATACTATGTAATGATTATTTCTTTACCATCATTGGTGTTTTCTATTTGATGTTAATGCACTTTCTTTTAAGACACCCATTTGAATTCATATTGAAGTTTATCTTTTGATATCCTATGGGTATTGGTAGATTGACACTTACAACTTGGTGTTTTAGTTGGTGCATCTTCAATTTCAATACCACCACAATTAATAAAGTCTTGAATTTTGTTTTGTTGAATGGCCCTTAATTCTATGATACTCACAATACCAAATTACTTCACATGTCTTGATATGTGGAAAACTTATCACATTGGAGTCAAGTAAATTATTTGAAATTGTGTGTAGACTATCAACAGATTTAGTATATTGCCTTCGTTCTTTGCTTGAAGGCACATCATTCTTTTGTTATTGCTCCATGTTATGGACCAATCTTGGAGTATAATTCATTTGTAGCATGTGGTCATTTTTTATAACTTTGAGACTTAAGTATTTTAGGTGGGAGAACGTTGTGAAACATGTCTCGTATGTAAGTGCATGGATGCATAAGAGCCCAACCTCAAGTGTCTTAATTTCACAACAAAGGTCATCAAAAGATGGATAGCCATTAAAAAACACTTTGTCTTTCAAAGGTGGTTTGCTAAATATGTTTTGTTTCTCCAAATCTGATGGTTGGTAAAGAAACCAATGCATTCTAGCTCTAAATTAAAGCACATAATCATGAATGTTTTCTTGTTGAGCTTGTTTGATAAATGGTACATGCTTGAAGATAGCTTATGTCCCCTTATTGGTGATGAAACGTGCTAAGAAAGCTTCTTCTAACATATGGAGGGAATGCATGGATCCAATTGATAAGGTATGCAACTAAAATCTAGTGCATGATCTGTCAATCTTCTTAGAAATATCTTAAGTAATACTGTATCGTGATGAGCATAATTGCCAAGAGAACCATATATTTAAGGTGCTTATAGGTTTTTTATTTTCCATTGAATAAGGTAAACTTTGGAATGATGTCATCACATGGAAAGGGAAAACTTACAACCGTATGCACTAAGGGATTTGATAATATATCATTAAAATCAACCCTAACATTAGGCTCAAAGGAGACAAGATTTAAACTTGTCATTATAATTCACTTGTTGCACCCATCTTAGTGACTATTTCAGAAGTTGGTATATTTGATGTACGAAGTGGATCGCTCAATGGGAGAGGCTCGTCATTAGTTACAACATGAACACTAGTAGGTCTAGATGAGCGAGTGGAAAATTATTACTAGATATGCAACACATGCAAAGACACAAAATCATTAAGCACATTTAGAGTCACATAAGGGGAAGAAGGGAAAACACTAGAAGCAATTAGAATATTGTTTAAAGCATAAATAGAGTTTGGAGTAGCTGCTTCTTTCACCATGTCCATAATATTAGCAAAATCAGAAGGTTTTTACATAAAACTTATACTCTAGTAATTTCAACCGTTTCATCTCTATATTGTTCATCCATTTTAGTTTTAAAATCATAATCATCATCATTTATAGTCCAGTAATCATCTTGAGCATTCATATCATTATCAACATTGACATTCAAAACAAAAGTATGAATATGTAAACACCTTAATTTGGTCAAGCAACTACAAGTACTATGTCTTTTGTTGTTCTTTCACATGAAGGTTTTAGTGATGATTATAGTCCTTGTTCGCATGGTCATTTTGAGTCTTTTGATCTTTCTTATGTCTTATTTTCCTTATTCGTGATACTCCCAATAGTCACAGGTCATATTTTCCCAGTCACATGGGCCCTTATCCCTTCCCACTTAATTTTAGCTCTATTTTAGGCCTTAAGACACTAGTACCACTTTCAAGACAATAAAACCACATGACACTAGTGTCCACTTATGGTTCTAGTGTCTGATGGGCCCTTTCTCCCGTGTTTGAGTCCTAATCCCTCTGTGAGCCTTCTCTTATATTTTTTATCCTCCTTTTATGACTTGTTAGCAAAAAAAAAAAGCTCTTATATTCAAAACAAAGTTCCTTCTATATAAAGAGCCTCATAAGACATTTTACATCTAGCACTTACTATTTTGGCACATATTTATATAAAATCAATCAATAACATAGCTCAATACTCAACATACTACTCAGTCTTCACACCTAGACATTGCATGCTTGATCAAAGAAGGGCCTAAGCGAAAATAATTCTAGCATACCATGCAAGTTTATAGTGTACGTTCTTTAAGGGAGAAATACATGCAATTTGAGACCTCTAGCATTGGGGTTAATGTAGATAATGTCCAAGGCAATAGGGGTTCTGCTCCAGATGATCATAACATCCCACAACCTAATTTTCTTTTTCTTTTCGTATTTGATCCATTTATTATTTCATGTGTGTAGGTATTTATTAGGGTTTTGGAGGAGATTCAACTAAAAAAATGACACAAACGAACTCTCAAATGATACATAACTGCCTATAGGACCTCCAGAACCTCTCGTAACTTCCCTAAAAGTTTCAAACAGTCTCTACAAGGACATTAGCACTAGAATTAGACACTATCACCACATGGCACTACTATCCTGATAGGGGCACTACGATCTTGAGCCAAATTTCAATAAATTGTCAGAAGATGAAAGGTTCCTGTAGGTCTGTTCAGTCATTTTTAGTACCTTGATTCACGTAAAAATCTATTTATCTATAGATAAGTTTCTTTTCCCCTCACTTGCTATTTTGAAAAAGTTTAATTAAATCAATAATTTCCAATTTTTATCCAATATTAACAACATACTCAACCCTTTAACTACATAGGATCTACATAGCTAAACCCTAAAATGTTAAAACATTTGGTGGACTCAACTTACTTCGGATATTGCTTAAAACCCTAAATTTTCTTAGGGTTTACCTTCTCCAAATTTTGTACATTAAATTAGGGTTACAAAATTCTATTTTTCTATTTTTGCATAATGTAGCTAATTTAATCAATCTTACATTAGGGTTTCATTTATTTAATGTAATTTAATTTTTTTCAACACAGCTTTAAGTCAAAACCCTAAATCCACATACTAGGTCCCTATACATACAAATATTAGCAGTTAGGATTTCTCTTACATTATATTCTACCTCTTGTGTGTTTGTTATTCCTTGTTACATTATATTCTTTGGCAAGTTTCAAATGACATCTAAAAAGTCTTGTACACCTCACCCGATTGATGCACTCTTGAATTTCTCCCATGATTATAACAATGAATGGACTAATTTTCAAGATTATATATTAGAGCATAATAATGACTTCATTTATAATGATGATGATGATGACTATTATTATAATGATGGATATGAAGATTACTATGAGCATGACATTGAAAATGAACATGAGGATATATTAGATACACCATCTTCTCTTTCCTTTCACTCTTCTCTTACTACTCAAAATCAAACTAACAATATAATTTCAAAAGAAACTCTTGTTGGTAGTGCTTTATTCCAATGTGATCCTATATTTTCAACTACTTTTGCTACTTCATTATTCAAATTAAATCAATATAAGTATGATACATGAAAACCACCTTTGCATGACTCAAGTAAAGTAGACAGGAACAATTCATCTCTTTTACCCTTCTCAGTTACATTTGAAAAAACAAGTACCAATGATATTACACTTTTTTGTAATGCAAAAACTAAGGTAGATGAAATTATTTTATCACCTTTCTTCACATTCCAAGCTCAATGCAATGATTCTTTACAACAAGTTGATAATGTAAATGTCTTTAACTCTTCTCCTATATGTCATAATATGCAAAAAGAAAACATGGTTGTTACTTCTCCTACACTTGATTCTAAAATTGAAAGTGATAATCATGCTTACATTTCACAAATAGCTAGTGAAAAAATGCCTTTCATTACACACACATATGATGACACATTGCATACTAGAAAAAAGTTTAAAATTTCACCTTCTTTCTCTCTTAATAAGCATATGGATGATACTTCTTCTACTCTTACTTCTATAAATGAATTAAATTCTGATTTTGATGAACCATGGGATAATGATGATTATTGTGATTATGATGAAGATGATATAGGATCTACACCTTCTAGTCCTTCTCCTACCTCACCTATCTCTCTTGTTCAACCAAACACTAGGTCACATGTAAAAAGGCACACACACACACTTATTATTATGTTCATAATTTACATTTACTTGAGAATAAAGTACCTTCTATTCAAGTAGCATGTGATAATTCTTTACAACTTAACAATATAAGAGATACTAATGAATCTCCCTCAACCCCCCTTACTACAATAGAACCTGTTTCTTAGACTAACCTAAATGAGGGTGGTAGCTCATTTCCCTCTAACCAGGTCCCATCTATCACACCTCTAATTTTATTGAGAGCAAACCAACCCTCTCTAAAAAATATTTCCAAAATAATATACCAATGGTTAAGATAAATAACAAATTTCAAGCATTAAATGAACCCCTTGATGATGATAATATACCTTCACAAGTACTAATTTATTTGATGCATGTTGTGGGTGCTTTGCAACAACAAGTACACCATCTCAATTTGGAGAACAAAGCATACCAATCTTGGGCCGATGCCAATGTTATACATGGCAACCCTATTCCATGCATAATCTTAACTACAAGGTTACCACATAACTTTCAGATACCAATGTTACCTATATTTGATGGGCACAAAGATCCATACTTTCACCTTCAGGCTTATGACAAAGCCATGGCCCATATTACAATTAAGTTGACTCTACTACATTTTTTTCCAAAGTCCTTAGATGGGGAAGCACTAAATTGGTTCTAGCATACAATCCCTAGTAGATCTCTACACACATATGAGGAACTAGAGATAGTATTTCTCAAGCATTACATATAGAATAAGGGACCTCTAATCACACATGAGAAGATATATTCATTACATTAGGGTGAGACAAAGTTGACATCTAAATACGTTCTAAGTTTCAAATCTTGTTTGCATCAGATGATTTATCAATTGACATATTTAGAAGTACAATACATCTTTTCCAAAAGTTTAATCTATCCTCTCAAGGAGATATTACTATATGAAACATCAAAATGATTTCTATATCTATGTAATGCATCCATAGCATTAGAGGTAGAGTTCAGATTAGTGGTTACATAGTCATAGACATATTTGGCTATAGACCCCTAAGTGCCTCAATCAACTAATCTGGTACAAGATCTAACTCCACTTCAAATTAGGAACTTAGTAGAACATAGACCACTAATAAAGATAATAAGGGCATAGAGACCCTCTACACAACACCTTCTATAGTGAGTAGAACACAAGATATACACAAAGGGGTTATACTATTTTCAGGTAAGGCTAGGCCTCATGACATTTTGATTACACTATTAGATAAGGGGATGATCACACTTGATTCTCTCATCATCATCCACCACACCGTTTGCACCAGGTACCACATAAGCCATATTGTCATTTTCACAAGATAAATGGGCATTCAAATGACCATTTTTATGTACTTTGAGCTCGCATTGACCAATACGTTATTCAAGGCATCATATAATTTACACAGGGGGAACTAAGATCTCATTTTCCATACTCTCTTAGATCACACTCCTCTATGATGGAGTTATTTTAGGACATTCCTTTTAATGAACCATTGGTTACTCATCGTATGAGCCTTGTGACTTTTAGGACACCTATTTATGAGCAATCTTGTACACTACAATTTTAGCATCGATGGTAACTAGTTCGTAGAGATCAAAACACAGCTCTAGTGCACACACCAATCAAAATATATGGGAAAAACTAAAAAACTAAGGCCACAGTTTTAGTTTAAACACCAATAAAGATATATGTAAATAATTATAGAGATCATAACATAGCTCCAATGCATACACCAATCAAGATATATGAAAACAACTACAAAACCAAGGGCACAATTTTAGTTTAAACACCAAAAAGATATATGAGAATTATTACAGAGATTAGAATGCAGCACCAGTTTGTACACATATCAATATATTTTCTAGAAATCATACAACTCAGAGTGAAGTTTCAAAAAGTTAACCAATCAAGATTTTTTCACCAGAGTCTACACAACTACACTCTAGCAATGCATTACATGTAGCTCCATTTTTGAAATCTCCTTCTACACTAACACAACATGAGAAATATGGTCGTTGGTTCTCCATGTCATTTGGTTCAGATAGGGCATACGACCATCACATGATATACACACATAAATATTATGAAATACAAAAAAACCCTATACCAATAAATACAAAATCCTAATCCACTACACATATGTCTAAAACATTTTTAACCATATACAAATATCATTATTTCAAATAATTAAAAAATTAAACAACTAAACCAATTAAACACATACAATCTAACAAGATCCATTTACCAATACACATAATGCCAACTTAAACAACAAACATCCATATATATAAATTAGAATATAGTTTCAATAAAAATATACTCCAACACTCAATGATGCAAATATGAATACTGGGACCAACTCCCTCACTCTCACTCTCAGATATATCAAAGCTAGAACTAGAGGCCCCACTATCTCTATGTGACCTGGATTGATGAGTCCATTTATTCTCTCTCTCACAATACATGCCCAACTCAACCATACACTCAGCATGCTCTCATTGAAGATATATGTAGTCATCTATTATCTAAATACTATCCCCACCTAGAGCATCAGGTACAGGCATGGTACGCCTATGCAACTCAGCACGTGCCTCATCTCTATCCATCGTTGTGTATGCCACGATAGCTATCATAGCTTGGTCAAATAAATGGGCATGCACCTAGCCAAATTGGTGGCCCTCTCCACCAATCCATCCTCCATGACATCATGATGTGGCCTCCAACCACATAATGGATTCAACAATCCATATCATTCTCTTAATATCTCATAACACTCATAAACATATCAATAATTCAACTCATAAATTCATCATTTTCTCATTAAATCTCTCACAATACACAAGTTCAACAAACTTGTCTCTCTCATCACATACATAACTTGGAATCCCCAATCCAAGGAGGCTTTAAGCTTATCCCCAAGCTTATTCTCTAAACTCATCTCATTCCCAACTCAGCCTACCAAAACTAAGCAAGAAACAATAAAGTGGGCCCAAAATTTGTCCCACTCCTTCACATGGAGGGAATATTGTCAAGAGACAAGGTGTACCCCAATATAATCCATTCCACATGATTCATGGGGTCATATTTTACCAAGTACAAAGTATCTTTGAAAATTTGGCACCACCTTCAAACAAGGTCACATGGAAAAAGTAGACGCCAATCTGAAATAGTGATTCATGTCTCCCCACTTAGCACAAGCTTCCAAAAGGGGTAGGTTTGCCTTTTGACCACTCTTTTCATTCCCCACATGAAAAATTATACCTATGACACCTAAGCAATCAAGAATAATGTTTTGGAGACCTCATTAGAATGAATAGTGCCCACCACATCATCAATGAATAGTACCCATGAATAGTGCTACATGAATAGTGTTTTTTTCATTACATCATTCTCCTCCGGTTGAAATCAAATCAACTCTTATGAGTTGTAATGATTATTCTCCAAGATTTTAAGGCATATAATCGAAAACATGAACACACAAGAATGTAATCACATGAACACATAGACACATGAACACTACACTTTATTTTTGGGTGTTTAAGATTGCTTGAACCCTAATATGCTCCTGCATTAGACAATTGAGGTAAATAATGTGATCTCTTGATCACATAGATGGGTTAAATGTTATAACCACTCTTTTGGTCATGAGGGGTAATGACCATGGCATCCCCTTCCAACACACCAAGTGCACCCAAAAAATATTTTTTTCCTTCTCCACTTCTAGTTTCTACACACTGGCCCCAAAACCATCCTCCTCTTCCAAAATCTCATACATATCCTAATGGATTAATATATGGGCTCTAACCCACCAAAAACACTTGTTGAATCACACCCATCTAAAATCGACCACCTCCACTAAGATGCCCTATCACTCATCTTATCAACCCATGTGAGCTCTAGCCCACCACTATCTGTCCACCTCCACCAAAATCCCACTTGGATATATTCACTCATCATTTAAACACTTGTTTGATCATCCACACTATCAAATATCACCATCACTTTCAACTATTGTCTCATGGATACAACTATATCCATCTTTTCTTCCACATGTGTACTCTCTTGCATAAAAATTTCATCCACCACAGTCTCATCCACATGTGCACCTACTTGCATAAAAATTCCATCCACCACACTCTGATACTAGTTTATGTGGTATCCAACCACATAATGGATTCAAAAATCCATATCATCCTCTCAATCTCTCATAACACACACAAACATATCAATAATTCAACTCATAAACACATCATTTTCTCATTAAATCTCTCACAATACACAAGCTTCAACAAGTTTGTCTCTCTCATCACATACATAACTTGGAATCCACAATCCAAAGAGGCTTTAAGCTTATCCCCAAGCTTATTCTCTAAACTCATCTCATTCCCAACTTAGCCTACCAAAACTAAGCAAGAAACAACCATATATAGAAACATTATGAGGGAAAACCAATAAATGGACAAAAAGGGCCTAAAATTCATCCCACTCCTTCACATGGAGGAGTCAAGAGACAAGGTTTACCCTAAGATAATCCATGACACATGCTTCATGGGGTCATCTTTGATCAAGTACAAAGCATCTTGGAAAAGTTGGCACCACCTTCAAGCAAGGTCACATTGAAAAAGTAGATGCCAATATGAAATAGTGATTCATGTTTCCCCACTTGACATAAGCTTCCAAAAGGGTAGGTTTGCCTTTTGACTACATTTTTTATGCCCATATGATAAACTAAACCCATGCCACCTAAGCACTCAATAATAGTGTTGTGGACACCTCACTGAGATGAATAGTGCTTGCCACATCATCAATAAATAGTACCCATGAATAGTGTTTTTATTACTACATCACATCATTAAGAATATGTTATGTCAACTCATGAAGCACTGATTCAATGGTGATATCCCAGTACTTATCATCCCCTAAACCTACATATGCCCACATAGTTCATAAGATTCCTCATCACATAAAGACATAATTAGATTTACACAGAGTACACTAACATATTATATTAACTTACCATCAACAGCTCTCAGGGGATCTACATCCAATACATCCTTTGTAATCATCCCACCTCTCAGAAATAGAGGTGCCCATTTATGATCACTAGAATGTTTAGGCCTTAGTCACTCCCACATCATCTATATTTGGTATATCAATATCAAGGTCTCGCTCTATCAATAGAATATGAGTTAACTCAACAATAGATGGTATTGACATACTACCTAGCCTTACAGGAGCTAGATAACTCCTCAACCATATCATGGATGCTGGGGGCACATCCTACACTAGACTAAACTATCATGTGACCTACTCATAGTAAAATTGATCATATACATTATCCTAATGATCATGTAGCCAATAACTCACCTAAATCCACCTCAGTTAAGTATTATCCTTAGGCTACCCTTCATAACCCTTGTAGGGTCTCTAGATAATATCTCTATTGTCAAACTATCTAACAACTGTTGACACTGCATAGTGCTCCTCTTAAGTGCATGACCTATACCTATCCATCTCTCTGTAAACAACTATAGATGAGCCCATCCATCCCATGTACATACCAATGGCATAATCATAACTATATGCTCATATGCTCAATAATATAATAATGTCTATGCTCTGATACCTCCAATGCACATCTCCTATATAAAATAATATAGATTCTTCTATAGGTGAGCTAGCATCATACGACCCTAAGAATACATATTACCGTGCTCCTTGATATCCTAAACTATCTCTTGTATCCTATAGTAAATTGAAACCCCAATCCCATCTAGAGCTAAAAATGAAGATAGAAAAATAGCTAGGAAATTTCATAATCGCAAAACCTTGGAAATCAAAATCAAGGTCAACAATCTATCACTAAGACTTCTTGCATGATGGGTCCAAGCTATCATGGTAGAGAAATATCTAAAAGATCATTGTATGGACTAAGGACATATATCATCCTACAATATAGCTCATTTCCCAAAGATCGATAATCATAGAATCTGGTACACATCCTCTAGTGTAATAGTCATCTCCCCTATGGGTAACCAAAATATGCATGTATCTGCATCCCATATCTCACGCAATGCAATCATCATATGCTTATCCCAGGGCATAGGATCCATGAATGCAACATATCTCAAAACTAATCTCTCGAGCACATCCATCTCAACATTCACTAAGGGAAGACCTCACAAGGTCTCCATTATCCATCTAGTGTAAAAATCCCTCATGCAGGGATAAACCTACAAAAGTACAACCAAATCATACATCAACAAAAGCAAAATTAAAACTAATAGAAAATAATACACATCAAGAACCAATTAACTATAATCAACATCACATCTCAAGATTTATAGACACTAGCATTGCATACAAGATAGTAACACCACCCCCTTAGACACTAGTGCCAGGTAATGGATAGTAGCACCCAAGATTGGACACTAGTGCCATTATTTGAAAAATAGGCCTTAATCTAATTTTTTTTAGTAAAAAAATAAACAAGATAACATAAATAATAAAAACAAGAAATATTTTGGGTTCCTTACTAAGTGAACCTCCTCCCTGACCTAAATCTATGCCTCAACCTCCTCATAGCACGTCAAGCTAGCTACTCGTCTCCTCAGCATATTTATCTCACCCAGACACACAATTGCTTTCAACTCAAATTCTATAGATGAATTGAAAAATGAATCAAATGACATATTTAAGTCATACTTACCTAATGCCACCTTATTAAGGCTAACTTTGTGCACCAATTTCATTGACTAATACAAATCCCTTACTATCACCATATCACAAGAATTGTATCTTCAATTCGTGAACTATTTCTTGCACATGGGACTTGAAATTGATATGTAATATCCCATATTGGTTAAACCAATCCTCTAGTTATTGTCAAATCTACAAAATGATAAAAATGATATCACTATAGTTAGTATAATAATCAACAAAACATATATCTAATTACATATTCAATTATCAAATCTATCACCATATATGCACTATTCAAACTTAAAACAACATTACACCTGATGATTAAAACTAGTACAATCGATCATTACCACTTTTGGTTACTTATCCTCACCATAGTCTTGGCTCTCTCACCAAAAGAGGGGGCAAATATACATATATTTCTTTAGACATACATAGTTTCATCTAGACATAAATACATAGGTCTACACAGGTACACAAGTTTACACATGTATTTAGATACATAGGTATTTAGATTCACAAATTGTCAGATACATCAACACATAGGTCTACATAAACATTTAGATTCATAGGTTCTCAAATATATAGACACATAGGTCTACATAGGTACATAGGTTTACATAGGTATTTAGATAAACATGTATTCATATTCACAAGTTGTCAGATACATAGGCACACAAGTCTACACAAATATTCAGATTCATAAGTTCTCAGATATATAGACACACAGGCTCACACATGTATTCATAGATGCAATACACATAGATATAGATACATAGATATACAATTTTGACTCAAGTATACCAATTTACTCAGATATTCAGATACACATCTACATTGTTCAGATAATAGGATTAGGGGGCACGATGCAAAGTGCATGTCCTTGGTCCCCATTTTCATATTATTAGGTTACACTCAATATCATCACCAATATCATCACTAGGTTTCCACCTATTTGGGTCATAGGACTATCTGCAATGGTTGATCCATAACATTCCACTAGACCCAATTCACAAACTCAAATTCAGTCTAAACATTAGATTAGGGGAAAGTGAGCCTTGTTTCTCCACACATTTAGTTCACATAAGCATATTCAGTCTAGACATTAGAGTGGGGGAAATTGAGCCTTGTTCCCCATACATTCAATTCACATACTTAGATTCAGTCCAAATGTCAGAGTGGGGGAAGTGAGCCTTATTTCTCTACACATTCAGTTACATACTTAGATTCAATATAGGGGCATCCACACCATGTGTCTCCCCTTCACATATTACACTCCAGTTCTTATCAACTTATCTGGATAAGAAGTGGGCCAAATCTAGATTACATTCATATAGGTAAGTATAGGTATACATTCCTCTTTTTATTTTACTCTAGTACTTTCATTTCATTGCATTACTAGAATAAAAGGGGGCAAATGCCAACACCCTCATTTGGTCAATAAACCACAAGTACTATTCCTTTTGTTGCTCTTTCACATGAAGGTCTTAGTGATGATGATTATAGTCCTTGTTTTCATGGTCATTTTGAGTCTTTCAATATTTTTTGTCTTATTTTCGTTATTCATGATACTCCCAGTAGTCATAAGTCACCTTTTCCTAGTCAGAGGAGCCCCTAGCCTATCTTTCTTGATTTTAGCTCTATTTTAAGCCTTTGGACACTAATGCCACTTTTAGGATAATTGTGACACATGGTGCTAGTGTTCGATGGGCCCTTTCCACCATGTTTGAATCTTAACACCTCTATGGGCCTTAGCTTATGTTTTTAGTCCTCCTTTTATGACTTGTTGACCAATGAACAAGGTCTTATATTCAAAATAAAGTTACTTCTATATAAAGAGCCTCACAAGGAATTCTACATCTAGCACTTACTACTTAGGCACATTTTTACATAAAATCAATCAATAATACATATCAATACTTTGCATACTACTCAATCTTCACACCTAGACATTACATGCTTGATCAAAGAAGGGCCTATGCAAAAATAATTCTAGCATACCATGCAAGTTGATGGTGCACATTCCCTAAGGGATAACTACATGCAATCTGAGACCCCTAACATTAGGGTTAATGTAGGTAACAACCAAAATTATGGGGTTTTTACTCCATGTGATCTTAACATCCCAAAACCCAATTTTCATTTCCTTTTTGCATTTGGTCTATTTATTGTTTAATGTGTGCAAGTATTCATTAGGATTTTGGAGGATATTCAACCAAAATAGTGACATAGACGAACCCTCGAATGATACAGAACCATATACAAGACCTACAAAACCTCTCCTAACTTCCATGAAAGTTTCAAATAGTCTCTATAAGGACATTATTGTTAGAATTGGACACTAGCATCACATGGTGTTACTATCCTAACAGGGGTGCTACTGTCCTGAGCTAGATTTCAAAAAATAGTCAGAAGATGAAAGGTTCCTGCATGTTTGTTCAATTATTTTCAATACCCTAATCTGCATAAAAGTATGTTTATCTCTAGATAAGTTCATTTCCTCCTCTCACTTGTTATTTCGGGAAAGTTTAACTAAACCAATTTTTTTAAATTTTTTATCCCAGATTAGCAACATACTCAACCCTTTAACTACATAGGATTTACATAGCTAAACCCTAAAAGGTTAAAACATAATACAATTATTTCATTCACATTATGTTATATACAAGAATCAACATTGTGTAGTATATATTGAAGTATAAATCTAAATTGATTAATTATTTTATTTGACATTGACACAATTGATTTTTACATATAAAAATTGGGCATTCCATAATCATGAAGGAACATAAAAATACAACCAAAACCAAAGACACTCATATTATTTTCATTTGGTACTACTAGATTGAAACTTAGTTGCCCTAATTGTTCATCAATCTTATGAGCTTTAGTATCATAATAATAATAACTACTATCTTCTATATCATTATAAAAAGGCCTAGAATTCATAGAAGCATTTACAACATCATGAAATAATACATCCAAAGGATGAGCCATCAAAAGTACACTAGGGTTTGAAGTAAGCACACAGCTATTATAGCTAAAGAGACATGACAATAGAAACCTATGAAAAAACAGCACAAGGAACATGTAAAATAAAACCCTAATACGAGGGCACAATACAATGACATTACATGAATATACCCTAGGATAAACATAAATAAATAAGGCTAATGATGGAAAAACAAATGAGTGCAACCCTAGACAATTCAAATTTATGATAATCACAATAATTTCAAACCCTAAAAGGAAAGGAAGTATACAATGCAATGGGGGAATACAAGGCACATGCAAGGGGTAACCCTAATAAGATAGAACCATAAGGAAACCATTTAGGAAACCCTAAGAAAAATTAAATCCAATATGTAACATCAAGACAATCTAATCCTAAGCAGAGTAAGAGGGAATGAGTTCACCAAAATGTAAATAATGTAGTCCAAAATGTGATTTTAGGATAAAAATTTACATTAAACCTATGTAAACATACACATAAGACAAATTTGAATTAAATACAACAATATCACACCACAAATATATCTAAAATTTGCAAAATAGAGATAAAGATGTTTGAAACTTGAAAAGTGGGGTTTCGTAGAGAAATGCTTGGGTTCTTACCTACCTATGCATTTTCGGATGTTGAAATTAGGTGGAAATAAGTCTAGAAGTAGTCCCAAAAAAACCCCTAAAAATTATGCTAATAAGAGAAATGCAAAAACATAGCTGAAATCAAATTGTTCAATTTTGGTCATATGACCAAAATCCTATGGTTGATCTTGTTAGGTTAAGATTCGATTTTGGTCAATGAGTTCGATCTTGTAAAATGACCGATATTTATAAAACAATTAATGGGTTTTGTTTGTGTACTCATTATGATAAAAAAATATCTCTCAGTTTCTCAAAGTTTGATACAAATCCCTCAAAATTTCTTCACCTTTATCTCAACTCGAATCAGCTCCAAAACACCTTGCAAGACCATAAAAAAATGAATTTTACATGAGGTTTATGCCTAAGTCAAACCTCTATTATTTTACAAGTTAGTAATCAACACTCATGTAGTTCAACAAGTAATTGAGTGTAATATAAATATCTCGACCCTTACCCTTATCCTTATCAATAAGATGCAAATAATTAGTAGACTATATATGCTCTTTCACTAATCCTCTAATTCTACTTTTGGTATAGGGTGGTACAAGGGTGTTGCTCTAAAAATGTAATTATGACCTTAAAATTTAGTAGGTGGATTTTGAATTCAAATCTCACTCCCCTAAATGTATCAACATGCTTATGTACTTATAGACTTTTTGAATTCAAATTAAGATCTTATTGGTGTGAACACCGACACACAAAAGGAGGGAAAGCCAATAAATAGGGCACAAGAAATAAACCAAATTGGGGAAAGGGTCAAAGGACCCACAAAATTAGATGACCAAGATCATAAGGTTTGATTTTGGTCATGACCATGATTGAATTGGTTAATCCTGGAAAGAGAAAAATCTCCAATTTAGTGTTTTGGACATTCGAGGAGCATTCTGAGTCATACCGAGACAAATGAATAGTCGATATGCTAGTTTTATAACATTATAGATTGGATGGTGGAATTATCATTGGCCTAAAGTGAACATAAATTAAATTTGCAAAGAAAACACAAGGGAAGGAAATACAAGGCCCAGCACATGTGAAAATGTGACAATAAGAACTTAATTTGAACTAATGATCCATCTCTATATAAAAACACTAATGTAGTTAGATAAAATAAGTAGTCATGCATCAAAATTATGTTTCTATAGCAAGTACACAAAATGTGGCTACATATGAATGGAAGGTGAATTGTTTGACAACATGACTCAATGAAATGTGGTGACATTGATTGTAATGATGCATTGATTTATTTTGTGAAGACACAAGTATCTTAGAATTATTACCTCATATAGTAATGAATTTAGTAGATGTTGCTCCCCAACCTTCACATTGGTTATGAAATTGAGGGAATTTGACAATTTTTGCATTAGGATATGTTGTAATCATTGCATTAACATGTCAAAAAAATCACATGCCTTATCTATGTTATCGCATTTTGTAAGTGAGATTGCATTAGGGTCAACTCACTTATTACATTATTATATTCTATAATCATTGCATTAGTTTGTCAAATAATTCAAATTTGCTACATAAGGGTATATACATCCATCAAAGCATGATAAAAAATAAAATATTTGACATATGTTGTAGTTGCAAACACCCAATTTGACATGTATATTGTGAATTATGACAAAAAGAAATTGAATGTCCTAAGTCCAATGCAGTCCATGGAACTAAATTTTGTCAAACAATTAATAAATTCCCTCAATTTCATAAGCAATGTGGAGCCACATAAGCATTACAACATTTACTTATCTTTAATGAATAAATAAGGATCTTAGCGGTATGGCATGATATGTTACTTTCATTGATGCTATTGTTGGCCATTTATTTGGCCCACATACCAAATTCTAACTGATTTAAGGAAATGGACATGATCAAGTAGAAGTGGCAAGTCTTCAGACTTTAGGTTTTTGGAACAAGAAGACTTCAAGTTTTGTCATGTAAAAGGCTTCAGGATTTAAAAGGTGGAAGCATGTCAAGCTATATATTTGAGAAGGATAATTTTGATTTGCATGAGGAGAAACAAGGAGCTTCTATGCACCTAAGAGGAAGGTTAGGGGTCATAAATCTAGTAGCATTAGGCCTACATAGTGTTATGAAAGCTACAGACTCCATCATAAAAGCTATGAACTCCATCAAAAAATCCATGGCCTCCATTTGAAAAGCTATGGACTCTATTAGAAAAGATACAAACTCCATCAAAAAATCTACAGACCCCATAAAAAAATCTACAGACCCCATCAACATTTACAAAAGTTCAAGGTGGAAGACTTTAGGTTTTTGAAAGTACTTTGCTTAATCTGGCTAGTAAGTTACAAATAGTTGTAACTTAAAAGTAAAGTGACTCCACAACCCGTAGTTGCTTTATCTAGCATTCTACAAGTTTGTGGAGATGCTATACTTAAATTACTTTATAAGTTGTGATTCATGAGAAAACTGAAGTAAGCAAGGGCACTTTTCAAAAATCCGACAGTCCATTCAAGTCAAAAGTCAAAGAGTGAATTCTTTTGAGAAAATTGTCTGAGTGAATTCTTTCGAAAGAATTATCCATAAGAAATGGTGTTTTTCAAGAAGATGAAGGGAAATTTTCTTGACAAAAGAGTCCATTTCAAAAATCTAAAGGGTAGGTTCCTTTCAGAAATGTTTCTTTCAAAAGGCCTGAAGGAATTTTCCAAAGAACCCTTTTCCTTTAGGAAAATTTCTTTTAGGACTTTTGTCTTGAAGTCAAAAGGCAAAGGAAATTTTAAAATATTTTGAAGGGCACTTTCCCTTCAGAAAAGGGCACTTTGAAAAATTCCAAAAGATATCTTCTTCAAGCAAAAGTGCCCCAAACACTTTTCCCGAAGGGTATTTTCTCAAGAAAATGGTCTCATACAAAATTCAAGGGCATTTCCAATTCTTTCGAAGGGAACTTCTCGAGCAAAAGGGACAATTTTTTTTTTCAAAGAGTCATTTCCATACCAAAGTGTCTTATGTAATAATTCCGAAGGTTTCCCAGTCTGAAAGTAGACCTTTGCAAAAGTCTCAAAGACTTTTCTTTCGGGAAAGTGGCCAAAGCAATTAGTCTGAATGGTCTTTTCCAAGAAAGCCAATAGTTCATTCCAAATAACCAAAGGACATTTACAAAATTTCAAAGGGTATTTTCCCTTTAGAAAGGGGGGCATTTTCAAAGTGCCCGAAAGGATTGAGATGTTTACACAGACGTCAAATATGGGTCTCATCAAGTAGTCATTTGCACTCAAAAGAGGTCAAAGGGAGTCAACAAATCTCAAAGGTGAAAGTGTACATGACAAGTGTTAAGAAATTATTTAATCACGCATGGAATATTGACGGTGTGAGAGTCGGCCCAAGATTTTTGATGGAGGTCGAAGGGGGAGGATTTATAACTAAGGTAAAAAACAAAGGAAAGCCCAAGCAACTAGTAGGAGCTGGTAGGTGCAAATTAATGGAGAAGCCTTTATCCTTCAATATGGATCTCACCTCTGACATGGATCTATCAGTCCCAAAGAGAGACTTGAATTCATGAAAGGCTTGAGGAGATCGACAGTGATCTTGGACAATTCATCATGTAATCAAAATAGTGGCATGTCTTTAATGCGAAAGGGAACTCGAGTAGACCTGAGTTGGGCCAGATGCATAAAAATATCAAGTGTCGCTAGTAAGGCTCCATAGAATCAAGATCCATCAAAGACACAAGAAAATTATTCACACCTAATTTTTCAAAGCAGGTCAGTGACTTCAATGAAGATCATCCCAAGCCATGTCCATGACAAGCTATCGCTCAAAATAGGTTTGATCATGACACTGCTAAGTACACAAGTATGGGGACATTGTCTTGGTGAAAAGGGAGAGTTGATACATTTAGGGATTCGAGGAAGTTGCAAAAAAGATCTTGATCATTATGGCTCCTTCTCTCATCCCCTTTCTACTATATATACAAGATTCTAGGCCTTAATAAAGATCCCTCGATTGGTGATAGAGGTACTCTATAAAAATTTCATTTTAAAACTCTCTTGAATCAATATAAGACAACTTTATAATTTACACTGAGTTAAAGTGTGCATTATTGAAGTTTAACTTGCAAAATATATGTTTTTCCTCATCATCTATGATTTATCTACACACCTCAATTCAATTTTCTTGTTTTCTTGCAGGTCATGTGATGTGTTAGCCTTTGGTGCCTTTATAAATCATTAAAATTCAGTGTCTCTCCAAACCTATTTCTTCCTATCCTTCAAAGTGCATCTTCCCATTTGACCTCCACACAACTACTCTACTTGCAGCTCTGAAATAGGATCAGCTAGACATGTCTTGTTTAAGTCTAGTAGTAGTCACTAAGGTTCCCAGTCTGAATGTGGATCACTGTCTTTTGGTGCATCACCATCCTTAGCTTAGATTTTCCTTTTTATGTTATCCTCATATCCCTTTTCCTTAGTTAGTAGTAGATTTTAGTATGGGAAATGAGAACTAAAGTGAAGCATTTAAGGAACTAGCCTCATTAAAAATCCTAGAGGTTCAACCTCATGATAGGGTACCCATAGCCTGAGGTTGTCCCAACGCTTGCAGCTAGGAGTGAGAGAGCCTAAGAAACTCTCCCACAAAGAGTGAAATTCTAGCCTACAATAGTTACTCTCAATTCAACAACATAAGAATGTTACAATTTGTTAAATTAAATTTATGGCACATGGAAAACCTACCTAAGGATGATATATATTTTGACATTGATACTATTTAACTAAGGCACTTATTAGTGAAATAAATTTATTAAATTGTAAAATATCAAAAAAATATCATTTTCCATTCACAAAAAGCAGTTAAATGTCCTAATATGATCATTGAAGTCCTTGTGACAAAATTTGTCAAACAATTAGAAAAGATGTAGTAAAAAATGGAATAAAAATTATATTTGGAGCACAACCCAAAAGGCCACACTACATAAGGGTATATACATCCATCAAAATGATAATAAGTGAATATATGTCATATCTTATAGTTTAAAAAACTCATACATATTATTATATTTCAAAATGTGATCACAAAACACAACTGAATGTCATAAGTCCATCACTATAGTCCATTTGACCACATTTTATGAAAATGCAGTTGATAAATTCCTTGAATTTAATAAACAATGTGAGGGCATGAGATCATTATGAAATTTACTTCTGTTTGGTGATGGATGAGGATTTTAGAATTATGCCTTGATATGTTACTAAATTTTGTATATGTTTTTCTGAACCTAGTGATGTATAAATGTTGTAGTTTGTCAAACAAAATTTGTGGCACATGGATAAATGTTGATAAGTATTTGATATCCCTACCTAAGGATTATTTCAAACTTTGACACTTATTATCGAGGGAAATATGTAAAATTTCAAAAGAAATTTTAGAAATATTAATGAAAATTAATATTAAGATCATCTCCTATTCTTATAACATAGATAAATGTTCTACTCCCATCATTGTAGTCCTTGGGACCACAATTATTAAATAATGGGTAAATGTACAGTAAAAATATAATTAAATTATATATTCATAGCACACACAAAAAATCCCAAGGTATGTAAGGGTATATACATCTATACAAACATGATAAAAGTGAGTATATGCCATATGTTATAGTTGTAAACACCAAAATATACATGTATATTGTAAACTATGGCCACAAAACACAACTAAATGTTGTAAGTCTATCGTTAATCCATGTGACCATATTTTATCAAATGGAATTAATAAATTCCCTAAATTTCATAACCAATGTGAAGGCATAAGAACATTACGAAATATACTTATGTTTTCTAAATAAAAAAGGATCTTAGAATTATGTCTTGATAAGCTATTTAATTTCATAGATGTTATCTATGCATTGACATATAAATGTTACAATTTTCTAAATAAAATTTATGGCACATGGCTAAATGTTGATAAGTATTTGATGTCTTCTCCAAAGATAATGGTGAAGAGCATGCTTCGAATTTACCTACAATAATAGATTAATAGAGGGTCAATAAAGTGAATGTTAGAGACCCTTTTTGTAGGTATACCTACTAAATTTTAATTTACATTCATTCATTAATGCAATAATTATAGGATATACAAATCATGGATATAATAGGGATGACATACATTCATTGCATTGAATACAATGATTCAAGATATGCAAAGCATTGATATAAAAAGGATGACCTACATCATTTAACATTAATGTGTTGCTACATTGAATGCAAATATTACAAGCTATTCAAAACATTGTTATATCAAGGATGACCTACAAGATAAAATCTTAACAAAAAAAAAAAACCAAAACAATAATTTTGTACATAACCAACAAGAATTGTAGTCCATGCTCCACTCAAATAGTTTGAGTGCATATTATAAGCATGTTATTGAGCTTCCATGAAAATTTTATTGAGACATGGGGGTACAAACCCATGCATCAAGCCACCCCCACCCATAACCATTGGCTAACCTCCATATTCATAATATTGTAGTAGAGAAAAGAGAAAGATGCAAATACAAAGCCTCACAAGTATTGATAACATAAAAAAAGGCCTTGATATTTGTAGTATCAACGTGTTTGTCAAAACACTCTGAATACTTATATGGTGGTATAAATTATTGTTGAATACGCTACTATGTTTGCACCCCTCTATTTTTAACCTACAAAATAATGCCCAACATCAACAAAACTTAAAATTTAAAAAATATTTAAAATTCAAATAAAATATTAATGTTCTTTCCTGAAGTTAAAGATTAAATATAATATTTTTGTCATCTCATGATAGTTATAGTAAGGATGACCTACAACACATAAAACCTTAACAAAAGCAAACCAAAACAATAATTTTGTACATACCCAACAATAATTGGAGTTCATAATTTGCCAAAATAGTTTAAGGGCATCCTAAAATCATGTACTTAAGCTTCCATTAATTCTATATCAAGATAGAAAGGAATAAATGATTTTACATCCTCCATGATATCATAGTACATGAAAGAGAAAGGTGTAACACAAAGTCTTACAAGTATTGATATCATAATTAAAAGGCCTCGATCTTTATACTATTAAAATGTGTTTGATGATACTTTGAACCCCACTATGATGCTATATATTTTTAGTGGTTAGCCTACCAATTTGTGTCCCTATGTCTTCAACTTGTAAACAATGCATAACATCAACGTGTATAATTTGAAAGGATTTAAAACTCAAATGAAATAATAATGGTTGTATGTGAATGTAAAGCTTAAATTCCTTTTTTATCATCTCAAGATAGTTATAATAAGGATGACCTACAACACACACCCGAAAACAAATGAAAACATTTTTATGCATATTCAACAATTAATACACTTCATGATTTGCTCAAATAATTTAGTGGCATTACAATATCTCATAATCATTGCATTCATTTGTCTATAAATGAAATATTTGCTACAAAAGTGTATATATATTTATCAAAGCATAATCAAAAGTGGAGATACGTTATATGTACATCCATTAAAATAAAATGTGGGAGCACACACAAAGTAAGTGATCTCTTCAACAAATTTTGTTGACCAAAAGTTATAGCTTGTCAAACAATTCATGTGCCTTCTCTACTAAGTTAGAAGACTATAATGAAATATGTGGTGACTAGTTTAAAAACATGATATTTTAGTTTGATACAATTTTTTAACCATCTTATGATGTAATTTCAACACCCACCACCAAGTTTTTGTTGCCCCACCTTTATCTTCCATCATTCAGTGGTATTGGAGGTGTCTTTTACTCTATTCATTTCACATAGTTAATAGTTTTTTTACATTGGTAACAAATTAATTTATTGAACAAATGTAGACAATATTGTTTTTACTACCTCCTCACATCACCCTCCTTTGGTCCACCAACAATGTCCTCCTTGCAATCCTTTATAAATGTTCCCCCCTCTCTTTCACTTATCAAGGATGGTCATTGAATAGTCAAATCTATCATGAGATGTCTTCTCATATATTTTTTACAAGTCTTAAGATAATACACTATAATAACAACAGAAACACAATGTTAAATTTGATTTTTTACAACATATAAAAGAAAGATGGATTCAGTTGAATAAGATGATTTAAATTCATACTTACTCGATGAAGTAACATGGTTCTGTAACATGTCTATGCTAAAAGAAGTGGGTAATATTGGGCCTGCTGACCATGTAGAGAATACCAAGAAACTTAATGATCTTCTCAAATCAATGGTTATGTAAGGAGAGACCCTTCTAACTCTGGTCTTTCCATTTCTTATTTTTCTTGTTTCTATGTCTGTTGGTTCTCGGCTAGTGCCATCCTCTCTCTGAAGGCATATTTTGTTTGATTGCCTTCTTGTCTTTTTGCTCTGTGAAGGGTTCGGCCCCTAGTTTGCTGCCTTACCTTATCAAAAACATGGTTCTGTCAAGAATTTTTTGTATCTATACTACATTTATAAATATAGGAGGCCCTTCAAATGTTCAAATCATTTACTCCAATGCTATCTTGAGATTAAACCAATGTATGTCTCCAAAAAAAAAATTCAAATATTTGTTTCCTATTCATTTTTTTGAACAAAACAAGTAATTGGTAGTGTAAAACAATGCCAACAAATATGTAATCTTAACCAAACAAGAATATATTTGAATTCCAAATATTATTTACCTTTCATTTTTTTGATTTGATCAAATTATGATTGATCTATTTATACATTTGTTTTCTCCCTCATTATATTCAACCCTATGTATATTCACTTACTTAACAACCTCCTTCGCACATTTCTTGACATCATTACTGTTGATATTATTACACTTTGTTATCAATAAAACTAAGTATTAATGACAACCAAACATAAGCAACACAAAATTAATTACATCAGTCTTAATAATTCACATTTAGAATTACCTATACTAATGGTGTAGTCACAGGGATAAGGTTTATAATGAAGGAAATACCTAACCCCAAAACTAGATAAACACACACTCACACACACATGCACATGTGCATGTGCATGAACACGCACGCACACACACACACACATGCACGTGCGCGTGCGCACGCGCACACACACACACACGCGCGCACACACGCACACACACACACACACACACACACACACACACACACACACACACACACACACACACACACACACACACACACACACACACACATGGAAACACAATGGCTTCAATCACATATTAATTCAAAAAAATATTATAGCGAATCTTTACAATTGTGTAAGTTACAAGTTACACTACTATCAAAAGCTATAAAATGCAAGCTTCAACATTGAAGTCTCTTAGACTTTCATTCATCCTCAAACTACTAGAGTTGATATTTATATATGGATGATTCATATGAGCTCTCTCTATCATAAAAGTCTCTCTGTGAATAGTCTAAGCTTCTTAGTGGCTTGCCAAACATACTTTTATATAGGCTCCTCCAAGTGATTCATGCCAAAAAATATCCATACTAGATCTTATAAGCTGCTGCATGTCCCATAGATTTACTTGCTATCCAATAAAATCTAGATGAGTGACTCATGTCCATTAATTTCATATCCAAGAATCTTGAAATCAAGATCGATTCTAATACTTTTGGACCTACTTGGAATTGCACCAGTTCTTTCTGTGCACCAATTTTTTAGGGTACAATCCTTTTGTAATTTGTTTTTATGCAATAATGTTTATACACACATTCTTTCAAGTCCCTATGTGACTCTTAACTTTGTGTTTGTTATGATTAAAGGTGTCTTTTACATCTTGTTGTGTTTGTACCAATTTCTTACTTCTAATTTCACTACACCACATGGATTTTTGACCAGAAAAATTCATGCAGTTATTCACACTATGTCTATATACATGCCTTGGTGTAAAACAAATGCTCTCATATGATGTAAAAACAAAAAAACCTAAAAAAAACACAATACAACCAAACTCTTCCAACTTCTACACAACTATATTCTGTACTTCATGCACCTTTAAACTTGTGTGATAAATAGTATCCAAATAATTATACACCAACACGCCATGTGCCCATATTAGAACTTATTAAAAAAACTAGACTTTATCTATCTTTGGGTGATTCAAGATTTCTCTTTGCTAAATATGTTCCTACATCAAACTCTTTGAGAAATTGAAAATGTGAGATCTCATTCATAAGTTAAAATTTGTGAGAGTGTGGCTATAATGACCAATATCTAAAATATCTGACCATATTGGGTCCTCCATTGCACATTTATTCCACTTTAGTAATATTACTTGCATTCATTCCTACACATCTTTTTGACAACCTTAGAGTCCAAGATGACCTCTATTTATTCCTTTTATTTATCTAGTATTTGTACTCTCCAATCAAGTATTTACAATATTGATTCCCATCGTCATTATTCTACCCTTGATGATAATCATACAGATCTACCAAATTAAATATGGGCAATATGTCTATGCCTTTAGGAAATTATATCTCATATGCGTTTGTTAAAAATTTGCGTAACACCTTACACAACCATTTTTTTTCCATTTTAGTGTGTTATACATTCTATGAGGGAACCTTTCCTTGAAAAATGTGCCAAAACAAACTCTCCAACTTTGATTTATTTACTCCTATGCCTCATCTCTAAGGACTATTTATATTATAGACTAATTTTCTCTAACTTATTTTGTACCTATTTGTGTATCTCATGCATATATTCTGTGTAGTCTTCAACTTCTTTGCTTCTTCCATGCATCCCCTTGATTTATTTTAAATCCAAAACTCCTCTTCTGGATCCAAAAGTATAATACTGTGTCCCACTAGGTGACTAGGAAAAAATAAAAAAATAATCAAAAAATAAATCCTAAAAAATACTTAATAAATTTTTTAAAAATTGAAAAAATGTGTATGTACTACATATTTGTATATATAAAACACATTTGTTTGATTAATATCAATGACCCAAAATCAAGATATTTTTAGGAGAGATCAAAAGTGTATGTGGCCTCTTTATGCCAAAAAGTGGGACATACTATTATGCTTTAATAAGCGAGCCTGCTACCAGGCACAACATCAAGCACAACACCAGCACCAACAAACATCAACATCAAGGAGTAGATAACACAATCTAGAAACATGTTTTCATAGTGCTTTACTTCATTGAATTTTTATATGCAAACTTTACTTGTGTTAATACCATGCCCCATTAATTTGGTTTATCTCTGAGCAAGCATCTCGATAGGGTTCTAATACTTTTGTTCACAACATTGATTGATCTATCAGTCTACAGATGGAATGCTAAAATAAAACTAAATTATTCCATAAGGTTCATTAAAAATGGCCTAAAAGATTTGTGTCATGGTATGAAATTATGTTTTGTAGTAACCCATGTAGCCTCACTAATTTTCCAAAGAATAAATTTCAATGTTTGCTGTGTCGCTTGTATTTTTTCAAGAAATTAAATGTTCCATCTTCAAAAATATATCTACCACCACAAATATGGAATTACTTCCTCTTTTCATCCTTGGAAATCCCAACACAAAATCTATGCTAATGTCATCCCATGGCTTTCTCAATATAGGTAATGGTTGATAAAACCCTACGTTTTGACTCTTCTCTTTTGCCAATTGGTAAACTCTAAATTCTTGAACATATTTTCACACATTTATACCCATCCTTAACTTTATACTTAACCTATACTTAACCTTATAACATGCCTCCCCTCATGCTACCTCCTTCAGGGATTCCTATCCTGACACCATAAAATAATGTGCACAAATGTTGTAAAATCTTCTTTTTCCTTGTGTTTCAATGAAATCAATAGAATATTCTTCCCATACTTCTCCATGAAATATGCATTTTCCATTCCATCATATATATCCTTCATTAAAAACTATTACGGTCTCCTAAAAAGTACATGGCATACATCCATTAGCATCAAATCCCACTAAACCTCATCTTTATATGTGCCTATCTATAATGTCACCAAACATTACTCAATCACCAAAATATAATGGTCCTTTTACAACCATGACACTCTATAAGGATTAAGGTACACTATCTTCTTTGACCCTAACATTTTTACTATGGCACATGAGACCAAGTTATCTTTTATTGTACTATCCAAAATCTTCTTACAACACTTGCCTCTTCACTTGAAAACCTTTTGGAAGAGACTCTTTCTTTTTTCTAGTTTAATATATTCCTTGGTTGGATTTAGTAACACCCTATTTATCATGAGATTTTCTTCACGCTCTAATTCTTTAGAATGCTCATGATATCCAATGAACTTATCATCTCCATGCACAACATGCACATTATATTTTGAACATATGCTACCTAAAATTTGTGCCTAAAGACACACATATTCTCTATCTCTAGGTTGTCCATATCTAAAACATGTTCCTAGGAATATTGATCCCCTTCCCTTGCCAATTTTTTTCTCCCATCTGGACATGTAATATGCATTTTATCACATGTAATCTTGTTCTCCATGGCTATTTCCTTGCTCGTGCATGTGTACATTATTGTGCATGACATTTTTCTCTTTGTGATTTTTCTAGTTTATTTCAGCACTACTATGAGATCCTCAACATGCAAACCTTCCCTTTCCTCACGTGGCACTCTACTGTCTTTGCAACAATTTCTACTCAACTTTTAATATAAATTGATAAGCTTCCTCCACCATTTGGATCTTAGCTATGCTTAGCTCTTCTTGGATGAAAAATTTCAATCCATTTAGATATATTTATAATCTTTATTGGTCCTCTTCACTATGAACAAATGTGATAGTGATTTATAAATTTATTTTGTGTAATCCGTGACACATAACTCCATTTTTCTTAACTTCTACAATTTTTTGAACAAATACATTTGGTAATCACCATGTAGTAATTTAACTTTCATCTTGGGAAACATTCTATCCCACTTGGTTATCTTCTCATTTCATTCTAAAACTCCTTCCACCAAAGATCCACATGACCCTTTCGACTTGGTCTTCACAATATTCACACATTATGGATTGATGACATTATCAAACTCAAAATACTCCTTAGTATCTATGAACTAGTCAATGAGATATTTAAGGTTTAAATTACAAGAGAAACATGGCACATCCACCTTGGTGTCTTGTCCAATATGTGAGATAACCCTTAGGAGTCTACTTTCACCAATATTTGTGCGCTTCCTCATTTTCCTCATCTCTTTCATCTTCTACATGCTGTTGTTCTCCCTTAGTGTCACTTTGATCATATATTAAAGAAAAACCTTTTATATATCCTATTCCATAGTGTCCAATCATGTTTTCACAACCCATAAAACATCTAAGACTTATTCAAGTCTCCCAACCACATTTTATACTACAAGGCCTCATCTACCACCCATTCATCTTGGTGGAATATCAATATTTTGGTCACACATCCTATTGATAAAATATATTAAATCTCAATCTGACATAGGTGAATTCAGTCCACATGTCGCAAGGGTCAAAGCTTTGCTCTGATACCAAAATGGTGTAATCATAAGGATAACATTTCCAATGAAGGAAATCCATAACCAAACAACTAGAGAGAAACACACACACACACTTAGATATGAAAACATAAATGTTTAACTTGTATATTAATACAAACAAAGATTACAATGAATATTTAAAATTGTGTGAGATAAAATGTATGGTATAATCACAAGCTGCAAGATGCAAACTTTAACAATGAAGTCTATCATAATTCCATTCACACTCAAACTAATACAATCAATCATTCTAAATTGATTTTTATTATGATATCTATCAATCATAATAAGCTTTCTCTTAAATAATCTAAACTTCTCAATGCCTTTCCAAACATGCCTTTATATAGTTTCCTTTAAGTTCTTTTTGTCAATAAATGTTAGGATAATTCATCACATTATTTTGTATAATAAACAAGGTTGTTAGAATATAAAAAAATGTGTTGTGTACCAACACATCCAAGATTTAAAAAACTTAGGACCTTGAGATTTTATCTAAAATTGCTTTCACATGCTAATTGATTGTACATTGCTAGCTAAAAAGATATATATTTATTTTAAATTGATTCAAATTTAATAGAAATTCTAATATGTTTTAAACATATTTTATGTGCAAAGGAATGTTAAATAAAACAAAAGAGATGATCAATACATCAAAATAATGTTAACTATACAACAAAGAGATAGGCTTTGTTTGAAAGAAAATTGTACATGTACAGTTTTTTCAGAAATGGTTGATCAACACTTTTTGGTGCAATATTTGAGAGATCAAATCAAATTAGATCTCAATAAAAAAATTCATGAAGGAATTAACATTTTAGAGGAATACAATGGTTTAATATTTTAAATCACATGATTTTCCAATCAAAAGATATGGCCGCACAAAATCACCCTACCAGGCAGATTTGCCAATTTTTTGTCATTTTCATAATTGTGAAAATAAGCTGTCAACACTATTTTGTAATGAATTTATAACAATCAAATAAAATTGGATAAGGCTAAGAATTTTCATGTAGAAAGCAAAATAAAAAAAAACATAGTGGTTCAAGATTCATAGTAATTTCAACTAAAAGTTATGGCTCCACGAAATCAACATATTAGGTAGATTTGAAAGTTTATGTACTAGCCAAATAAATTATTTTGACATAGATAATATTATTTAAGATAAATCATATTATTTAAGGATATAAATATTTAAAAATCTTCTGGTAAAACTATGTCAAGTTTTGAATCTCAGATCTTTGATAGAAATATGTATTTAATATAAAATATTATCTAAAGCTCATGCAAATTTGGAAGAACAAGTTAATTGAATTTATTTTTAAGTGGATATTAGTTGTTAAAAAATAAATAAAGCATGCAATTTGGATGAAAATTCAATGCAAGTTTTTATTTATTTTTAGTAGGGATAAAATTAAAACTATAGTTCACTCTTCATGTGAGCTATGCATTAGTGGCTTTGATCCACTTAAATTAATTATTAATAATTTGTGTTTAATCCATTATTATTGAGGAGAATTTTGGATATTTAAATTAATAAGAAATTTTGAATAAAGTTCTACAATTGATTTTGATGTGAAAATAATTATTCTTATAAAACTTTGTGGACTGTGTAAGAATTGATATCATTATGGTATCTTAGTTTCTTTGTTGTGTATAAGTTTTCTTTCAATATAGTTATTCAATTTATTCTATTGCATATTTTAATTCATTTTATATGACAATCATAATCCTCCTTTGTGGATGTGCTAAGGCAATCTAACAAATGTGACAATGTTTGATTAGATGTGATTAAATTTGTTGTATTCTTGTTTCCTTGGACTCTTAACTATGTTTATTTGTTGATGTGTTTAAAATAGCTTGAAGTAAACATTAGTTATTGACTTCTTGTCCAACCCCTAGTACAAGATCTAATTTAGAAGGGTTTTATCTACTTTGGTTCATAAAACCTCTTTTCTTACCTATTCTTCCCTCTTTTTTGTGTTTTTGATGATGTATTATTATTTTAACATAGAACCACTATAAATACATGTTCTTGGATGTTAATATGATCACTTGAGAGAATTTAAATTGATATGATGTATTTCACATGCTACAATTCCACCACTTAGTTAATCTAAAACCGCATACTTACAACTTGTACCTTCAAGTGATTAATCATTGATCCTAAAATGAGAGGGTGAAAACTCATTGTCTATGGTGTGTATAAAAATCACATCAAAAAACTCACTATTAATAATGTCTCATATTTAGATTATATTTAGTGATCCTATTATTCAGGAATATCTGTTAGTTGGTTAAACCTATTTATAAACATCTAAGCTTGTATAAATATTTATCTTGGAAGCTTTTGTGAGCTAGCTAAATATACTATTATTATTGCATTATATTTGGAATTAGAGTAGTTAGATACTTGAACCCTATTTCACGTGAGAGGACCATTGAGGTGGAACCTCTAGACACCCTCACTCTCAGGCCATGTACTTTAAAAATCCACTAACATAATGTGTACATGTTTTTTTGGCACTTGCTAGTTGTTAAATTAGGTGGTCCACTAACATAGACCCATATAAAGACCTACACTAAACATGGACCAACACAACTAGTCAAGGTATTTTAAACAATAGATAAATAATTTTTGATAAAATAAACTTGTTGAAAATAGTCTTAGAGTAGCTGGCAATCATAATTTTGATAGAGCCCTTAATGGCCAAGGTCTAGAGTTCGAGACTAGAAAAACATATAGAGTCCAAAAAGAACTATCAAGTTGGGAAAATATCTTTTAAAAGTGGCGATTCAAAACTATGGAGGCCATTTTATTTCTTTGAAATTATAATCATTTTTTACAAATTTCAATTTTTTAAAAAAGAGGGGGTGCATTTTAATTTTTCATATATTTTTAATTATAATTTTTTAAACATTATAACATATTTATTTTATAAAAATAATACATTTGAAATAATTAAAAATATAAAGCAATGCATTTCAAACAATCATAACATTTGGTGCACGTAATGCATCTAACTCACATTTATGGGTAAATCTATATGATTGAGTTACAACATACATAGCCTAATATACTCTATAATAATGATGTCTAGGAATTGACCCTATAAATAACTGGGGAGAAATAAGGATAAATAATTTCACTTAGCCATCCTTCCATTTACCCATTCAATCTAATTGAAAATCATACATCATGATAGTTAGAAAATCCAAGTATATAGGGAAGTTATGCTCATGTATGCATAATTCCATTTAAGTATGTGATAATGATTGGGAAAACCTATATCAATACTATCTAGATACCATGTACTATTATCTTTCACATACATTTACACTTTTTTCAGGTACTATCAGGGATATAGAAAAGATGAGCTTCTTCCACTACCAATAGGTATATAGGAAAGGTGCATGTACTAAAAGGTTTAGTAAATTGGTCCAAAAATATATATAAAGGAAAAACTTGATGCCTAGAGTGATAAAGAACCAATCCCTCACTTTTTATCAGACACTTTAGATTATAAATAATGGCTGAAAATGGCCAAAAATTCTTTCTACCAGACTCATAGCTTCTATGCAGTGACAACTATGTTGCTTGAAAGACAAAGATTAGGACACATGGGATTTGAGGACATTTATCCTATTATTAGTGGAAAATTTACTCAACATGCCTATAATGCTAATCAATAGTATAATTTTGATAAGGAAAACTAGACTTCAAAGTTGATTATAATGTTCAAGGTATCAGATGAAGTACAACCTCGTATCTATGAAGCTCCAACAACTAGGGAAACTTGGGATAATCTTGAAATAGTATATATGAGGCCAAAAATGAAAACACAATTCTCCATTTATAGAGTCAACTTAATTCACTCAAATTGAAGTCCAATGAAAAAGTGAAATCTTTTCCAAGACTTTTTGCAACCCTAAGGGCCTTGCTCCAATCATTGGGTGAGCAAGTGATAGATAACTCTCTTGCACCTATTGTCCTAAGAACATTGCCACCCTCCTATAGGATATTTGTGACTACCTTGATTTTCGTCAAATAAAACCTAGCATTTGAAAAATTGGTCAACATGTTGCAATAAGAAGAGTCCATGCATGCAAAAGAAGAAAAATCGGATGAACATTCTCTTGCTTCTCATCAACAAAAAGATAAGAGACAAGTCAAATATTCTAAATAAAAGTAAGGTCATCAAAAAATTCCAAAAGAGAATAAACAACATAAATTTTGCCTCATTTGTGGAAATAAAGGCCATGACCTAAAGGATTATTGGTATAACTCATTCACACAGGGCTACTCAAGCAACGAGAAGCCTAATAACCAACAATCATCACATCCACATAAAGGATAAGGTCAAAAGGATGGTAATTAGAAAAAGAAACCACATTATCAAGGTAACATTCTTGAATAGGAAGACACCCACTCATATGAGGACTTCTTAAATGCTACACAATATCATGAATAATCATCTTCACAAAGTTATTTTTGGTATGTTTACTCAGGTACAACTTGACACATCATTGGAAGACAAGATTGGTTCTACAGTATGACTGGGATCTCTCTTAAAAATCATGTCTCTTTGGGTGATGATTCATCCTATTGTATTCAAGGCATTTATAACATCTCTTTACCACTTGAATGACATGATTGCAAATTTTTTGATGTCCTATATGTCTAAAGACTCAAAAAGAATCTATTATCTGTTAGTTAATTACTTGAGCACAACCTAGAGGTTAATTTTGACTACAGAGGTAACAAAAAGATGTGTTTGATTAGAGATAAGACATAATGCTCAAAATCTATTGCACAAGCCTTAGGGGTTGTGAAAATATTCCAACTTGATTTTGTTCAACTAAACAATCAGACACTTATAACTAAGGATTCACACTCAACCAAATTTTGTCATCGTCGATATAGGCATGTAAGTTTTGAACACCTAAATTCACTAAGCCATCATTACATGGTATGAGGACTTCCCTCATTGAAGAAACATACTAATATTTTCCCTAGTTATTTAGTAGGGAAAAAACATAGAACATTATTTGGTCAAAGTTACTCAAGAGCATCCAAAAAATTAGATCTAGTACATACTAATACCTGTAAACCAATGAGACCTAGTCATTATGGGTTTCAATATTTTATGCTCTTTTTTGACCACTACTCATGAAAAATGTGGGTATACTATCTAAATACCAAAGACCAAACTTTCAACACTTTTAAATATTTAAAAGCAACTTTGAAACTGGAACCAATCATAAAATAAAAACTCTCCACTCAAAATAAGGGGTAGAATACAACAGTAAAACATTTTACACTTATTTGAAGGAACATGGAGTTCACCAACAAATGAATCCACCAGACACTCCTCAGTAGAATGGTGTTACAAAATAGTGGAGTTATACCATCATGTAAATGGTACATTGCATGACTGAAGATTCAATTTTGGCATGTACATATTGGGAAGAAGCCATATGGATAACAATCTATTTATTGAACAAGTCACCTACTACAACTCTTGGTAATATTACTCCACATGAAGCCTGAGCAAGGCATAAACCTTCTACTTCTCATTTTTGAATTTTTGGATGTAAGGCATAATGCATGTTCCTAAAATAAGAGAAAGAATATGGATACCAAATCCATGACTTACATACTCTTAGGGTACAATGAACTGTGATTAACCTAAAGACTTGTGGATAAAAAAAGGAAAATATACATGAGAAAGGATGTTTATTTTGATGAAAAAGGTAACTCTAGTTTTCCTTCCACACACTCACTTGATTCAAAAATCAGATTTGTAGACAATTCAAAAGGTCATGAAATAAGTTTTGGTGAAAAAGATGATGGGGATGATCATTCAAATACTATAGATCCACCCACAAGAATAATTGAACATATACATAAATGGTATACAAGTAATATAAGAGATATTAAATTAGGTAAAATTCTAGATACATCAACCACTAGACTAAAGACTCAAAACATGACTCATGAAGAGCTCAATTTGGATTTAATGAGCATAGTTGATGAATCAATTGATCCCTCTATGATTCAAGAACCCCTAGAGTCAAAACCTTGTAAGGATGCCATGAATGCATAATTTTAATCATTGATGAAACATAACACATGGCATCTTGAAGATCTTCCACCAAGGAAGAAGCTAATCAGTTGTAAATGGGTCTTTAAAACTAAATACAAAACATATGGGAGTATTAACAAGCACAAGGCAAAAATCATAGCAAAGGGATATGTTAAAAAGGAAAGCATCGACTATGAGGAGACATTTTAATCCACTACCAAGATCAAGACTATTAGAATGATATTTGCTTTGGCTGCATAGTTTGGATGGAGAATTCACCAAATGGATGTGAAAAGTGCATTTATAAGTGGAGATATACAAGAGGAAGTTTACATGACATAACCAAAAGGTTTTTTCACACCTGGTAATGAAGGAAAAGTGTGTAAACTCATCAAATATATGTATGGTCTCAAATAGGCTCCCTGAGCCTAGTATATAAAAATCAATGAACATCTCATTCAACATGGATTCCAAATGAATCCTTATGATACAAATCTATACCTAAAATAATAAGGGGGAGAATGTGATTGTTTTTTTATATGCCAATGATCTAGTCATCACTGGCAGTTTAGTGAAGATGAATGATGCAACCAAGATAAATCTTAAGCATGACAAATCTTAGGCTTCTACAATATTGTCTTGGACTATAAGTATGGCAAAAGTAACACCACATATTTGTGTCATAGATTAAATATTTCAAGAAAACACTCAATAAATTCTAGATGATGGATAATAAACCATTTACTACACCTATGGAGACAAGGCTTCAATTGTCTCTTACATATCCATCACCACAAGTGAATATAACTCTCTATTAACAATTTATTGGGTGTACTATTTACTTAACATATACTAGGCCAGACATCAACTATCTCTCATGTTTCATGTAGGAGATAAATATGTCTCATTGGAAAGTAATAAAGTGGATACTAAGATATACAAAGGGTACAATGGAACCTAGAATACAAGAAGAATGATATTTTTTTATTGAAAATATATTCAGACTTAGATCATGTAGCTAATATTGATGAAAGAAAATCCACTTCAACATATGTGTTATTTTTAGGATCTAGTATTATATTCTAGGGGAGCAAAAAACAAAACTTTGTTTTTTTTATCTTCCATTGAAGTAGAATATCATGCTACAGGAGGAGTTGTTTATAAAGTGATGTGGTTACATCGCATAATGGAAGGATTAGGAGTACCACAAAAGCATAATACCATCTTGTATTGTGACAATGAAGGTGTTCTTAAACTCGTTCAAAATCTAATATTTCATGAATGCATAAAGAATATTGAGGTACAAGTATATTTCATACATGAACATGTTAAACAACACAACATCCATCTCTAATTTTTCCTGACATAAGAATAATGTGCAAATGTCTTCACCAGGTCACTTGCATGGAATAAATTTGAGGCATTTAAAGAATATTTATCTTGCTCAATTTAGACCATTATAAATTAAGAGGGAGAATGTTAAGATAATTCTTCATATTATTTTTAATAATATGTGAGGTTGTTAGAATATAAATAACTCACTATTAATAATGTCTCATAGTTAGGTTATTGTTAGTGATCTTATTATTTAGGAATATCAATTAGTTGGTTAAATCTATTTATGAGCATCTAATCTTGCATAAATAATTCTATTGTAAGCTTTTGTGAATTAGTTGAATATATTATTATTCTTGCATTAATAAATATCTATGCAAGCTCTTACAATACACCATGTGCCCTTGGGTTTGCTTACTACCCACTCAAGTTCTAAAGAGTGACATGTGTTCCTTGAATCCATATCCAATAATCTTGGAGTCAAGGATTCATTCTAATAATTTTGGAGTAAATCTACTTGGAATTACATCATTTATTCCCATGCACCAAGTTTCCTTAGTGCAATCCTTTTTTATTCTACTTCTACACAACATTTTTTACATGCACATTCATCCAAGTCTCTATGTGAATTTGAAATTTGTGTTTGGTATGTTTTTTCACCTTGTTGTGCTTGTATAGAGTGCTCTCCTCCACTTGTGTTATGCCATATGGATTTTCACCCAATAATATTCATGTGTTTATGCACCCAATGTCTCTTTGCATGTCTTGGCACAAAATAAATTATACCCTATGATAATGAAAATAAAAACTTGAAAAAAATCCACTACAACCAAAATACATCCTATTTCACCACAACTATATATATCCTTTTGAGCATGTATAGACTCATGTGACTTTTAGATTGTGCACCCACCAATATCCAAATGATTGTGCTCCTACGTACCATGCACCCATGTTAGAACATATTCAAAAAACTAGAATTAGATATGTTTGGGTGATGCAATAATTATCTTCACTAGGGATGCTCTTTGATCAAATAAGGAGCATATATTATACATACATACCATGCTTTTTAGTTTCCTCATTCTTGCTACATGTAAGTGTTTGATCCAACACTAGATCATGTTTTTAAACATGATTGTGAGTTGGGTACACTACATAATCCACAAAATATGTATATTAATTTCAAATAAACATTTATAGATACCTTCTCTAGGTGTGCAGGGGATAACAACTATGCCAACATTTGAGACATGTATGCTTGTTTACATGGATCCAAGACACTGATCTCTTGCACCCAAACCTATTTATAAAGAATGAAACAACCATTAAATTAAAGGACCAAGCATATAATTATAAGTTAAATGAATATACTTCTATACATGATATATATCAATGTGATAATGTTATGTATTACATTGTTGCTTCGAGTCTCTATACTTTACTAGTTAGGTGGTGTGAAACCTATTTAAAAATTAAAATATTAGTCTTGAAAAATGGATTAAATATTATAGTTATAAACTTGACATGTGATTTATATATTAAAATTCGTTAGACTCTTTATCATAATAGGTGAAAGGAATTCAAATGTCCTCCACACCAGTGTTTGGGTAAAAACAATCTCATACATAGTGATGCATTGGGAAAGAGCCTTCCTCTATATCCTGTTTTTAGAAGTGGTTGAATCTATTAGCTTATTTACTCCCCTTTTCATATCTTTGTTTTTTATGGGGTCTCATAGGAAATCACCCCTTATTCACGAGCATTCCATCGAGTAATCAAATAAAAAATCACTGGATTAACTTTATATCTTATTTATTATATGGTTATATGCTCATCAATGAAGGAACTTGCTCATGATCATCTTCATCCCCAATTATGCTCTTTATTTTTCCTTTATTACTTTCAAATAAAATTTTAAATCATGTTATTTAAAAAAGTCAAATCTATTTAGTAAAAATACATATTTCATATAAATAACGTCAAATCCATGTATTCATAATATCATAATGATAATACCATTTTGACAACTATAAATGGTCAATTACCTCAATTTCAAACTAACATGAAGGCATGAGAGTGATATTTAATAAAGTCACTAACATTTCACACCATAATGATACTATCCTTACCTCTTTAATGATACTATCCTTACCTATTGAGACTATGTGAGCACATTCTCTTGATTATTTTTGTCAAATAATCCACATGCCTTGTGTATGTTGCCACATTTTGTATACATGTCTATCAATATGATTGCAACTAAAAATTATGACAAATATCTAATTTAAATTATGCCTTTATGGATATAATAAGGTTAATAATATATTAGAGCATAACACTAGGATCATTTCCTACTCACAAAACATAGGGATTTTTCCTAAATCCATCATTTAATAATTAATTTGATAGATGTGTATAAAAATATGTAGTAATATTTAATTATTTGAACAAATACTCTAATAATTACATGATATCCTAATTCAATTATAAAGTTGAACCTTATGCAATACCAATAGAAAAATATGGTATCATAAAAATAAGATGCGAATTATTTAAAAATACCTCCAATGCTTATAGGATTTCCTAATGCAACAATTGGAAAATTCCCTCAATTTCATAACCAAGATGAAAACAACTAAAAAAATATGAAAAATACATATGAGGGTTTTTGCAACTAAAATGTATGACAAATAATCATTTTCAATTATGCTTTAATGGATGTAAATATCCTTATTTAAGAAACTCAAAATATTATAAGGATATAAACCCTCTAATGCAATGTCATTTGACAAACTTCAAAATTCATATGTCACTGCATTGACAACAAAATCTATTAAATTTAGTAACATATTAAACCATAATGCTATTATCCTTGTCTATTCAAAAAACACAAGTAATTGTCATAAGTTCATCATTCAATCTTTTTTATGGGCATGAATACACTTATGTAGAAACCTTTATTTGTTTGAAAAATAATGATATGATTACATCAAGATATACTAGAATGAAATAATTGAATTTACCATATTAATGTAATACTAGTTGGAAAATGTGAAAGCATAGAGAAGGCACATGAATTGTTATATAAACAAATGCAGTGATTAGAGGATATCCTATTGCAATAATTGGAAATTTCCTCAGTTTCATAACCAATGTGAAGGCAAATAAAACATATGAAATTATGTATTTGAGAGTTTTCAACTAAAAATAATTTCAAACATGTCTATCAGGGTAAGTTGATTTAAAATTGACAACCTACAACATTTATATGTCATCACATTGAGAGAAATATATAATAAAGTTATTAAATTATTAGGCCGTAATGCTAATATCCTTTCTTATGCACAAAACAAAAGTAACTATCTCTAAGACCATAATTCAATCATGCTTATAGGATACATAAACCCTTATGTAATGTCCTCGAATTGATTGAAAAACTAATGTAATGATTATGTCAAGATATCCTTATGAAATGAGTGAGTTGGCCCCATTAATGCAATATCATCCCAAAAATGTAGTAGTACAGAGAAGGCACATGACTCTTTTGACAAACAAACAAAATGTTTAAAGGATATCTAAATGCAATGAGATAAAGTTCTATCTATTTCGTAAAAAATGTGAAGGAAACTAAAAGATACAATAAATACATATCTCGGTGTTTGCAACTAAAATAAGTTTTATACATGTCTACAAGGTATGTTGTTTGAAAAACTCTAACCTAAAACATTCACAAGAGTTACTAATTGTTTTACCTTATTTAGATTAATGTGATGTAAGAAGATAGAAATTTTGCACCATAAAGATTGTATAATATATTAAAATGACACACATATCTACATGTGATTAAACAATTACAACTTACTATTATAAAAATGACCTAAGGGACTAAGATACTTAGCTTGTTACTATTCAATGCAAGACTGATACTATGTTCAGGTGACTAAAATGACTGGAAATGGATTAGGAAACACTCAGATAAGGAACATGAGTGTATATATCTACTTGGATATTTATGTCAACCTCTGGAGGCTACCATTTTGTGTAGATGTCTACTATTTCTAGATTTATCCTATGAAAATATGACTTACTATTTTGACACATGTCATTATGTTTAATTAAAAACTATCTTACTATGCAATATCAATTGATAATTATGTGCGAAAATATATAAACAATTCTCTTTTTCTTTAAAACCATAGTTTCACTTTTAACACTAGGTTTAGGCCTACAAAAGGGGAACAAAGGTAGGTTGAGTTGACCTCAATTATTACCCAATGAATGACTGAGCACTACCTACATATCCAATACTATGATGAGATAATTTGAAACACATGTATTTATCCCCATTATTTTTATGTGTGCAATGGTGCTTATTTTATGAATGCAACTTGTAATCTAGCTTTCAGAACTTAACAATGGAAACTACTTGACTTGGATTAGGTGTTTTAAAATTGGCTAGGGCCTACTCCTTGTGGCTAAATTTAATTTGGGAAATTTAGGTAAATCCCTTTGAATGTGAAATTGTTAGAATAGGCTTACTTAAGACTTTATAGACAATTCTCTATGATTAAATATGTTTAGACATATTATGTATTTATATGGGACTTTTGGGGTAATTTATTATATCTCCAACATGTGAAATGTATGGGTTGACCCATAAGAGATAATTTGAATTTTAAAAATGACCATTTCTTGGTGTGGGGATAAGTTTATTAGGGTTAGACACCTCTAAAATTCAATATGAATTTAAGTCTGATGAAATTGTCTAAAAGGCATGAATACTAATATGATGATCTGGAGAGTGTCCAAGTAGGATAATGATCAGAGTAAGCATAAACTATGGAATTATTATGGGAAACTGATATCAAATCAAGAAGGTTAGACCCATATGAAACATGTGGATAGAAGATAAGGGTTTACAAGATCCATATATGAATCACACATCATGTAAAGTGAAGGTAGGTCAAAACTGATACTACCGAATCTCTAATACTATATTTTAGTGTTTACAAATTCCCCCCTTTTATTATTGTATTAAAATTAAATCAATGATAAAATAAAAGATAAAGAAATGTAAATTAGTTTGTAAAACACACTTTGTCTCTAGGATAAGGCTCCAAGTGTGCAACATATTCTATGAAAACCTACAATTAACATATGGCAATCAATGTCCACATGTTAAATGAAATCTAAAGTGATAAATGAAACTTTTGATATTTAAAGAGCAAGGAAATAACACACCTATAAGTGGGTAAACTATATTGCATTGTGATATGTTGGATATTATGCTTCATGTTGAATCATTTTGAGAATTAGGATTCTTGATAAATCATTTAGAGATTGAAAGTGATCATGTCCTAATGATTATGAACTAAGGGCCATGGGTTTGGAAAATAAATACCCCAATCCTCATGAAGTGGGAGTAGTGGTAGGCCATTTAGAGATGATGAACCTTAACTACGCTACTAATTTAACTAATTTTAAACCTCAATATGGCAGGGGGAGCCTATATTAGGTTGTGTAAGGTGAATACACCAATGCAAATTTACTTATAAATTCAAAATGTTCATATCAATGCCACATCAATGCCATGCTTGAAATAGAAACTGTAATAGTGTGTTGAATGACCAAGCTTCATGCCTCATAAATTGATCTAATGGGTGCCAACATGATATATAATTATATACATCCATATTTTATTTTGTCTCAAATATGAAAAATATTAAAACTTGTCTCATATTCATGTAAAATGTGTGCATATGCCCTCAAAATGTGTCCTAATTTGTAAACATATATCACATAATACTCAACCAATATGAACTTGTTGAATCATTTAATCTAACCCAAAAGTCTGAATTATATATAATTGGAGGCTTGAATCTCTATGACAAGCCCACTAATATTCCACCCTTTTTTCCATGTCCAATTTTTTTCATGAATGAAACCATACAAAAACATGTCAATTTTTTTTGATAATGTGTCAAAATAAAATAACATGCCTTAATGACATGGGTGGCAATGCGTAGGTGGCTGCATGGTTGCTTCAAGATCATGCATACCCCACTTACTCTAATCACCCTACAAGGTATTAAACACGCCTAAAAATATATAAGTAAAATAGTGGGCCACATGGCCGCAAGGTCTATAATACGCAATCGAATAAAAATAGTTAGGTTTGAATAACAACTATCTCAAATGATTTTTCTTAACTCTCAACGGGGATTAAGAGGGACCCTACATGATTTTAGCCAATTACATGGCTCGATTCACATCTTAAGTCACAACTTAAATCTATTTTTAAGTTGACTTACCTTTTGAGAAAGTTTATTATAAATTAAGACTCATACTCCTCATGTGACCTCAATATGGGTCTAAATCATCCTTGCTTAGCTTATTGAGTATGAAACACTTCATTTCAACTATTGCATCCTTCCTATTTTGACCATCAAATTCGTTCAAGATGAAGAAACCATACAAATCCTTAAGGATGGAAGTAAATGTTTCAAATCACTTTTTATGCTTCTATTTTATACTTTGGAAAAGAGGAATGAGGTTTTAGAAGATGACTTGTCCATAATCATTCCTCTTCTCCTTCCACATATTTGGATGACAACTATTAATGGAGTCTCCATCATATTATTTCATTTTAAAAATATATCTTGACACAAATATTCTTGGATTTTTTTTATAGGTATACATCTTCTTGGAAAGTCTCCAGTTGGTTCTAGGATCCCACATTTTTTGAAAAGGCCTTTGGGAAATTCAATCTCCACCACATCCATTAATGGCCACCAAGTAAGGTTAAAGAAGAAACCATTTTTTATTTAAGTTATAGGCTTTTATTTTTATTTCAAATTGTAGGGGAGAGAAAATTTATGAGGTTTCCCTTTTGGATCAACATGCCCTAGGGTTTCTAGGAGCCCAAAAATTTCAAAAAGGGCATCTCTTTGACAAAAGAGCCATATCTTGAAAAATATAAAGTTTCAAGCCCTAAAAATTACTCTGTGGAAGAGGGAAAAAAATTGAGGGGGGTCTCTTCTGGGTCACTCCACTTCTAAAATTTCTAGTTACTATAAATGACTACCCAAAACAATTTTAGGTTTAGTGGAATATTCCTAGTTTCAAATAATAAAAAAAATAGTTACATAACTTAGGAATTAATAAAGTTTTGAAAAAAATTATTTTAAAATAAAATGAATTTGTTTTATTAAAATTTACAAGGTAGTTATGCTTGAGTGGTGGTTAACCATTGTTGATTTCCCCCTTAGTTTAATGGATGTAGTGGGGACTCACTGTGTGGATTATAAGACACATGGTTTACCCATAAAACACAAAGGTCTTCTATGGTGGTACTCACATGCACCACCAAAAATCTCACCATGGTAGTCACCGCCAACCCTACTCTCCAACCCATAAGGTCTCAACTACTTTCCACATGGTCATATGGATGACCTCTAACTTAACTAATGGGTGTTTTACCCTATTTTTGATATAAAATGTAAAATGTTTGTGTGTAATTATAAGTGAAAAGCTAGAGTATATCATAATGCTAAAGATTTACAATAATCAACAATTCTAATTTTGACTAAGTGATAAATATGAAAAATAATTATTTTTGAAAAACACTAGGAAGAGATATAATTATCTTTCACATATATTTTTATTGACTGTTATAAATATTTGAAAGTGGAAATCATTAAAAGAGGTGAATGCACAAGCTCAAGATTAGGAAAAAAATAAAAGATTGATTTTGGGTTTGTTTTAAGTGGACTGTAGTGCAATGCACTCGAGTCTGTAGACTATGGACTCATCCCAATTGATTATCATGAATGACTAAATTAAAAGTATATAAAGAATCAAAATTATATAAATGATATCAAAGGTAGAATTAAAAAAATTATTGGGCATGACCATTGTAAGTGGACAATAGTGTAGTGTGCTAGAGTTTTTTGACTGTAGACTTGCCCTAGTTGACCATGACATAAAACTAATCACTGCTTCTTTTGTGCTTGCATTTGTTACGTAATTTGAGGTATCACTATTTATAATATACCATGTATAAATCATAGTGTTACTTTTCTTGTCTTTGAAACCCTAAGGGCACTTTGATGATTTGAAAACATGCAATAAAATGAGGGGAGTCTAATGGGTTGAGCTAACCTCAATCAAACTTTTGATGATTCAGTATTACCTACATATATAATACTCTAAGGAGGTAAATCAAGCACACATAGTTATCCCACCTAGAGTGAATGTGAAATTTTGCTCCTTGACTATATCTATGCAGCTAGGAAATGGATTTGATACTTGAAAATGATAGCTCCTGACTTAATTTGGGTGCTCTTGACTTGGATTACAACTACTCCTTGTGAATGATCTTGAATTTGGATAGGAGAGGGAAGATTTTATCAATGTGAAATAATGTGTAAGCTTGAGAAAAGTGAATAAAAAGTAATAAAATTTAATGACTCTTGATATGCATTTATATGTGAATATTTTTATAATTTATTTTATCTGAACTCAGAAAACATGTGGGAAGACCCAAAAGAATTATTTTAATTTTGAAATCAATCCATTATTTGGTGTGGGACATGACTAGATTAAGTGGATAGGAGTGCATTACACTCCTATCCTCCTATCATAAACTTATCTAGAAAGATTAAGGACCTCTGTCTTGAGCTGGAGACAGTCCTAGTGCGATTTTAAATAGCTTGAGTATTTTACATTAAATTTTTTATGTATCAATGATGACAAATGAAGGGTCAATCCCACATGTAGATAAAAATCTTAAATGAATGGTGAATAAGAGTCATGTAATTGGGTGAAATTCATCTAGTTTGGAATATGTTAATAATTATCATTATCAAGTACCTATGACTAAATTTATATATTTATACTAGGGCACCCTAAACAAAGGGTCTTGTGTCCTATCTAATAATTAAATATCATTCAGACACCCAAATTTAAAAAATCGTTAGTGAATACTATGAAAAAGAATATTAACTTTATTTTTGAAATAATATGAAAAATAATGAATGAATTTTTCAAACCAATTTTCCAACTTAAATTTAATAGCATAAATGCTATTTATTTACATTTATCTTTTATTATTTCAACTAGCACTTTAATGAAACACTAATATGTGAAAGATCATAATAATTACATCAAAGTTTTTATTCCTTATCTTTCACATTTGTTACAATTTAAAATTACATACAATTTGCTTAAAACCAAAAGATAATCATTTGCATGAACATTTTTATTTACAAAATCAAGAAAGTAAAGATAGTCTCCAAGTAAGCTCCCTAGTACACCTATAAGGTCAAGCCAATGAGGGGATTGCATCCTATCATTTTTACATCAACAAATGGCTTCCCTAGGTACCCAAAACCTAGGATTCCCATATGTAATCATAAATGACATTAATGGTTCAAGGTAAGGTAATATAATAAATAAAGGAGGTGGATAATGGCAATGTAACAAGCTCAACTAGATATACAACTAGGAGTCTCAACTAACAACTTCCTTATATAAAGAGGCTTATATATTCACCCCAAACCAAAAATCATATCACATCAATAAAATAACACTCATATAAAAATGTAGAATACACACATGGAAACCAAAAAGGGTTTCAAAACTTATCAAGACTCCACACTCACCCATTGCGGACAAGAATTTCCACTTTGTACACTATGGGGTGGGAAAAGGAGGACTTTGAGCATATCACTTACCCAAACCATTCTCCATTTTCATGGGAGGAATTTATAAACAATATAGTTTCCATTTTTCCAATCCTCATTCATTGGAGCTTCGTAGAAGGATTTAAAACTTAGTTCCATTGCCCAAACCTTACTCATGAAGGCACAAACCATGTAGACAATCTAAGTCCATTTGGGTAGCATAATAATAAGATTTTAAATCAGAAAATGAAATATTAAAAAATACAACAAAAATGGAGGGATTTTTTTAAAATCCCCAAGCTAAAAGAGGCAAAAACACACACATGGTGGTCATAGACATAACCATAGAAACCAACAAGAAAATATGTAAGCCAAATGGCCTTACATCCTCTTGAAAAGACAAGGAAATAAAGAAATAAATAAATTAATTTAAAACAATAAAATGAAAAAATACATGGGTGAAATGAAATCCTACCTTAGATCCACTACTTAACTTTATACAAAGGGATTTCCTATAAGCGTTTGAAGCAAACTAACTTCTTCCCAAACCATGCTCTCCTCCTCATTCTCTAAGCTCATTCTTTCCTTCCTCAATATTTCCTCAAATTTTTAAAAAGTTATTCTAAGGAATACTTTCATTGTTATTATAAAAAAACACTCAAAATCAATGGTCAATTAGATGGTAAAAATTATCCCTTCCCATTCCTTCTATCTTTTCCAAAAAATATTATCTAACATTAACTCACCTTACATATCCATGTGGGAAAATAAGGATTGCTCATACCCATTAATGTTATCACTTTCCCATGCCATAAATGGGTACATGGTTTGTCCTATAACTTGTTCAACACTAAAAAAAATTCTTAGCCCATCCCTTGGTCAAAAGGGGTCTTAAATGCACTTAACACCACCTTTAAAATACTTTATATCAACTTGAACACATGGGTCTAAATTTCTATTAGAGTTTTGGTTGAGGGGCCACTTAAGTGGTTTACACATTTAACTTTATGAATGAATTTAAAGTTAAAGTAACTTATATGGTATTGTAAAAAGTTAATTAATATATCCAATGGGGTTTGAATAGTGTTATGAGGGTCAAAGAGGGTCAAAACTCAAGACTATATTAAATGATAACACGAGGATTAGATTTTAATCTAAGGGAGTCATGAAGCCACTACGTAACTAATAAAAATGGTTTAATTATGCTTATATTATTCCAAGTTACTTCACTTGGCCTCTCCTCTCACCTACACTTCATTTCACACATAAAATTGCACCACCCTAGGTATTTGAAACTACTAAATGTAAACATCTCAAGTGATATCTAACAATACAAAATACATATGTAAAACATATAAAGAAAAACATATAAATAATCCACATGAGGTAATCTCAACATGATAACATCCATATATTCATAATATCAAATCACATGATAACACAATATTAGATCAACTACTACAATAATGTAGTATGCATCTCAATAATCAAAGAGAAATCATTCATAACTAGCATTTGATATTAGTCATATAAGCAACTAATATCATCAAGAACATATAATACACTATCTCAGTAATAATGTAATAATAAAAATCTCATGTCTCAAATAACATAAAGAGCACTTCACAACAAGACGTGTATAAGAATAAAATATCCAACAAAACTAGCACTACAAAAATTGAGGCCTCACACTTTTGAGGTGAGGGATGTAACCTATGAATTAGTAATCTCAAAAGAAAAGAGTTTAAAACCACATCATGTTAAATATAAATATGGAATCATGTATAAGCATGTGAAAATATGTGGATAATTTATCATCATAGTATAAATATATCATTAAAGCATATATGTAACATCTAGTTTAAGGCATATAAATGTTATGTAAAGATAAATATAGCAATTAGGCATGCAATAGTAACCATTAATGATATAATCACTAAAATAAACTATGCAAGAAGGTGCATGATATGGATCATGGCACTGCACACAAAAAGGAAGGTATGTGACATGGATCAAGACACCAAAATATTAGTAGATAATCCTAGATTTATGCACTCATAAGTACACAATTTTCATGGCCATAACACACATAATAAAATACAAATAATAGCACTCAATGTCACACAAGTCAGGAACCACACACAATGGATAATAAAATGTCACATAAATCACGGAAAAGGCTAAGTGAAGAAAGAATAAGCTAGTGACAAAATTGATCAAGCAATGTCATAAACTAATACAAGATCCAAAGAAATCATAATAAATTATTAGCCTATAGGAAATGAAATAGAAACAATGAAGCATAGAACAAGTCAAATTAGTCTACATCATCAAATGATGTTGATGTCGTAGTATAACAAAGTAACATATCCATAAAATGTAGCATTGAAAAGAATATAATCAAGAGAAAGACGTGTAAACAATCAATGTAATTCAATGAGATAAATTAGAATTTCATATAAAGATATAACCTATAACAATGTAACGTATGGAAGGAGATGCCCTCAACATTGGCATGGCCCCTAGGAATAAGAATGGCCTGCATATATGAATCCATATATAATGTATAACATGTATGTCTTGAATGTCACTCATATATACTATGAAATACATGTGCATATGTAAAATTATATGTAATATACCAAACAAATGATAAATAACATAAATGAACAATGTGGACAAGAAAACATGTCACATTTAGGTCCCAATTTTAGATTTTTAGAATATATATATATATATATATATATATATATATATATTTTTAAATATTTTTATTATATAAGATGATATCCAATTATCCCATGAAGGAAATAGTCACATGTAGTTCATTTACCAAACATGAGAATAGTCAATTATTGTGAGCGGGAAATATCATATGTATTTATATCTGAATATAAAAAATAATAGCATTCTGTAATGTAACCATCATCATCATCATGACTCATAGGATCCTATGTATAATGAGTAACTCTAGGGAACATAATATCATGTAGAATCCACTATATACCATGATAAACATGTGCTTGTGTTCATTGTTACACATGATGAATTGTTTATAACACTAACTTAGGATGTGACATAATAGATTATGGATACTGTGAGTCTTTAATAACTCTTTGATGTAACGAGTGTTAAATAACTAGTCATCTAGGAAATTCAACTAACTTCATTTGAAAAGTTTGTGTAGAATGAATCTTAGCAGATTGTTTAACTGAGTGCGATAGTAGGGGGTGGAGGAGGGAATGACTTTGGCTGAATACAATACTCTTATGAAATAATTGAAACTGTGATCACCTTATTTCCATGTCTATACTTGACACATCTATGTATTGAAGATGACACTACATAGATCTTATGTAGATAAGGGTGTCCTAATAACATGTCAAATATCCATATAATCAATAAGAATAGGAAAAAAGTAGTGACTACTTCAGAGCCTACCTTAAGTGGTAGCACAATGCACCCAAAAGGGTTTTATTTCTTACCATCAAATACTTTGAATTTTATTGGTGTATAGATTAGAACCTTATGTGTATAAATAAGAGTATTAATAATTGTCATTTTAAAATGTTTTTCACTTGAGCCACTATTTACCACGACACTATGTATTAGTTTTAAATCACTGTAGGTTTGTATATATAATGATGTATAAGTAGGATCATCATCCACAATCTCACTATCATAAAATCTAATTTTAGGTTATTTTATGTATATGCTTTTAAGTGCACTAATAATCCCATCCAATGGGTGATCATATATTGAATGAGAAGGATGTACATTTTAGGTCATATGCACCTAAGAATCAACCTTAGTTTCTATTGCCTCATGATTTGGAAAGTGATTGGAAAATATTTTCAACCTTTCATTCCCACTAGGTTATGGTCTTAAATCATTCATAGGTGTGTTAAGCTAAATAATGTTATCATCAATGAGGTTCTAAAACTTATGCCTTAACATAAAACATATTATTTTAGAATGTCCCTCGCATCTATGGTAGTCAAAATATGCATTACTATCATGTAATTTAGGTCTAGGCTTATTCATATCATCCTCCTTAGATAGAGGGAATAATATAAGGTTGCACTCAAATAATTTTTGAAAACTATTAGGAGGAAGTTCAAGTAATCATGAAAATTTCCTCCTTTATTGATTGCATAAGACAAGTTGATTAGTAAGATGTGACACGGATTTAACTATTATTTTTTCCGCTTTCCTAGTATCATTAGTTTTGACCTTGTAACTTGGTTTTCTTTGAAACTTTTAATTTCAATTAGATGGAACATTAGATACATATTTTATCTTATTCAAAGATATGAAAATAATTTCTTGATCTCTAATTATATGGCGTAACCCATCAAATGATTTTAATCTCTTGAAAATCGTAGGATCATGGAGAGGGGAATTTATTTTATGCTTGAGTATATATTGTAACTCATTTTTAGGTATATAATTTTTCATCTTAGAAAGAATAGTCTTATATCAATTTAAATAGTCACTAATCGGTTCATTAGATCCTCACTTAAGTTTTACAATTTGAGCACAAGAAAATTTTTCATTGTTAATAATTAAAAAATGTGCTTTAAATTGATCAACCAAAGGATTGAAAGCCTTACGTGATTGGAATGGGAGGTCATAGAACCAACACAAATCATAGTCCTTAAGGTTTCATAGAAATAACTTAGTCAACAGCTTGTCATTGGAGGCATAATCCAAGCATGCTATGTGAAAATCTCTTAGGTGTTGCTTTAGATCACTTTTACCATCATATAAAGTAAGATGAGTAGCTATGAAACCTATAAGTAAGGGATAAATTGAAATATTTGGGGCTAATGGATTATGAAGCAAAGCATGAGAATAAATTGAATGAATTGGTATAAAATCACCTTGATCCAATTGCAATACCTTAGCTTGAAAATCTATAAAAGTCCATAAGAGGGATTGTGTAGTATTCATGGGTGGCGAGGTAACATGAGTAGCATTTTTAGGATGTACATAAGTCGACTGTGTAGGATTAGGCATTGAAATTTGATGGAAACCTTTTCCTTACCCCACACTATGGGTGAATATCACATATAACCAAAGGTGTAGACACATGAATAGTAATGATAGTAGTAATATGAACATCTATGGTATAATTAGTACCTCTAAAAGGTATAATATTATAAAATAAGGGTCCATGTTGTTGTTATTGAAATGTGAAAACCTTACTTTTTTGTGCAATTTTAAGTTATATGATTAAATTTAAGACCTTATCTAAGTCATAAGGTTGTTGATGAATTCAATTTAAAAAAATTAGACAATGTTTGAACCTGTACATGATCTACCCCATTAAGATCATTATGATGGATTTTATCTTGGTATTTTTTGTTTTCTTAATTATCATGATCTAGATTAACTATTTAATTATTAACAATATGATCTTATGATTTGTATGTATTCGTTAAAAAAATTCATCAAAATAATAATAATAATAAATATTAATCTCATGTATTTTATCAATTTTAGATGGGAATAAAGGAATATTATTATGCTTAATGATGATATGATTCTTTAATAAAGTGTTTAAATATAAAGGTAAATCACAGAAGTTTTCAGTCATACTACAACATTGAATATTTATAGATATACTTTATAGTATTGGTAGTGCTTCATGGAATCACACATAGTATAGCATAAATGTATAGCCACAAAGAAGAGGTGTATTTTGGTATTTTGATTGTAATATTGTATTTAACCTTAATAGTGAAATGTAGGGAGAATATCTTGACATGAACTTGTCTAAATATATGTACTTGTATTCAATGAATTAATAAAAGTTGAGTTACACGTCAATATATTAGCTATAAATTATTAGTGTTCAATTAATTTATGATTTATTTAGGATGTATATGGGATTAATTTAATAATGATACTTCTACTGTGATGTCAACACTATCTGAAATACTAAAACTATTGACTCATGACTTGGAATAGAGTTGGTGTCAAGATTTTATGTCTAAATCCAAGTATCATATAAGTGATGTCCAAGGATAATTACCCCTTAGATTTATAGAAGCCAAAAATAAGAGAGATTTAGAATTAATGGAAAACAAAAATAAAGTATTTTATCCAACAATAAATAAAGAGAACAAAAACCACTAATAATTAATTTGAAGTTGAGTTTTATTGATCACAAGATGAATAATTTTGTGTAACTTTCAAGAATATATTGTGGCCCTAAATTTTAAGGTTATTAGATGCAAAAAAAGGGTTCAATAATACTCATTAAGAAACCATCTAATGGACAAAGGAAAAAATATAAAAACTTGATGAAATAGATGAACCTTAGACAAAGCAATAGATTATTATTTAGAGACCACTTTAGATTCATTCATAATACCATGGGTAATATAGGGGCAAATATTTTTTGATGTGAATAATATATAATTCTTGGAATCACCAAGTGGGAGATTCATTGAGCAGGTACCAACACTCATTCACATGTTGTTGATCGAATGTAGGTTGATAAGAAGTGGCAAGAAATTTATGTAGAGTACATGTACCTAGGGATGATGTGAGGTAAGAGGGGGATCTGAGGAGAGATTATTATTAAAAGATAAGACACAAAGGATATGGGGGGTAAATAGAAGGAATGGGGATGGATAAAATTAACAAAAGATTAAAGTAGGAATTAGTGATAAGCAAGAGATTAAAGAAAGTAGAGAGAAAAATATAAGAAAAAGGGGAGAGTATAAGCAATAAAGAGGAAGAAACAAGGAAAATAAGAGTAAAGAGAAGAATGTAGAGAAAAAATTAATACTAAGCAGAGTAACAAGGAATTAGGAAGTAAAAAGATGTAAAATGGGAAATGTAAAAGAGCAGATAAGGTTAGTAGAAGAAAATAAGCAAGAAACAAGTTGAATGCAACTTGGACCAATAAGGTATGGGATAACAATGATTAAGATGAATATTTTGATGATATTCAAGGGATTTATGTTATAGGGAAAGTACCCCATTTTGACATGGACTTCAAACCCAATGAGGACATGGAGACTTAACTAGATATTGAAGAACTTGAGTCCAATATTGAAGAATATATTGAAGCTTGGTTATATATGACACCAAGAGACACAAGTTCACAAATTTATATCTCTAATAAAAATTGAAAAAAACAAATAAATACTACAATCCAAAGAGAAAGAATACGTGAGGAAAATTACTACTGAACTAATGAATATGAAACCAAATCTGAATATCACTCAATAATATATGAACAAGAAGAAATATTTTATGATACTCCAAAGACTTAGAGAGATGATGATGACATAATAAACAATATTCTATCAATAATATTGATCCAAAAATTTGCCAATCAAATAAGACATACCACAAAACACATACATACTAAAGAATAGATCAAATATATCATGAACTAAATAAACAATATCACAGAGTAATTAAATTATATTGTAAATAATATAATTTATATTGGCATAGGAGGAGGTCAAAATAAAAATATCATGGAATAAAATAAAGTAATGAATACTATGATATGAAGGAATAATACCACAAAAGAAAGAAACATTCAACATAAAATAGATCAAGGAAGTTATTTGTGCATAAGGAAGATATGAAAAGCAACAAGACACACAAAATAAATTATAACAATAGGAAAGGAAAGAAATCAATACATAGTGACAATACCTATCACAAGATGAATACAAATGTCATTGAAGTTAAGATGAATACTACAAAGGGAAGGAAAAAGACCATAGGAAATAAGGAAGAACTATATTTGGGAATACTAAAAATCAAGAATACAATAGAACAATCACAAAATAAATTAAAAAGCATAGTTTGATTAGGAAGGGGAACATCACACAACAATTTACCTAAATTCTCGAGGACTGGTAATGTAAGAGAGTACGTAGTCCAAATGGAGAAATTATTTCCCAATGAAAAATAAAGAATAGAAGTCTTGGATGACACACTCATTTTAAATGTTGCAAGATGGTCAGAAACACACAAGGAATACATCAAGAATTGAAATACCTTGCTAATACTCCTTGAGACATGATACATTTAAGAGGAAGGGACATTTAAGACTCTTATATAATATATAGGTTTAGTAAGCCCTCATCAACAAATAAATAAATGTGAAGATTCTTGGAGTTAGATTGAAGAAATTGCTCCAAAACTTTGGGTCCAATATTTTGATTGAACCTTAGGATAGATACTGTGAGCATGTTATATGCACTAAGAAACACGTAGAGAGACTCAGAACTAGGACCAAATCATTAAGGATTTTTGTTGCACATTTAATTTTTGGGACTTAGATCAAAGAGTATGCCATGCATTGATACAAATTAAATATTTTCTAATATCATATGATGAATATGCCATAACAAAATTTGGAAAACATACAACAACAAAGAAAGTAGAGAATAAAAAATATATGAAGGTTTTGAATAAAGTGTATGAGACCATTCCTCTAAGATTTTATAAGATAAATAAACAAGAACCAAAAAAAGAAACATAAAGAAATACATATCACATTAACTACAAGATAAAATAAGGGGAAAGGGAACTAGTTGAAATTGGTGAAGATGAGAAAATTTATTTTAATCATCCTTTAAAAATATGGGAAGAAAACATAACACACAAAGGAGCTCCTAAATTGGAAAAAAATAGTGATTATTTGGAAGAATCAATGATCTTAAAAATGGTATAAATACTAACATAATATAAAGACATTTTTATAAATAATTTCAAATAAATCCACAACATCAAACCCAAGCTAGGCATAATGAACATTCAGTTAAAACCAGATGTAAAACCTATCATAAAGAGACCTTATCGAATAAATCCTAATATTAATATCAAATTAAAGATAATAATTGATAAAATATTAGTTACAAACATTATAGAATCAATAGAATATGAAAAATAGATTAGTTTGATGGTCATGAAAAATTAAAATTTTAGAGAAATAAGAATGTGTTGATTTCATATAATTGAATAAAGCTTACATTCATGACCCATTCCAAACACCATTCATCAAAGAAATCTTGGAAAATATTATGGGAAGAGAGGCATATTCCTTTATGGATAGATTATTTAGGTATCATCATTTTTAGATTGACAAACAAAACTATCCCAAGATAATATTTGTCATATAATGGGGTTCGTTTATGTGCACAATCATGCCATTTGGCCTAAAAAACACCCCAATGGTATTTAGTTGAATCATGATCAATGCATTTAAATACTTTTTCCACAAATTTATAGATGTATAATTGGATGATTTGAATGTCTATATATTACTAAATGATCACATCCAAGATCTAAGACTTATGTTTGAAAGATGCCACATGCTAAAAATCTCCTTAAACCTAAATAAATGCATATTTTTGACGTTGTTTGGGACACTGTTGGATCACATGATTTATAAATAAGGCTTGAAAATTGATCCCCTTAAAACAAGAAAAAAATTCAACTTGCCACCACTAAAAATACAAAAAGATGTCTAAAAATTACTAGTATATACAGGCTATCACCATAAGTTTATCAAAGGTTATGTCGTGATAAGTGCACCAATAAAATAATTATTGAAAAATAAGAATAATAGATTAATTTATTGGAATAAATATCATTCAAAATGCATTTAAAATATTGAAAACCAAGATCCTCAATGCACCAATATTAATATTTCTATACTATAAGGTTCCCTTCCATGTACATGTTGATGCATTAGGGATAGTGATAGGCATGGTATTGGCACAACCATGAGAAAAAATGGATCATATGATATCCTTTGCGAGTAGGAAATTATCCAAATCAAAATAAAACTAATCTACCACATAACAAGAATCATTAAAAATGATGTATTCTCTTCAAATATTTAGACATTGATTAGTTACTACACCATTTTTTCTATGCTAATCATCAACCATTAAGATATATCCTAAATAGAATAGTGATTTAGGGGAGAATATGTAGATGGTTAATGTTGTTACAAGAGTTTAACTTCACAATAACTGTTAAACTATGGAAACTTAAAAATGGCTAGATTATATATCCCTTATAGATAATGGATAAGATCAAGGAACAATAGATGATGAATTATCAGGAGCACACTTATTCTGAGTAGAAGCAATTCCAAAGGACATGGAGATAATTACATTTTTTTTGGAGACAGAACAATTTATGGAAGGTTAATAAAAGTGGATAAGAAAAGACTGATTATCTAAGAATTTACTTTAACATTAATTAAAGGTGCATTGTGTTGTCCCCCAAAAAATGACTTCTTATTTTTGGGACAACATATGAGCTATTTTGGGCCTGCAAGGCCAAAATTCCTCTCTTCCCTTCTCAAAATTTATTTGGGGGCTTAAAAATTCCTCATTTTTCAAAGCTTCAAAGGGCTATGCACATATGTCAAAGGTTTAAAGTTCAACCATTTAAAGGATCCACGGCCCCGAGCACTTAACGAGTCTCAAAATATTGAACTGTTGAACCATTGAACCTTGAACCATTTTGGTTCATCAGTTCAATGGGTTCAACGTTCAATCAGTTCAACGGGTTTAAAGACCAATTAGTTCAATGCACTTGGTGCAAAAGATCAAAAAGACTTAGCCAAATAATGAAGAATGAACCGATTGAACCATTGAACTGTTGAACCAAAGTTGGTTCAATCGGTAGGTTCAAGGGGCTGCCCCAAAGCCAAAGGAACAAGTGCCCTTGTGGAGGTTGGTGAACCAAGGCCAAGAACCCTTGTGGAGGGCAGCGAGCAAAAATAGACAAAGTGAACTCCTTTGGAAAAATGAACAAGGCAAAAGGCAAAGTAGAGTCCTTCAGACAAATTGTCTGAAGGAATTGAATTCACCTAGGAAGAGAGCTCGAAGAAAGCAAAGGAAAAGCCTGACTGAAGAGAAAATCCCATAGAAAAGTGCTCAATGGAAAAAGACAAAGTGCAGCAGAAGCTACCATGTGTCCATTATAAAGCAGAGTAGAATCTGCCATGTGTCATCTTTCACAAGACTCTCAAAAGGTTTCAAAAGCTTCTGTAAGTTAAGCGGAATACGTCATGTCTCCTGTTATGACTCAGCAAAACGTGACAAGTGTTTGCATCCACATTCCCCTTTTGAAGTTGCTTACACAAGACGTGTCATGGATCCCATTTTCTATAAGTTTCCAATGAGTTTCATAACAATAGAACTTGCCATTTGTCAAAGACGCAAAAAGGATCCCCCAAAGACTTAAACAAGAAGGGCTATAAAGGACAAAGAATCAACATGGTTGATTCTAAAGGCAAGTTCAATTAAAGTGATGGTTCAACCAGAGAGCAAAGAAGTGCTTAAGCAGTGAAGAGACCAAAAGACCAAAAATATCTTCAAAAGAGTTATTTCGAGTAGGTGAAATAGTCGATCAAGTAGACTTCTGAGCGCACCAAATCAAGGATGCAAGCCTATTTTTCTTCCATGAAGTAATGGCAAATTGAAAAGTTGCAGACATTAGAGAAAGGACCAGATAGTCCATACCAAGGAAGAGACATTAGATAAATGGACATGCCATAGTTGAGGCAATGCGCTATTCCCAGTATCATCCCTCCAAACAGAACTGAAGGTGCATTGAAGATGTTGACTATAGCATGGGCCTTTTTCATGAAAACAAGCACCCAAGTCTTTCTTGGAGTGCTATATATTGTAATCTCTCATTTGTTACAAGGGAGATCTTCCCCTTACCAGAAGTGAAACTCTACCCAATTTGAAAGGCATTACTGAGATTTTGAGCTCAGATTGTAGTTCATATTTCTTTGATTGAATGAGAAAGCAAGTTACTTGCAGACTTTGTGCTGTTATAGCTTGTGCTACTTTAGGAGATTGTTTGTATGTCTATCTTCTAAAAGCATTCTTGTTTATTTGATTTAATAAGTAGAACTAGTGGAGGCGATAAGGAAGGTGTCCTGAAGCCAACTACTTTCAGACTTTGCGCTGTCATAGTTGTCTTCAGTGTGTGTTTTTCTTTTCCATTTCTATGTAAAGGACCTTGGGATGACTTTGTTCCCCCATTGTTCTTCGTATCTCACTCTTTGGGAAGTTGAGGTGGAAACTTTGCATTCTATTTCATCTTGTTGTTATTGCACCCTTTTGTTACTGGTTTCTTATCTTACCTGAAAGAACTCTTGCTGTTTCCTGCAAGAACACTTATGAAAGAAGAGAAGTGATTTCAGTGTTTTTACCAAGATTTTATCCTCTATTTGGTAGCATCATCTCTGAAAGAAGAGAGATGGATGGTTTATCTCACCCCTGCATCTTACTTTCAGCTTATTTATATAGTATATAGCCTCTGCATATTTAATAGGGAACCTCCCCTTGATGAGAGAAGAGATTTTTCCCCTTGTGATGCAGTAAACCTACACATCTAGATGAACAATCTCCCTATGCTGTGGTGATAGGAACTATTTTAAACTCCAGTTAGCTGGTCGACAAAATATTCACCCAACAATTTTTGGCAACTCTAGTGGGGATGAACGTGCAGTCTGAAGCCTCAAATTTTAGATTGAAGTAGTTCCTTACCTTATCCATTATAGAGTCTGGAAACTCCCATCTGGGTCTTACCCATTATCCATTTATAGCCTTACCATTTTCATCCATCTCTATTATATTATTTGGTCTATAAAACTAGAGCTGCTAGAAAAGAAAGCGTAGTTTAAAGCCTCAAGCTTTAAGCTGAAGCAGGGCCAATTTCTTTTCCATTTTTGTCCTTTAATCTGGAAACTCCACTCAGATGTGTTATCCCTATTATTCATAATCTGATCATGGCAGTTTGAGGCCCTTGGGGTAACTCATTTGGCCCACTTAATCTAACTCCACCCCTGCATGAGCTACCACTTAGTTCAAGGAAGACTTTCCCCAAATTCTTTGGTGATGGAAGAGTCCACTCTGATGAACACATTACAACCTTCACCATAGCCTATGGTGTGATAGGGGTGGAATTTGAAGATGTGGTAGTCAGGGTTTTTATGGAGACATTACAAGGTGCTACTGTAGACTAGTTTTACCATCTATAGACTGGATTAGTGACTAGCTGGGACACTATCAAAGCCAAATTTGAAGCAAGGTTCAAACTTGTAGAAGATGCACATGCCTTGCTAGCCCAGCTCACACAAATGAAGAAGGAACCCCATGAACCTATGAGGAATTTCATTGCCAGGTTCAACAAGCTGAGGCACAGGATTCCCATGATCGCCCAGCTGACACCTCAAAATTTCATGTGTTTCTTCATCAACTCACAGCTGCTTGAAGTGAGTTTTCTATTGAGACGGGCTAGACACATAGACCTTGAGACTACTCAAGACTTGGCTACTGATCTAGAAGATGACCTTATCTTGGTAGGAAAGATAAGGAGAGGTCCTAACAGAGCTAAACCCTCTTCATCTTTTGAATACTCACCCACAGTCACCACTGATCTAATGGTACAAAAGCTGGCAATTGAATTGCTAGCCTTGAAAATGAAAATAACACAAGGTATATCTTCTACTCCTCTATATAGAAATGCACCAAGGAGAACATTCCCTAATCAGTCATATCAAGGCAATGTTGCCAGAAGTCAAGGGCAACCAAATTGTCTTCCTCCCCCATAGAGGAACATTGCCCTTGAAGCACCTCCAACCAACTCAGTAGTTAGATATCTAGAAATAGAACATGTTTCCTATTTTTGACCCGAGTTCGAGCAAGAAAATGGTGCTGATCTCTTCAGGGAGTATCTAGAAGAATCAGTTGGTGACTCCCACATTGGTTTCCTAAATTACTAGGATGAACCTAGGAGAAAAGGTGAAGCAGTCGAAGGATCATACACAGTATTCACTAGGTCTGAGAATCAGTCAGCCCAGCCGGCTAACAAAGAGAAGACAGAGGAGTGACCCCAACCAACAATTTCAATTGCTGAGCAGAGAACCCCTCTTCCTTTTCAGTCAAAGGACCTGGTGATTGCCAAAGAAGTAGATTGAACATCTCTACACCTTCTACTTCAAATTTTCAGATCAGTCCTCCCCCTCCCAAAAACCAAAAGGATGAAATCCCATCCTCTCTTCCAAGTCCATCTCAGTCATTTGTCCTGATTGATCATGTCAAGAAATCCAAAATTTAAATGACTGAGTTTGAATCCCTGCAAGCCAATCCTGAGCAATTAAACATTGGTGGAGAACTAGGTGCAGACTTGTCTAAGGCAAAGATTGTGGTTACCCAAACATTAGCCCCTACTACTCAAATTCTATTTGAGCCTTCAGGCAGGGGTAATTACTTCTTGACCATAGAGGATGCCCATGTCCCAGTTGATGAAAGTCCTGTAGCTGGCAATCTAGGATTTCATCCAAACAAGGCATCAAAAAAATTGGTAGGGCATAGTATAAATCAAGAAGGATCTTCCATCTCCCATGAAGAGAAATCTGATTGAAGATCAGCTTCTGATGATGCTTGGATCCTAAAATCTGATGGCAACTTTTCTTCCACAACTAAATGCGGATCTCTGTTGCTCAGATTGAAGACTGCTCAGGGTGAAGAGGTCAAACTCCTTCACACCAAAGGAGACACTGAGCTGATGGTTTGTCAAGAGTTTGATGCTGACAATCAAAGCATGTGCTGGACTGAACCAACAAAACAACAAGCTATGGTGGTGGACCATACTGCTGTACTCCAAAGTCAGCAAAAGGTACTCTTCACCAAGAGAGCAAGGAGTTATGGTTTTCAAATTGAAGACCACGTCCTGCCATGGGGCAAGAAGAAGAAAGAGCTAAGAGGAAGACGCAAAAAATTGGTTTCCTGGTGGAGAGTTCCATTCACCCATCACTGTTTCTGGGGACAAAATGGTTTCCTACTAGTTTATCAGGATGGCACACCATTTTCACTATCTCACAGTGGGCAGCATATGAAGTGCTTCAAATCTTGAGGCATCAGATAAGATCATTTGTACATATGTATCTTTGTATAGTCTTTAGTCCTATTTTGTGCTTTTCATTTTTATTTTTTGGAGCCTTTCCTTTTGAGTAGCATGACTCCATAGCCCAATGGCACACTTCAAGGAACTGGAGATTCTAGTTTCTACTCCCCTCAACTGTGTTTCAAGTTTCCAAACTGAAGGAAGTTCCCCAATAGGAGCTAGCTGTTGTCCCCCAAAAAATGACTTCTTATTTTTGGGAGAACATATGAGCTATTTTTGGCCTGCAGGGCCAAAACTCCTCTCTTCCCTTCTCAAAATTTATTTGGGGGCTTACAAATTCCTCATTTTTCAGAGCTTCAAAGGGCTATGTGCATATGTCAAAGGTTTAAAGTTCAACCATTTAAAGGATTCACGGCCCCGAGCACTTAACGAGTCTCAAAAGCTTGAACCATTAAACCGTTCAACCTTGAACCATTTTGGTTCATCGGTTCAATGGGTTCAACATTCAATCAGTTCAACGGGTTCAACGACCAAGTGGTTCAATGTGCTTGGTGCAAAATATCAAAAAGACTTAGCCAAATAATGAAGAATGAACTGATTGAACCATTGAACCATTGAACCAAAGTTGGTTCAATCGGTAGGTTCAAGGGGCTGCCCCAAAGCCAAAGGAACAAGTGCCCTTGTGGAGGGTGGTGAACCAAGGCCAAGAACCCTTGTGGAGGGCAGTGAGCAAAAATAGAAAAAGTGAACTCCTTCAGAAAAATGAACAAGGCAAAAGACAAAGTAGAGTCCTTCAAACAAATTGTCTGAAGGAATTGAATTCACCTGAGAAGAGAGCCCAAAGAAAGCAAAGGAAAAGCCTGACTGAAGAGAAAAGCCCATAGAAAAGCACCCGATGGAAAAAGATAAAGTGCAGCAGAAGCCACCACATGTCCATTATAAAGCAAAGCAGAAGCTGCCATGTGTCATCTTCTGCAAGACTCTCAAAAGGTTTCAAAAGCTTTTGTAAGTTAAATGGAATACATCACGTGTCTTATTATGACTCAGCAAAATGTGACAAGTGTTTGCATCCGCATTCCCCTTTTGAAGTTGCTTAGGCAAGACGTGTTGTGGATCCCATTTTTTTTAAGTTTCCAATGAGTTTCATAACAACAGAACTTGCCATTTGTCAAAGACGCAGAAAGGACCCCTTAAAGACTTAGACAAGAAGGGCTATAAAGGACAAAAAAGCAACATGGATGATTCCAAAGACAAGTTCAATTAAAGTGATGGTTCAACTAGAGAGCAAAGAAGTGCTTAAATAGTGAAGAGAGGAGCGATACCAAAGGACCAAAAATATCTTCAAAAGAGTTATTTCTTGTAGGTGAAACAGTGGATCAAGTAGATGTCTAAGCACACCAAATCAAGGATGCAAGCCTATTTTTCTTCCATAAAGTAATAGCGAATTGGATAGCTACACAGACATCAGAGAAAGGACCAGATAGTCCATACCAAAGAAGAGACATTAGATGAATGGACACGCCATAGTTGAGGCAATGCACTATTCCCAGCATGGTCCCTCCAGATAGAACTGAAGGCACATTGAAGACGTTGACTATAGCATGGGCCTTTTTCATGAACACAAGCACCCAAGTCTTTCTTGGAGTGCTATATATTGTAATCTCTCATTTGCTACAAGGGAGATCTTCCCCTTACCAGAAGTGAAACTTTGCCCAAATTGAAAGGCATTACTGAGACTTTGAGCTTAGATTGTACTGCATATTTCTTTGATTGAATGAGAAAGCAAGTTACTTGCAGACTTTGTGCTGTTATAGCTTGTGCTACTTTAGGAGATTGTTCGTATGTCTATCTTTTGAAAGCATTCTTGTTTATTTGATTTAACAAGCAGAACTAGTGGAGGCAATAAGGAAGGTGTCATGAAGCCAATTACTTTCAGACTTTGTGCTATCATAGTTGTCTTCAGTGTGTGTTTTTATTTTCCATTTCTATGTAAAAGACCTTGGGATGACTTTTTGACCCCATTTTTATTTGTATCTCACTCTTTGGGAAGTTGAGGTGGAAACTTTGCGTTCTGTTTCATCCTACTGTTATTGCACCCTTTTGTTACTAGTTTCTTATCTTACCTGAAAGAAATATTGCTATTTCTTGCAAGAACACTTCTGAAAGAAGAGAAGTGCCTTCAGTGTTTCCACCAGGATTTTCTCCTCTGTTTGTTAGCATCATCTCTGAAAGAAGAGAGATGGATGGTTTATCTCACCCCTGTGTCTTACTTTCATCTTATTTATATAGTATATAGCCTCCGCATATTTAATAGGGAACCTCCCTTTGATGAGATGAGAGATTTGTCCCCTTGTGATGCAGTAAACCTGCACATCTAGATGACCCATCTCCCTATGCTGTGGTGATTGGAACTATTTTGAATGCCAGTTAGCTGGTCAAAAAAATATTCACCCAACACATTATATAAAAATGGACATGATGAAATATTGATATGAGTGGTGCTACAACTAAGCGATAAAATATACTTAAGGATGCTCATGAAGGAATTATGGGTGGACACAATGTAGGAGGGGGACCACATGGAAAATATTGTTGGCAGAATTATGGTGGCCTACCCTTTTTAAAGACACTCACATATATGCATGGTAATGAAACATTTGTCAATGATTAGGGAAGCTGAATGCATGGGATGAGATGCCACTAAGACCAATACTCACTTTGACACCCTTAAAAAAATGGGCAACTAATTTTATTGGAACTAATTAACCTATGGCAAGAAGATCCCAAACCTGATTCATCATCACAATAATTGAATATTTGATGCAATGGGTCAAAGCTATGTCCACTAAATATGCCATAGTGAAGACCATGAATAATTTCATCTATGATAATATCATTACATAGTTTGGGTTTCCCTTAAGCATAATAAGCAATCAAGGGAAATTTTTTGTTAATTCAACAATTATGAAATTATTAAAACATTTACTAATCAATCATAACAAAAGTACACACATACCATCCATAAGAAAATGGAATGGTGGAAGCCTTTAAAAAACTCCTTGAGAAGGTGTTGACGATAATCTCAATGCTGTGGATTGGGACCTAAAAATACTTGTGATATCTAGGCATACTGCACAACTTACAAATGACTAACAAAGTATTACCCATTTCAATTGGTTTATGGGTTAAAAGCAACAGTTTTGATGAAATTCATTATACCAAGTCTAAGAATGGCAGTGGAATTTATAATTAATTAAGATCACTCTCTCCATGAATTATTAATCTAATTGAAAAAATTAGATGAAAAAATATTCCTAATCACATATAACTAGACTCAGGAAAAGAGATGCCAAAAAGTATGGAGCAACATAAATTACAAGTATAAGTAATTTCATGAAGGAGACTATGTCTTAATTTATGACAAGAAATATAATGAACTATAAAAAATTAAAATAATATGGTTGGGACCATACATTTAAAAAAAAAATCTACCTATTTTTATAGTAAAAATTTAAACATTGGTAGGAGTAGAGAGGTAAGGGTTCATCAATGGAGCCCACCTAAAAACATAAAATACCACCTAACATTAAATACTTCCATGGGCAACAAACAAAGTCATGGAACATTTAGAGAGAGAGGTCAAGAAAGGAAAAAATGGTAAACAATGGTTTGAGGATAGATAAAAGACAATACAAAATAAGTATAGTCACGAGATGTAGCATTGGTCTTATAGATCCCACTAAGTGATTCAAGAAAGGATGCCATGACATATTATGTCAGATGTTTAAGTTTTGGGTTGGTTAACCATGCTACAAAACCCTAAGATATAAGAATAATAAAATTGAGACATTCATAAACATAATAAAGAAGAAAATAATAAATATATAGATTGAGGCATTAAATAATATAAAAATAATCAAATCAAAAGGATATAAAATCAATAAACATCTAATGAATGGTCGAAATTAATAGGCTAACAATGCATGCCAACTAAATACACCATTATAAACATGAGTAATGAGAGATATGGCTAAATTGCATGACCAAGACAACATTTAAATAAATTCAAGGCACACAATAAAGGGAAGGTGACCAAAATTTCTATGATAGTACCCATCACTCATCTCATTTCACACACAACTTTCAAGTATATCCAAACCTTGCAAAAATCATTCTATAGCTTAGAAATTTTAGGAAGTAAAGAAGAAAACATAACAAAGATGGAAGATCCAATAATGGTCAATGATATAACACTCTTTATCACAAAGTCCAAGCATGTACCACTCAAAGCCCTAATGTTAGACCCTCAAGGGGCATCCTTGACCATTCCATATAACATAGGGCACATAGAATAAACATTCAAATATATACATGAAAACATTTTATAAATAGACCACACGAGTATGGAGGTAGATCATAGTGACCTCATCCAAAAGGTCCTATAAATAGACACATGAAAAAATACCACCTAAGCATGCTCTATTTCACAGATGAAACTCGATGCATGGGATAAGTTACCATATTTCTATTTAACCAAAAAAATCATCAAGATACTACTAAGCCACCTCCATAATGGCATTTTATTATTAGAGAAACCACACCACAATACCATGGTTGAAATTGAGTGAATGATATGATTAATGAAGGAGGGCTAAAGTATTCACAAGTATGATGAGAAAGGGTATGCAAAAGGAAAGGAAGTCACCCAATGTCTAAGGGTTGTAATAAATAGAAGTGGCATCAAAATCACCTTAATTAAAACCCTGATACTCTGATACATAGTCAAGGTAGTAGCATGTAAAATTTACTTCACAAATAGAGAGGATGCCATGAGCCATAAAAGTGCAATGCTTTATTTTGACATGATTTCCTTAAAAACCAAGTATAATATCTACTAGGGTTTGCCTAACCAATTAAATGCTAATGTTGACAAAATAAAATAGGATAAGCATGATTTTTGTTATGGCTCCTTATTGATATTCTTAGTAATGTATTTTAAAAATACATTCCTTGGGGTAGATGAACAAGTTCAGTGGGCTCTAGACAAATCTATAAGAGAACATATTAAAACACTTATGGTGTTATTTGACTAGAAGATCAAATTTCATATTTCTAATATTAGGGGATAGTTTAAATAAAAAATTTGTTATTCAAGCCCATTTTTTTAGATAGGTTGTTAATAAACACCCAATGAGTTCTTATGCGATTTCAATATAGACTTCATCTATATCCACCCTTTTGAGCCATGTTCTAATATCATCCCTCTACTTCCATACGAAGTCTTAGATGAACAATTCAAGCAAATAATATTTGTCATCAAAATATTTATCAATTTTTTTGGGAATCCCATACCACCAAATATCAATGCAACCATAGAATAAATTTTTGTAGAAAGACAAACCCAACCACAAGGCACCATCAACATGTAATAAGAAGAAGAGGCCACAAAACAACCTAAGATGCTAGATCTAAATATTTTAAGACTAGGGATACACACATATCCATTCTAATTTGAGGGGCAATCTTCAAAAATAGGATAAGTAATTTCCATATAATTCATGCAAGAAATTAAATTTTCATCATCAGATAAGGGTAAGAAATTGATAGTAGGAGATACATCTATGGCATCTATGTTAGAAAAATAGATAGGGTTAATAGACATAAGATCAATAAACAATGTCTTACCACACATCTAATGATCAAAATGATAATACATAAATCAATAATAAAAACTAATATTAACAACAATCCTAAAAGGCAAAATAGAAGGGAATAAAACCAAGATTTAATGTGTACAAATTAGAGAAAATTCCAAAATTATAATCAATCAAATTTATTTGAAGTAGAGGTAGAGGATAAATATTAACCATGGGATCATATTGAAACTACATAGGTCAATATATCAAAAAACACAACAATAGCCAAAGGTAAAATCCAACAAGAAGCAGTGGAGACCATGGCAAAGGAAAAACATAAAGTAGATGAAAATGAGAAAATAAAACAAAGTGTACAAGAAAAAAAAATAGAAAATGTATAGAAAAGGAGGAAACCATGGCCATCATAATAGTAAAGGCACAATAGAATGTAGCTTTGACACTCACAAAAGTGCAAAGACTACAAACAAAAAAAAAGAAATAAGAAGACAAAAAGAGGTTGAAACAAGCACATGAAGAAAAAGTAAAAGAAATATAAATAAAACAAAAAGAAGAAGAAGAAATAAATTATAAATAATAAATTAAGTAGGAGAAAAAGGAGGCCCAAAAGAGAAAAGAGGTCACAAAAAAACAAAGGAGGCACTATAGGCCCAATAGTAAAAACACAAGATGAAAAACTTGACAAAGAAAGAATAGAAAAAGAAAAAGTTGAGAAAGAGAGATTAAAAAAATAAAAAGTAGTGAAAAAATAAAATAATGTAGCTATATAAGTCATGGAGCTAGTAAATCAATAGAAACAAGCTGCCAAGGACACTACATGAAGTATGGAATCCCAATACCCTACTCCCAAGTCCAACACTCCACCCTCCATTATCCCAAAATAAGTTACCCTAACATCCACATCCCAATCCACCTTAGATACATAAATTCTCACCCCATAAGATTCACTTACATGGATTAAGGTAATATTGGCTAAAAGACAAACTATTAGCATTGTCTAGCTAAAAAAAGGTAGGATAGATCCCACACCTGACACACCTACAAAAATTATCTCCCAATAAAAAAAACCATTTGGACACAATTATTCATGATAGTGTCAATCATGATTGGATGGATACATATGTTGTCTTAGAAGAGGCAATAAAAAATTATTCAGAGCATCTCCAAGGCATGACCACAATTTTAAACCTACCCATAAGTTTAGCTTGACTGACACTTTTACGAGGTAGTCCAAATTTTTATCTGACATCAAACACTCTTATAGGTAGAAAGGGGAATAATCAGGGAAGCTAATTTTGAATAATATAAGTTTGAACAAAATAATAAGCCATTGGTTGATAATAATCAACACTGATAAAATATCAACACACAAATCACTTCCCTTTGAAAAGTGATCTTAGATGCCACCACCTATTTATTATACACAATCTGGTGGCCAGTGGAAACACAAGAAGAAAATAAATATCTATATGACTTGGAGGTTAAACTCAATCAAACCTCAATAACATACAACATCAACAATAATCCTATCAGTGCAGAGAGGAGATGAATTTTATACTTGGGGGATCAATATCATCAAAGTAGTTATAAGATCAAATCATCATAGAGCTAGATGAATATGGTAGTTTAATAAATAAATAGATGAAAAAAATAGAACAAGTTACCATGGATATTAAGAGTTTTTAAAAGTGTATCATAGTCATCCCCCACCACAAGACATTGCATAATAAATTTGAGAGAATATTATGTTTGAACAGAAAGCACAATAGGCATCAGATCCCTGACCAAGCAAACATATTTTGAGATAAAGAGTTGACTACCAAGTGTCAACAATTTAAAAAAAAGGATAAGATCTCTTATTTATCTAAGAATAATGGGATTTTTCGTTTTGATTGTCTCAAGGCTGATACAAATTATATGTCTAGGGATGATGTTGACAAGATTATTCATTAAAGTGTTTAAATAGACCACAAAATCTTTAAATCATACCATTATATTGAATATTTATAGATATGCTTTGAGGTATCGACCATGCTTCACAACATCCTACATAGTAGAGTAAAAATGTGTAGCCACAAATAAGAGATGAATCCATTGGTATTTTGACTGTAATATTGTATATTACTTTAATAGTGAAATGTATGTAGAATATCCTGACACAAACTGACCTAGATATATGTACTTATATTTAATGAATTAATAAAATCCAGGTTACATGCTAATAAATGAGTTATACATTGGAAGTGTTCTATTAATTTATTATTTATTTATGAAGTATATTAGATTAATGTAACAAGTATGCTTCTCATGTGATGTTAACACTAGTTGAGATACTAGAACTATTGAATCATGACTTAGCATAAAGTTGATGTCAAAACTAAATATGGAAAATTTAGCACTTCATCTTAGAGGAACAAGGGAACTATCCTTCTTGAATGGCATAAAATAAAATAATGAAACAATGTAGAAGGATAGGACCAAGGTGAAAAATATTTGTTTGCCTTATGGTATGTGTGAATAAAAAAATAGGTTTGAAACCTGTTGATGCATGTAAATGTATCAAAGGGTTTCAAACCTATTTTTTTATTCACACATACCACAAGGCAAACAAATATTTTTCACCTTGGTCCTATCCTTCTACATTGTTGAAAACAATGATGAGGATGGTAAGATACTCTAATGAAATGATTTTACCATAATTATGGTTTTTATAGTGTTGAAAACACTTCACATTTCAAGATTCAAAGAATATTTTGCATGAATTATTGGATTTGATCTTCCTGAGATCTGTGGTGAAGTAGTGGTTGAGCTATATGACTATTTCACAAAATGATCATGCAAGTGGATGTTGGGAGTAACCATGGTCCTAAATTTTTGTAAAGAAACTAAATTTAATCTAACTAAGTCTAATGAATAATTATCAAAACCAAAATTCCAAAAATCTAATCTAGCATGAATATTTACAATGATAAAGTAAATTGTAATGACTTGATTAAAAAATGAGAAAATAGGTAGGGTAGGGTAGAAAGAAATATTTTTGCTCTTTAGTTTAGACATATTGACAAAGATTTTATTTAATCAAAGGCATGCATCTTCAAACCAACATATGACATGAAATTACCAACATTACAAATCTTATCATATACTAGGAAAATGTCTAAGGATATTTGAAACATGCAAATTAGAAATCAAATTCACTTTAAAGATTTACTTAAACAAGAAAATTGCATTTTCACATCCACCAGAAAAGCAATAATATTGAAATGAATCTAACAACTTTTAGTCAACCTAGTGTAAATCTCAAATTAATAATTCTGCATTCATACAGGCACATCTAAAATTCATAAAAACAATTCAAATCTAAACACCAGAAAAAATACTTGAGAAGTAGCCATGATAACAAATAAACAGATAAAATGAGACAATATTCATAGAATTCTCTTGCTTGTATTACTTTCTCCAAAGTTTACACAATATTTTTGCTCTCAAAACTTCCTCCCTATTATAATGACAATACTCACTTTTATAGGTTTTATGAGTGACATATGAGGTATGTCAATTAGTCATTATCAAAAGGAAATCAAACAAGTGTGAAGGACATGTGTCCTTTTACAAATATTGTAAAACCAATGTCACTTTTCAAATGTGACTAACCTATAAGCCATATGCGTTACATACTACACATGATTTTACAAAGTAGTATATTCTTTCATAAATGATGTACATGTTTTTATACAAAAGAATATTCTAAGTCAACTTAGTTGACTTTGAGATGCCCCTGCAGCTGTAGCCTTTTACTTTTGTGCCAAAATCTTCATGGACTTGTCATATTTTCCATCAATCAACTTGAGATTGATGATTGGCTTTATGAGTATCTCCTCTATTTTCCTTGTTAAATCTTTGAAGATCTCATCTATCCTGTTCATGGATTCTTTGATGCTCCTAACATCACTAATATTTTCATTTGATGATAATAACATGTCCAAGATACATTTATTATCATCCCTTGTACTACCCTTACTTCTATCCTTGACCAGCTGAATGAACTCAGTGGCCCTTTGTTGGAATTATCCATCACTTATTACGTGTGTTTGAATAGGGATGGTTGGATCCTTATTCAAACCCCCTAATATCTACATCATTTTGCCTTCTAATTGTTTGAAGTCTCTTGACAAACCTTCCATGCTTTTTGACCACTTATTCATGTCCTTGATTTTCTCCATCAAAAATATCATAGCCATATTCAAATGTGATAAGTTGACCATTTTAAGCTCAGGGATCTAGTTTTCCATTAGTGTCTTGATCAATGCCTTTATTTTCTTGTTTGAGGCTTGCCATTGATTGGCTTGGTTTAGAGCCATGGCATGCTGCTTATTCATCATGTCCAATTTGGACTTATTGCCTTCAAAGAGTTGAATGTATCTTAGATAATTGTTTAAAAATTATTTAAAATATCTATTGGAACCAACATAATAGATTATTCTTCTAGATTCTTCTTTTCTTGTTTTAGCCCTTTGATTACAGCTTGTATCCTTTCTACCTAGGATTGGGCTAGCTTTAGAACATCTTCATATATGGGATCTTTCCTTGGTCTTGATTCTCTCTTCTAATTTAGATGAACCAAAGGCTCAACCCTTTGGTGTAGAACTTCCTGATCTTCTTCTATGATTTTAGAGAGGATTACAAATCAAGTTAGTCAAGCATTAGTCCATAAATAATAAAAATGCATAAAGAGCTAACTAACTAAGCCTATCTATTCCTATGGGAATTATAAAAGATAGCAAGAAAAAAATGAAAGAAAGAAACATCATATTACCTTCCCAAATGGATTCACCACACCCATGTGGCTCAAAAGCATGTTCTCCCTTCATCAAGTATCCTTGTCTTTGTCAACAATGGTGGAAAACTCCTCCAATGCTTCAAGAACACTTCATAAAGCCTAGGCTCATGATTCCAAATCACTAAACTAGCCTATCAATGAATCTTACAAACAAAATCAATGATCAAATGCAAAGCCTTGTGCAAATAATTTAACATTATAACTTTGCAATATTCAAGATTTTTTATTCATGTCCATGGCCTCTCTATTTATATATTTTTGAGATTGGTTAGGATCAACCATGACCATCTATCTCAAGATTGAGATGTGTGGCCATGGATAATCCTAATATTTAGAATTAAATCCATAATTATCTTCATCATGACCTTGGAAGAAGGGGCATTGAAGAGGCATGGGAGACATTAACTAGGCATGGGTAACCCATAATCTTGATATTTGTGGCATTTATGCCTAGGGATGTCTTCCCAAGAAATGAGGTCACTTGATGATGTAGTTAATAGGAATCAATTTTCAAAAATAAATATCCAACATCTCTCATGGAAAATCCACTTAAGCTCTTGATTTGGATTAATTAGCATTAAACAAGGTTAATCAACATTTGTGCAATTATTTGAAAATTGGCCCTCAATTAATCAAAATAGTTAGAAATTCATATTACTGAGTTGTAATTTGACTCATGAAAAATTATAAGGTGAATTTAGATGCACCAAAACCATATTTCCATTTAGGATGTTTTCAACACAAAATAACAAAGGTACGTGGTGTGTACCAATGAATTTAGGAGAAAAGAGTGATCCAGAACATAAAAGGCAAAATCATCATTTTGACTCGAAATGAATTGATCAAATTTAGCTAGCCCATAAATTGAATTACCCCATTTAGGGATACTTTGACCTAAATTGGCATTTGTAAATGACAAGTTCAAACCATTTAGTGCATTTTATGGATTTTGACCTAAAATGTGCATTTGAGTGAAATTTGAGTAAGATTGACAATTTTGACATAAATGGTGTTAGGAATTGGATGTCTACATTTTGCCCCTATTTGAGAAGGCGTAGTGAGACATTCAGGTGAAGAAAAATATTTTTAAAGAAAAGAGTTGTCAAGAAAAAATTAGAACAAACCCATGATGCCCCCTTGAGAGGACATACTAGGATGAAAGAGAAGGATGATCTCTCAAAAAGAGAGAGAAAGTGAGAGGTTAACCCATGGAATAAATCACATCTAGATGAGTTAATGCTTGCACACGTGATTACCATTAATGATCAAAATATAATTAGAGGTATAATATGTCCCAAAGATGAGGGGAATGGGAAAGATACAATCCATATATGTAAAAAACACACTGTAAATGTACCTAATTTGAGAATACAAGCTGTGTGCTTATGACATTGATCAATCCCAGGACAAGTTACACACTAAAATATTTCCATCATAGGCTTTAATGTGGAGAGCTTGGATTTAGAGGAAAAGAGAGATGTTTTACTTTAGGAAGGGAAGCACCACTAGAATAGGGTCTCTAAAGAGAATATAATAAGAAGTACTCTAGTAGAGTAGATTTGATCATGATAAAATAATTTTGCCCTAGTATGGTAAATTTTGATCATTGATAAAGAATAAATAATGATTTTCCCCTCTGGAGTTGATTTGATTCAGACATGGTTCAGATGTTGGGCCCCAGCATGGGCAATTGGCAAGAAAAATAGCTCAAAGATATAACTGAGAAGATAGGTTAAAGTGAGTGGGTGAAAACATACATGTGATGGTGTAATGGCTTAAAAATCCATATAAAACCAAGGAAATGAGAATGAAAAAAGTGATGAGAGAGATGAAAAGAAGAATGGATATATCCAAGCTAACCTCAATAGAAATTGAGCATTGCCTACATAGTTCTATGGACTCATGTTCTAACATGAACTTCAGGTCAATGTAGTTCACCCAAGTTTGGGAGAGAATGGAATGAGGAATAATGAAAAATGACCAAGAATTTATTAGACTCACAATGTATGCAAAGAGATGCACGTCTAAGCATAGACTTGAGTGTTAAAATACATGCTACCTAGAAGCCTAACTCTATAACATGAGCCTAGGTTTTGAAAAGTGTTCTTGAGAATCATTCAGCAGAGCTGATGTTGACATTAAGATGTTGAGAATTGAGCACAAAGTTCTTGCTATAATAAATAAATTAGGCATCACAAGTATGAATAAATTATAATGACATAAGATTCCAATTACATTGAGCCAGTTCAAATGTGAATATCTATAACTAAGGATAATGGTAAAATAATGACCAAAACTAGAGTTATAGCGATTTACATTTAAATAAAAAAGCAAAAGACAAAGAGAAAGATAAACATAAATGAACCTAACTTGAAATCAAGATATGATATATTAAGACTTAAGTAGGAACAAAAATGTTTAAAAACAAAAGGCAAGAACATATTAACAACATGAGACCAAGATATGAATAATCAAGATCCATGTGGACCATCAAGGCATTCTCAAAAGCAAAATCAAATAGAAAAACAAGACACCAACAACAATCAAATAACAAAATGGCCAAAAACAACGTAATAACATAAAATCAAGATATAAACAATCAAGATCCTTGTGAATCATCAAGATGTTCTAAAACACAAAAGAGATAAGCAAAAATAATCAAGGAAACAAAAGACCAAGAATGGAGATAACAAGTAATAAAAAGAGAAAATGAGAAGAAATAAAAGGAGAGGTTCAAAATCACAATAAAACACCAAGAAAACTCAAATAAATACACACAAACAAAAACAAAGATAGTGCGGTTTAAATATAAATGTTCATGTATGTGTGGTAGAGGCATTACTTTCTACCACATCATAACAAATAATAATGACAATTATTCCCTGATTAAAGAGGAATAATGATAGAAGAAATGGGGGAAGAGAAAAAAAGGAAGGGGTTAGTCGAGCTAACTCCAGATGTATCAGATAAGTGGACATTGCCTACATAGTTTCATAGATGCATGTTCCAACATGAACTTTAGGCCAAATGTAGTTCTCCCAAAAAATGGGATAGAAGAAAAATGATGATCAGACCAACATAATTTATAGAAGAAATGAAAGATATGATAAACAAATGAGAGTGGTCTGGTAAATAAGAAGCTGATTAGATGAGAAAGAATGACCTTAAAAAAATGGCAAGTGCATGGAACAAGATGAAAAAAACTAGTATTTTTATGCTTGAAAAATGACAAGAGCATTCAAACTTAACAGTTGCTCACAAAATGGTAAGAGCGTGGGATGGTGGAACAGGAATGTACAAATGTATAAAAGCATGAGACAATGTTTTTGTTATTTTATGGATCATGTTCTAATGTTTTTTGTATTTTAAAAGTATTTCTAATGTTTTTGGTGTTTTTGGGATAAAATATGCACAAGGTGGGACCATCTAATTGAGGAGATGCATGTCTTGATATTAGAGGTTTTAATAAGATAACTAAGCTAGCTGTAATGGCCCATGCTCACAAATCAGTGAGAGTGAGGGTCTTGATAAAATAATAAAGAACAATAAATGTGATATAAGATAATGTGCAACCTAAAGTATCAGCATTCACCTATTTATAACAGTGTAGAAATGGTCTGGAACTAAGAAGATGTTTATATTCACTTGTCTGAAGCTGCACAATACTATCTTGGCTGAATTGCTTTGTAGAACTGCTATTGAGGATGTTCATAATGTTCATGAGACATAATCAAGATCATAATTGGTCAAGGGATAAAAAGTGATCAAGATTATAACATGCCTTAGACATAACAAAGAATATGCTTCTCGAAGAGAGCAATCCAAGATGGGATGAAGAATATGTTCAGAGTGCCAAGGGTTCAAAGCCTTAACTGTTGAGAATCATGAAAAGTGGACCAGGGTAGTATAAAATGTGTTCAAGGTAAGATAAAAGGGTGGGATAAAATTATGACAACACAAGTTGCCCCCAAGTCAGGGGTCTTATAGACAATGGTTCAAATTTTTTCATGTGTATAACCTCTTAAGGTGTATGATGCTCATGGGCTCTGAAAGTTCTTCACCATTAGGTTTAGCCAATCGATATGCTCTTGATCCATAGTTTGATATGAACATATATGGTCCTAACCAATTAGGCTAAAACTTTCCTTTCTTTTTAGGTTTACAATTTATGTTCTTCTGATTCTCTTTCGAAAATAAGTCACCAATCTCAAATTCTTAAGGGATAATGCATTTGTTGTAGCTCCTCTGCAATCTATTCTGATAGGCCTATAAATTTTCTAGGGTAGCCAAATGCTTACCATTAAGAATCTTTAGTTCATGCAGTCATGAGGCTCTATAGTCTTCATTATCTTCGATGTGCTCTAGAGATCTCAATCTTGATCAGGATGATAACTTTAGTGCCAAAAACAAGGGAGTATGGAGTAGCTCCAGTTGGGGTACGATGATTGGTTCTATATGCCTAAAGGGAAAGAAAGAGTTGCAAGTGCCAATTACGGCCAATATCATTGACAATATTCTTTAAGATGGCTAGAATGGTTTTATTTGATGCCTCAAATTATCCATTGCCTTGTGGGTTATATGGAGTGGATTTTTTATGCTTGATATTGAATTTTTCACAAAGAGATTTGACATCTTGGTTCACAAAGGATCCGCCATTATCGGATATAATACGGGCTAGGATACCATATCGATAGATGATATGGTAATGAATGAATTTGGCTATTTGTTTCTCAGTGAAATAAGTGAGAGGAATGGCCTCAATCCAATTGGTAAAGTACTCAGTTGTAGTCAAAATGTGCTTATGGCCATCTGAAGATGTCAGGTTAATTTTCCCAATGAGATTGAGACCCCATGTTGAGAATGGCCATGGTGTTGTAATTAGCTACAATGGTAAAGAAGGTGCATGTATCAAGTTATCATGTTGCTGACAAGGAACACATGTCTTTACATAATTACAAGCATTTATCTCTATTTTGGGCCAATAATAGCCTATTTTGAGGAGTTTCTTTGCTAGGACTAGACCATTGGTATGGGCCCCACACATTCCTTCATGAACCTCCTTTAGTGATAGCTTAGATTCTCCCAAAGATAAATAATAAATAAGTGTTCCATCATAGCCTTTACAATAAAACATGTTTCCAAGGAGGATATAACATGTTAAGTGATGGAGGAACAATTTTTGTTGCTTGTTGGAAAGGTTGGTGAGAAATACATGAACATGGAAATAGTTATAAAAATCTTGGTACCATGTTAGCTCAAGTGAGGGATTAGGATCAACAATGGTGCATATCCTCTATAAATCCAATAGAATATGTGCTAGTTGAAGAAGATTTTCAATCAAGAACTGATACTCTTTATAACTATCATGAATTTGAATCATGGAACCAATTGTTTCCATGACATCAACATATATGTTGTTGATTCACAGAAGTTGCTCAAACTGTAGAGATGTAAAATGTGTTTTAAGGTTATCAAAAATTTGCTTGTAAGGAACAAGCTTATCATCCCTTGTTTGATATTGGTCAATTATCTAATTTATGATTAGCTATGAATCTCCATAGACCTTTAATCTTTGAGTATCTCACTGTATAGCAAGGCAGATCCCTACAACCAATGCCTCATATTCAGCTATATTGTTTGTACACTAAAATTATATATGGAATGATTTGGGGATCAAATCCCCCTATGACATGATCAATAATATACTAGTTCTAGACCCTCAAGATGTGAAGGATCCATCAAAATAGAGCATCCACTATTCAGGTTCTTGTGATGCTTGTTTTATCATCATGATAGAATCATCTAGAAGGTCAAAGTTGAGAGGTTGGGTGGCCATAATAGGAGCTTCTACAAGTTGGTCAACAAGAACTTGTCCTTTGATTGCCTTTTGATTCTAGTACTCAATATCAAACTCACTGAGGAGCATAATCCATTTATCTGTGCATCCTTGAAGAGATACTTTAGATAAAAGGAACTTGAGAGGATCTACCTTGGTGATAACAATGGTTTTGTTGTTTAGCATATAATGTCATAATGTTTGAGTGGCGAACATAATAGCTAAACATGCCTTCTCAATAGGCATATAATTATGTTCATAGGCTACCAATGTGTGGCTTAAATAATAAACAATGTGTTACTTACCGTGATCATCATGTTGAGCCAAAAGTGCCCCCAATTCATGTTCCATGGCTGATATATAAAGAAGCAATGGCTTTCCTTATGTTTGAGGTCGTAAGACTAGTGGATTGACCAAGTATGTTTTAAGCTTTATAAATGCTATCTAACAATATTCATCCCATTGAAATGTTGAGCCAAAAGTGCCCCCAATTCATGTTACATGGCTGATATATAAAGAAGCAATGGCTTTCCTTATGTTTGAGGTCGTAAGACTAGTGGATTGACCAAGTATGTTTTAAGCTTTATAAATGCTATCTAACAATATTCATCCCATTGAAATTTTATGCCCTTCTTTAAGATATGGGTAAATGGGTGGTACTTATCTACCAATTGAGAAATGAACCTACATATAGACTAGATCTTTCCTTGTAAATCTTGTAATTATTTTGGATTGTTTGGTGGAGGCATTTCCATAATAGATTTGACCTTTGAAGGGTCGACTTTGATCCCTCATTGTGATACAATGAACCCTAATAATTTTCTTGATGTGACTCCAAAGACACATTTCTTAGGATTCAAGTGAACTTTATTTGCACAAAGCCTCTCAAATATTCTTTGTAGAATGTTAGGATGTCTAGTTCTTGTTCTTGATTTTTCTAGTATATCATCAACATAGCCCTTGACAATGTCATGCATCATGTCATGGAAAATGATAGTCATTACACGTTGATATGTGGCTCCATAATTATTCAAACCAAATGGCATGACTTGGTAATAGAATGTCCCCCATGAAGTGGTGAACATGATCTTATGTTGATCTTCAGGGGCTATCTTGATCTGATTGTAACCAAAAAATCCATCCATTAGGGATAGAATCTCATACCTAGCAATTGAGTCAATGATCATGTCGATGTTGGGCATAGGAAAATCATATTTGGGGCATGCTTTGTTGATATCAAAAAAATTAGTACAAACATGTATGCTCAGGGTCTTTTTACTCACTGGTACTATGTTAGAAACCCATTCAGAGTAGTCCAGTGGTATGATAAAATTGGCTCTTAACAACTTTTCCAACTCAGCCTTAACCAAAAGGGTGATGTGTGGATGCATATTTATAAACTTTTGCTTGACTAGTTTAGCACCAGGGTGAATAATAAGATGATGCACAACTAAATCTGGGTCCAAGCTTGACATGTCAGAGTATGCCCATGCGAAGATGTCTATATAATCCTTAAGATTGGATATAATATGTTCACATTCTACTTCAGTAAGGGAAGCTCCAAGATAAACAACTTTGGGATCCTCATGGGTTCCAAAACTCACTTCTATTGTGCTCTCAATAAAGAGTGTGGATCCATCTTCTAGAATTGTAAGCAATGCATGGTCATAATCATTTTCCTTTGTTATATCTTCTTGTTGTTCCTCCCAAAGATATGAATAATATGAAGAATCAGAATCCACCTTCTCAAGTAAAGGCCAATTGGCAAAAACCTTTGGAAATTTTAGAGCAAGATACTCAAATATTTGATGTTGTTCTGAAGAGATGCTTGTACTTGGGCTAGATGGGCTTTATACGTCCTAAGGGGATGAACAAACTTTCCTACCTGGGGAGTGATTGAAATAGGTTTTCACTCAAAGGCTTGTCTTTTTTTTACTTTTTCCCTGATTGACAAGTGCTTCAAAAAGGTTTTCACCTAAAGATCTTGATGTTTGTTCTTTATTATGACCAAGAAAGTTTGCCTACTCTCCAAGGTAGGTAGAAGAATTCAATGAAAAATCAAAACCCTGCTTATGATCACCAATGGGGAATATGTCTTGTAGGCCCATGTATTCTACAATTGATTATTCATTTTTAAACTCATCGAGGCATATGATCGAATTTTTTTGATCCCAATCTATGAGTTCATGATGGAAAAGGCATAGGTTATAGTGAGGGTTTGATTTAGGATAGGAAGTGCCAATGGTAAAGATATAATGACCTACTTCAGGAAGGGAAGCACTAATAGGATGGGTTTTTAATTTAGGATGGGAAGCTCTAATAGGCATTATGATCAATATGGCATTTGAATCAAACAAATTTGAATCAAAAAGCTCATCAAAAAGGCTATAATGGGATGTTGTGTCACTTCTACAAGTCTCATTACCAATCACTTCAGAAGAGTCGCTAACAAATGTCATGAGGTCATCCTTTGGTGGTTTAAATCCATGACCATGATTCCAATTGATAATTCTAGCTGATAAGGTTTCTAAAATTCCTTGTACCTATGGGCCAAGGCCTTTCCTTGCATAGTTAAGATGACCCATTATCCTATTAGGGATATGATACTTTGGATTCTAAAAATAATCAGCAAGGCCTTCAAAACATAACCAATCTCCCTCAGTAAAAGCTTCTCAATCTTTCTTTGGTGCAATTATAGGTACAAAAACCACATGAGGTTTTGGTTATTTCTTCTTTGGTTGCCAAATCTGATCAAGTTTTTTAGGCATCTAGGAAGTTTTAGGCTTACCGAATGTTTTAGGGGATTTTGGTAATTTTTCAATATGGAGGATGTCCTTTAGATGGTACATTAAAATTCCTATGTCTTGGATAATAACTTGCTTGGCTAAAGTTGCAGGGAATAAATCAATTGAAGTGGAGGCTAGATCACTAGGGTCTATATAATTAGATGGAGATGGATGAGAAATGATGGATTTGTTCTTATTTGCAATGAATTCAAAACCTAGGCAATAGTTATAATTACAAAACTTTGCTTCAAGATGTTTATAGTATTGTTATGGCTGCTGATAATTGGGAATATTAACCTCGATCCCATCATGGGGAAACTTAATGCATTGGCGAAGAGTAGATGGAACTACCTATACTTTATGGATTTAAGGATGACCAAGAAGTATCTTATAAGGAAGCTCAATATCCATAATATGGAATAATGTGTGATCAAAAATAGACCCAACCATGACTGGTAACCAAATTGTACCAAATGACTCCCTCTTAGCATTGTCATAAGCCTTGATTGTAATAGTTTTTATTTGAATGTCTTTATCCATGTAGCCCAATTGTTGTACTAGTTTAAGAAATATGATGTTTAGCCCTGAACCATTATCTATAAGAACCTACTTGATCTTATGATACACAATAATTATCTCAATATATAATGGGTTATTGTGGTTTGGGCCGAGGGTGGACATGTCTTTTTGATCAAATGTGATTTGCCAAAATGAAGACAAGTGTCCAACTGGGTTTTGGAAATAATCAAGGTTTATATCATTAGGCACAATAGACTCTTGCAAAAGTTTTTTGAAGATAGTTCTATGGACATCAAATGTCTGTAAGAGTTCTAATATGGAAATTTGTGTAGGGGTTTTATCTAATTGATCTGTTAGATTATAATTCCTTTGAACTATGGATTAAACTAGTTTAGTCTTTGTTGGGATAGTATTTAGCTTTGGAACCACTAGCACAATGTTCTCATTAGGTTTTATGGAAGAAGTGGGCAAAGGGCCCTAGATGGTAACTCGTGGGCATATAGTTGTGATTGCACAACCTAGAGGTGGAAAGGAGTTATTATAATTAGAAGAGGAAGGCAAAGGGCCTTGGATGGTGACTTATGGGTGACTAACTATATTTCTACAATTTTGGGTCAATGAGGAGCCTTTAGAATAAAGGTGATGTTGTTTAGGATTAGTAACCCATGTAAACAAAGTAGTAACATGATGATGCAAATCTGATATGGTATTACTAGGGGGAGATGGTGCTGACCCTATAATGATGGGTCCCATGTTATGAGGAACATGAGATTGGCCACATAGCTCTATAGTAATAGTGGCAATGTGGGTTGTAAAAATACATCCTACAATATTATTATAGTCGTAATGTACATTGTTATAAGCCATATTATTAGTATGTACATTATGATTTTGATTATGCTCATTATGATTCTGACCTTGTTGTTGGTTTTGATTCTGCCTCTATCCTTGATTATGACCATTTTGATTGTTTCTTGGTGGTGGTGGATCATGTCAAGGAAAGGGGTCTTTGTAGATTCCCATATCCTAATTTATGTCCTGATTAGGGGCCAACTTAATTTCTAGTTCACAAATTTCAATAAATTCCTTAATAATGTGTTGTAATTAAACGTAACGATATGCACTATGACCAATAACATGATGAAAGTTACACCATTCATTCTCTTTGTACCAATCTAGTTTTGGTTGATCTTGAGGAAATGACCTTGATAATGGCCAGACAATTAAATTAACTATAATGAGATTTTGTAACACTATTTCAACTGATTCTCCTAACTTACTAAAGACTCTAAAATTGTTATGAAATGTCCTTCATGGAGGTTGTCTCTATAAAGTAGGAGTGGATTTGGGGGAGTTAAGTGTACATTTGGAGGAGGAATAGCCTGTGCCATTTGTACATGTCTTATTTTAGTCACCCCATTTCTAACCATGTTCTTATTTTTTCTAAATCCCTTAAGCTTATCCTGCATAGCTGTTTGAACTGGTGATTTAGTCTGATTAGATGATCGACCTTGCACAAAAATCTTAACAAGGCCCTTGGCAATAAGATCCTTCTCAATCTGCACTCCTTTTTTAATAATTTCTTCAAATGAGTTAGCATAAGATAATCATAGATTATGCACAACTTCAAGATGCAAATTCTATGCAAAGATATCAACCAACTATTTATCTGGTAAATTATGTTGAAAGTGGCCTACCAATGCTCTCCACCATTGCAGATATGCGACAAAAATTTCACCATCATGTTGCTTGGCTTTGAATAAGTCAAAAATGGTTAATTAATGTTCTATGTTATATGAGAAATGGTTAACAAACTTTTTTGATAGGTCATTCCAATCTACAATTAATCCCTTGGGTAGTTTAAGTAGCCAATCAAGAGCTTGTCCTGCTAGGCTTCATGGAAATAGTCATAGTAAGTACTCACTACTATAAGCAACCTCTTGACGTAAGATGAAGAATGCCTGTATGTGTTTGTGTGGATCTCCTTTTCCTTTGTACTTGTCAAATTTAGGTGCCTCAAAATGAGGTGAAAAGGGTTTTTGGAGAATAGATAAATCAAATGGATATGGGCATATCTCATCAAATTTGTACTTTTTGACTCTATTATTTGTCTCCAATATTTGAATACTTTCCTTCATGGAATTCCATTCTTGCATGTTTGGTGCATTTGTGGATTAAATAATATGTTGTTGGGGTGGAATGTGCCCCTGGTTTTGTTGCTATTGGGGTGGAATGTGCCCTTGGTTTTGTTTTTGTTGGGGTGGAATGTGCCCCTAGTTTTATTGCTGTAGGGGTGGAATGTGCCCCTAGTTTTGTGTGGATCTATAAAGAGTGTATACATTTTGATCCATGACCTGGTTTGAATTTGCTCTTTAAGTTGATAATATAGGTCATTGATTCTTGGATTGTAACACATTTCCTAAATTTGGCTGTTTTGTACTTTGTTGATTTTGGAAATTTCTATGTTTATTTACCAATTTTTGGGTTGGTTGAAAAGAACTAGCCAAATTGTCTTGAGGGATTTACTCAATTCAAACTAAATGTTTGGGTTTCTAAGTTTGTAAATTAATAAGAGGTTCTTGATGATTGAATAATGTATGTTTTGTGTCAAATGGAACACTTTGTAAGGTCTCTTGTGACTTTAACTGTTCGTTTAGATTACCTTGATCCACTATGGTAATGTCCTCATCCAATATTTGTTTAATACTTTCAACCACATTTCCTTGTTATTTTGAAGCATTATTGTGAATTGAAGTGGAAACTAGGGAGTCAGTTAAGTCTGTGACAAGTTGATCTGCATGTCATTGACTTATTATCTTGATCTTAGCTAGAAGATCCAGATTCACTAGTTTTGAATCTATTTTTATTTCCTTTCCTTTGTTAGAGGAAGAAGGTATGTCTATTTGTGCAAAATATTTTTCTTTCCATCATTGTTCTCTTTCACTAACTAAGGTATGCAATTTTTCTATAGGAAAGTCAGAAGGTAGTCAAACACCTGATTCTATCAATATAAGAAGGGATTCATCTTGATCTTCTTAAGGTTGATATTCATTATAATCATCTTTGGATCCTACTATTGTGGGGATATTATAAAAAAACAATGGGGTTGTCTTGACCATCATAAAATTGCTCATCTTCATAACTGAGGCCATAAGAGACCCCACTACAAGTGAACCTTTAAGTCATGTCTAAAAGAGTTGTTCCATGTGTTCAACTAAATTTAGACCAATGCTTGGCAACCAAAGTATGCTTTGGCTCTCTTTTAAACAAATAACCAAGGTACCAATGAGACTATAAGGGAGGGTGGTTTGGAACCATGCATAATTTAGAATATTTGGTTCATGAGTTTAATCAACCTTTGGTAAGGTTGAAATCATATAGATCGAAAGAGAGTAAGGTAATTCAAAGACCCAAGGTGAAAACTAGTACACCAAAGCCTAGATCTTTGTGATACACCTGTACTGTAAAAGCTAGTTTCAACTTTGACAAGTTGACCCTAGAAATTTAGAGGAAAGCTCTCTGAATTATGAAGAAGATAAAATGAACTAAGAAACTCAAGATGTAAAAACATACGTGAATCACTAAGTATAACTCCAAGACCAAATGGGCAGCACAACATCACCACATGATTCTAGTAGGATAAAATATGTTCTATGACTCAAAGCATGAGTGATACACAAGATGAATTGAGTCCACCAAGATGACAATATGATTTTGAGTCTTAATAAATGACCTTCAATCCAGATGGAAAATTGAACCCAAGTTAGAACAAGCTTAGTGCACAAATGGTGAACCCACTTTGACACACCAACCCTTAGAACTTAGAAAGGTTCAATTTTGAATTTGGATTATAAATTAAGGATTTAAACAAATTGGGTAAAATATCTAGACTCAATTGGGTAGCATGATTGTGCCAAAGTGGATGATATGACACAAAGTTTTTGTTAACAATTTGAACAAGGAAAAGATGAATTTTCTATTTTGGACAACGTAACACCTCCCATGCTCAAGAAAATTGAGGACCATGTGTTTTGGATAAGTTTAATGAGTTAACAATAAATTTTAGACACAAATCAAGGCCAAGTAAGCTAATGACAAAAAAAAATGTCTTAAGTCTAAATTGACAAGGTATGGCAAAGTGGGGTCTACTAAACTAGCAAGGTTTCAATTGTTCTAGGAGAATCAATTACACAATGAATTTCACATCAAATGATGCAAAATGCAAGCATGGAAATTGGGTGACCATGACATTGGCTAGTTGTAAAAAGGTTTAGTCCTTTTTAAAACCACTACATCCTATTGTTTTCTCAGTGTAGTACGATGTGCAAATGCAAATACGTCCCATGTGCAACTCCAATTAGGAGCCAAATGAATTCAATGCTTGGAGATGAAACCCTAGGTCAAAGCTTCCCTAAAGAACTTGTGGGAGGTGTTGAAGTCCCCCTTGTAATCCAAGTTTGCATAAAAATAAAGAAAACATGAAATAGAAAGACTTTGGGTTGTTTTCAAGGTCACTCAAACTTTGACGAGTTTTTAGAGAGTGTTTTAGATGACTTTATTTCTAAACCTTGGACTAGGCTATTTTCAATAGGAATGACACCCTTGATTCCAAGGGTTCCCTAAAGGAGACAAATGTAAGAGCATACATGCAACATTCATCTTTTTTCCAAACAAAATTTAATTAAATAACTACTGAAAATAAGAATTGACAAGTGTGTTCAATTTTAAGCCCAAGTGAAAGATTTGGTGGTGTTCATTTGACCCTTTGGTCTTAGTTGAAAACTTGGAAAACATTCACCATAAACATCTAAATTCTTTTGTCAAACACTAAAACAAAGTTCCAAATTAATTTTTAAACATGAAAAAGGTGATCTTAGCAAATGTCAAGCTTGGTCTTGAAACAAAAATGTTAGCATGTCCTTTAGCTTTGAATCTTTTTTAGGTTTGAGACAATAAACTTTAGAAAAATATCTCTCAGGTCTGTGTTTTAAGAAAAACACAATGATTGACGTCGGTTATATATAACTGACAATGATTACTTTTGCTAACTGATGTCAGTTATCTAACTGACATTGGTTATACCAATGTGAATATTGACAGGTATGTAACTGATGTTTGTTTTACTAACTGATGTTAGTTAAGATATGCAACCAATGCCATTTTTACTAGTAGACATCGGTTACTATGTAAATCTATGATAAAGAAAAATGACAAAATAAAGTTATAAAATTAATTTTCAAGAGTTTTAATTGTCCAAATAAATATTTTAAAGCTACAAAATGATCTTCTTCAGGTGTGATATGTGTCTCATCCCACCGGGTGTGCCAAGATGTAGAGAGGATTACAAAACAAGTTAGTCAAGCATTAGTCCAAAAATAATGAAAAATGCATAAAGAACTAACTAATTAAGCGTATTTATTCCTATGGAAATTAAAAAGGATAGCAAGAAACAAATGAAAGAAAGCAACATCATATTACCTTCCCAAATGGATTCACCATACCCATGTGGCTCAAAATCATGTTCTCCCTTGATCAAGAACCCTTGTCTTTGTCAACAATGGTGGCAAACTCCTTCAATGCTTCAAGAACACTCCATAAAACCTAGGATCATGATTCCAAATCACTAAACTAGCCTATCAATGAAGCTTAAAAACAAAATCAAAGATCAAATGCAAAGCCTTGTGGAAAAAATTTAACATTATAACTTTGCAATATTCAAGCTTTTTTATTCATGTCCATGGCCTCTCTATTTATAGATTTTTGAGATTGGTCAGGATCAACCATGACCATCCATCTCAAGATTGAGATGTGTGGCCATAGATAATCTTAATATTTAGAATTTAATCCATAATTATCTTCATCATGACCTTGGAAGAAGGGGCATTGAAGAGGCATGGGAGGCATTAACTAAGCATGGGTGACCCGTAATCCTGATATTTGTGGCATTTATGGCCTATGGATGTCTTCCCAAGAAATGAGGTCACCTGATGATGCAGTTAATGGGAATCAATTTTAAAAAATAAATATTCAACAACTCTCATGGAAAATCCACTTAAGCTCTTGATTTGGATTAATTAGCATTAAACAAGGTTAATCAACATTTGTGCAATTATTTGAAAATTGGCCCTCAATTAATCAGAATGGTCAGAAAGTCATATTACTGAGTTGTAATTTGACTCAATAAGAATTAGAAGGTGACGTTAGATGTGACAGAACCATATTTCCATTTAGGATATTTATAACACAAAATAACAAAGGCACGTGGCATGTACCAATTAATTTAAGAGAAAAGAGTGATCCAGAGCATAAAAGGCAAAATCATCATTTTGACTCAAAATGAATTGATCAAAGTTAGCTAGCCCATAAATTACATTGCCCCACTTAGGGATACTTTGACCTAAATTAGCACTTGTAAATGAAAAGTTCAAACCATTTAACGTGTTTTATGGATTTTGACCTAAAATGTGCATTTGAGTGCAATTCAAGTAAGATTGATAATTTTGACAGGAATGGTGTTAGGAATTAGATGTCTATAGAGATCACTATCTGAATCAATCTTTGTAGCCCTGTAGTAGATGGATCATATCTGACTACTAATAAATATTGGCCCATATGTTTGATTAAAACATTTGTTTGTAACTAATCTACTGACTGAGATGGAGTACAAAGCCTTCTTTTTCTTCATCGTGCAATGCTACGATCTAAGGATTCAATTCCTATTGTAAAGGGATGTCTGTAGTCTTTACTAGAGCCCATGGATGATAAATAGTAGGTAGCTTCTCTATTCTTGGTTCATATATGAACCATTCAGGTATAGATGGTACATATGTTAGATTTTATTCACTAAATAAGTTGATGTCCTTAAAAGGTGGTGTGATGTCTACTTTTGCTTTCTTTGCCCTTGAGACAATTACATTTTGAACTTTCCTCTTGGGAGGATTCAGACTACCAAGTCCAATGACTTTTATTTTCCCTTTTCTTATTTGGTTTCCTCAACCTTTTCCTCCTCTACATCTGTGTCTGATTTATATGTCATAGAAATCATTTTCATTACATCTTCAAGACATTCTTGAGGATCCAAAGCTATCATATGAATCTATTCTTGTTGAAGCATATCTTGTCCTGCTATTCTAGAAGATTTAGGTATTGAGGAGCTTGAAGTAATTTTATTTGGTATCCTTTCTTCAAGTCTATGCTCTATTTGTATGTTAGATGAGGGAAGCCTATAAGGACCAAAATATACTAGATGATATTGTCTTGGACCAAGCTACCATATATCTTCCATTTTATAATCTCTTTGTAATCTAGATTCAAGATTTATATTATGCTCCTAAATTCTTCTATCCACTTCATGATTGGTGGCCACCTTAGTGTATACAAAGTCATATGCTCCAAGTTCATGTTCATAAGGCACAACTAGAATGCCTTTCTTTTTTAAGTGTTCCTTTACCCTACCATAGGGATCCCACTATCTATGGTCATATATCTACAAATTGAATGAAATCCTATGTTTTAAAGTAGTTTCAATGTGGTCCCATTTTATAAAAATGGTTTTACCAATAGTCATGGGAAAACCATGGAAAATTCCTTTCCTCTTAGTCTTGCATATGCCATCTATCCCATTGAATAATTGATATGCCACTTCCTATTTTGCCAAATTATTAGGCACATGTACTGGTAGTTTAATGGGAGTGCTTTGGGTTTCCTCTATTCTAATAATGGTGTAATCAAGATATAGCCAAATATCACCCATTGTCTCAATGGACTTTTTGATTTAAGGATACCATTGATGGCTTGTCTTAAAGCAAGATATACATAGTCAAAAATAACTTGGATATGGTCCCTATATTTATAGATATGTAATATAGAATAATATTGGGATACAATTTGGGTGCCATTGGGGGACCACTCTCTTTGGTTGGGGATTTTAGTGGTGGCACATAGTTCATCTAACAAGTATGACATCATGAATAATTCATTTCTTTTATTTTTTTTAATCCTAGAGATCTACCTACTTAAAGAAATGCTGATGATCGCACCTAAAGGGGGTACTACCATCTCCTTAATAATGAAATATACATCAGGTACCCATATTAGTTCCACATGTGAAATATGTGCAAATATATATAACTTGTTCAACATGGTCATAAACATTCTGACTCCTGGTCTAAATTGGCTCACATGGAGTTTCTTGTTTGGGACAACAATGACCTTGTTACCAACTTCTAACCATTTTACTAGGATATCCTCCATGGTATGTTTTTAGGGCCATACATTAATGGAGCAAGGTCTATTTGTGGCATATTTAATTTATAATAGTATTCAAAGGCAACAGAGGATATATATGCTATTTTCCTTAAAATAGGTTCATGAATGAGCATACCCTTATCAATTTTAACATGTTTGAAAATAGGACCAAGGACATTGATGTAGTGAAATACCTATGGTTTGGTAGCAACATAATGGAGTCCTGTGAACTAAATTACCATTTTGTCATCATACAGTCTCTTCACCAGAAGCATCTTCTCTTCTTCCTTGGTTATAAATCCTTGATTTTCTCTAGTCCAGAACAAGCTCGAACAACTATTGTCTCTTTTGTTTAGTGAAGAAGCCACGAACTTAGTATCTTTGAATATTCTACCCTCAAAGTCTGATGACAAATATAATTTAATTGATTTATTTGAAGTAGGTCCATATGTTTCCATTGCTCTAATTATGATCAAATTTTCCACTTAGAATGACAATTCAACCCTTTTAGCTATTTGATTAAACTCCTTGAATAACTTTAATTAACATGCTCTATCTTCTGGTTCAAAATAATGAAAACATGAATAATTATAGGGCTTTTTATACATTTTAGGGATTTTGAAGTGTTTAACTAAGATTTAATTATGATAATAAAAATTTAAAGTATGCGCTTTGGTAACCCAAATCATATTTTGATCCCATTATTATAACTTCACATGCTTGAGTCTACAAAATCTTTCAATCTAACACGTCTGCCTATGTGGCATCACCTTATGTGCTGCTTATTTAATTTTAAAACATGACCATTATAAATTTGGACGTGTGTATTCATATCATGCCCCTTAAAATTTTGATTAAATTCACTCTATTGATTTCCTCGAGAGTCTCCTGATCTTGACTTTCATCATCGACCATTGATCTTTAATCTGGGCTTTATATCATGACACTTGGCATCCCTATGTGCTTTTTGTGTACCCTACTATTAGTTTCCATCTAGTTTATACTCTTACACCATGTGGTGTCTTGGCATTCAATCTAGGCTCATTGACGTATTAACTCAATTTTCACTGTCAATCTCCATATGCATTGTTGAACGTGTGTCATCAATATTTGGTCTAATTGATCAAATGCACACCATTGACCCATTGAACATACAATCAAATGTGGGCCATTGATTTGTTGCCTATTAATAAGATAAAACATGGGTCATTGATCTAATTGATCATTCATTGTGATTATGACACATGTCACCGTTGCTTTCCTGCTTAATATCCTGACATATTGACTTCATGATCGGTGTTGATTTTTATTTGCATGATTTAACATGCACCATCGATTTTAGACCTTGAACTATTTACTTCAGACTTTAACGTGGATCGTCGATCAAGATTTATACATTTGAATATGCACCACTGATCTTTAATTTGGGGGACTTTATCTTATTGACTTTGGGTGATCACCTATGGGCCATTGATCTTTGATATGATCAAGTAAGGTTTCAGCACTTGGTAGTCCCATTTTCAATTTATACCTACAAATATTAAAATCAAAGGATAAGTGTTCAGGATATATAAATAGTTAGGATAAATCTTAGACTAAAGTTTTAATGAATTAATAAACTCAATTAAAAATTAGGCCAAAATTAAACTAAGACTAAGGTGGAATAAAGTGACCCATCTAAAAATATGAATCCATTTAATAAGAACCTAGGCTAAATTAATTTAGACTAAGGTTTTGAACATTATTTAAACATGGATTCAATCAATCAATTAAGGACCAAATGTTAACATAATGACTCGAATAGGACCATATCAGTTAACCAACTAAGGGTCAAATTAACATTGAAGCATAAATCCATGAACACTTGTTAATTATAATGAATATCCATTGATCTTGAAAGATGGAAACACATGGGGAAAATGTTATCAACATTAGATAATATCAAATAAAGGTTATGTTTTAGGGTGTCAATGTAATCTAGATCAAACATGATATTCAATAATTTACTCTAATTAAGTTGAATGCCTAATTTATAGCATAATTTTCAAAATTTGACCAAGGGTCCTCATTTTAAAAAAAGGGGGGTGTTGACCTCAACAAATGGTGACTTCTAGGGGAAACATTACAGAATGTTAGAATTTAGATACTCTTAGTTAAAAATAATAAATAGACTAACAATTCCACATGATTAAGTACCATTATTAGGATCAATTCATAATTGAAACAAGTCTTAAATATGTAGAATTAAGATTAAACATTAAAACTCAGTCATGTTATGTGTGTGATTTGATTCATTTACTGATTGTCATTGGGATTCAGAGAACAACTTCTAGATTTCATGACCTTAATCATTAACATATACTTGTAACATATTTAGATATTCATTATGAATCATACTTTATGAAAGGGGAAGGCTTGGGCATTGCTTTCCTGCCAACTAGGCATCTATAACCATGACAGAGATACCTTTGGCTCCACTCTAGGCCTTTCTCCAATGCCATTCAGGTGTCCATAGCCCTGGTGGAGATTACAAGAACCACCTTTACTCATAAAACTTTTTATATTGTTAATAAGGCTTTTATTATTATTATTATTATTATTATTATTATTATTATTGTTATTAATATTTAACTGTATTTAGTTTTTTGGGAAAGGTTAGGAACTAGAATTAGCTAGGTGTTTAGGATATTTTATCAAATATTTGATTTTCAAGACAATCATCCTTGGTCATAAACTTCATTCCAGGCAATAATGTTCTTTAAGTGCTAACATGACTTTGTTCTAATAATTCAAATTTCACTCAAACACATGCAATACTTATTGAAATAAAAATTAGATTAAAATAAGGTTTAATATTTTAAAGAAACAATTAACCTATTTATTAATCTTCATCAATTTCTCAAAATCATAACATTAAGCTCATAATTTCAAAAACCCATGATCAACCAATGTTTAAGAGTCATATCTACATTCTTTTTTTATGAAGTTATTTTGAGCACTTAGATGGATGGATTTTGGAGCTTGAAGCCCTGTCTTAGAAAAGATTTATTGGAAGCTAGAGAACAAAGCAAAGAAAGCAAACACATAACAAGTAAACAAATATTAACAAATAAGGGATAGGAAAGAAACTAATTTAAACCTACCTACACTAACCCTAACTAATATTACAAATTACTTCATAAAGAACTCACTGGATATTACTTGATAATGGTAAACTAAAGCATAGCAACTTTGACTTAACAAGACTAAAATAACAATCTTTCCTCTAAGATCAAATGGAAAGCTATTTAGTGTACCATAGAACCTTGAAACATTATTGCTTCTTTTTGCTTGCATCTTCTTGTAGATAGGAGCACTTGTATGTTTATGTCTTCTACATGATGCAACCTGGATTCCTATCTTCATTCTCAGGTACATGGATTAAATATATTAATCCAAGATCTAATCATCTTCTTCCCAAATAATTATTTTTTGCATCAAGAATGCTAACACTACTTCATTCATAAACTGATCATGATTTATCTCATTCTCATTTAATGATTGTATTAGCAACTCAGCTGGTATAATTGGATTGATGTCTTCATTAAGTTCCATTTGAGGTAGTTCTTTGTCAAAGTCTTCATCTTCTTGATAGATATCCAAACTTGGTTGCAGTACATCATTAATTTTTCTTTGACGAACAAATTCAACAATAATTTCTATAAAACATTCCTCAATCTCCATATGAGGTGGGGATGGACTATCAATCTTTGCACAAAAACTCTCCAAGTCATCCCAAAAGGCCTCTTCATCATGACCAATTAAAAGGACATGAAATTTATTTGTAATCTTACCATTTGAAACATGTTGATTACATATTTTTAACCTTTTGATGGAGTCATATGAAAGTTCTTGATCTATTGTACTTGATTCATCTTCATCTTCTATAGAGAATGTCATCTCATTTATCCAATCAAGCTCCAACTCATATTGATTTGGGATCTCCAGAATAGCATTGCCTTCTTGAAGATCTAAATAATTGGTAGAATCCTCAGATGAGGAATCAATATTTTATTCTATCTCATCATCTACCATCTTAATCTCTTAAATTTTATTAAAGAAATCATGGTATAACTGCTACCAATGATCATCTTCTTCAATAATATTTTCCATTTCAACAATGACTCTATGTGAGTTATCCTCATTACTATTGTATGCAATCAAAAATGCATCATGTCCATAAATCAATTCTAGATCAAATGAGATAGAGCAAACCTACACTTCTAATTGGGGAATACACTTGTTAAGTGGGAGCATCACCAATATGGGGATCTGCTAGACTTGATTAGGGGATCACTTGTCACAACACACCATGCTAGGAAGGGTTCCAAATCTTATAGTTTAAAAAAATAGCACAACAACCCTAAAAGAGTCATATGATTTAATATTTCACTAAGTCTAACAAATAATAAAGTAAACTAATCTAGTGCACACCAAATCTTGTGGCACAAAGTGAGGGTTAGAAACAAAATAAACAACTAATTTAAACAAGTATTAGAAGACATATACTTATGTAAATATATATGAAATCCTAATACATGGAAAAAAAGAATACAAATGCATTATCTATTTAATTTTACAAAGGAGATAAAGTTAGGAATACTTACCTTTGAAGATGAACCCACTGAGCCTCAATCTCTTCCTTGGCCAAGGTGCTTTGCAAGAGATTGTTATGGTATGTAAGGATAACCAAGATAAATTAGCTCTAGGCTACACAAACTAAGAATCCAAAATAATTATCCACAAGACAAGATCTAGAGCTCCAAAGGAAGTATTGAACCCTAAAGCTTTATTCCTCAATAAGAATGGTCAATAAGTAGATGTTCATTGGCACTTCTTTGCTTAATTATTATCTATTTAAATGGTGGGAAATGACCTTGTATATATAGTAACATCTTACCCTAAATCCTAAAAAATATGTTGACTATATAGGGTTGACCTGATTGAACTAGCACATTTTCAGGGCTAACTCACTAGGTTTGTGCTAGATCGGCTGAGAAGCCAACAAACCTAAAGAGTGAAAAAGTCCTTAAACTATACTGGGTTGACCAGGTTGACCTAGTACAATCGATAGGTCAAAAGGAGGTATAACAAGGGAAAGAGGGATAAAATATAGTAAGTGATAGGAATGGATAGAAATGATAATAATAAACTTAGGGTTACTGATTTTAGGAAACAAGTGTGTAGATGGCTAGTGGCAAAAGGGACAACAACCTTATGAAGCACCAATGGTCTACCCACCCCTTTATCGATGCACCCATTAAGACATGCACTTAGAGAGATTGAGTCTTGATGGGTTCTTGTAAGATACAAAGTGTCAGTAAGTGATAAAAGTTTGAATATATTGTGTATACATATGCCCAAACTGAAGCTCATCACGTGTCACATAAGTGCAACATGGGATGGTGCTTCAGGATAAAACATGATAACACACAATGCCGATGCTACATGCAATAAGCAAAAAATAAGATAAATGAAAGGATAGAATTGAAAAACACATACCTTTAACTTATCTTAGTGATATAGATAGAGAAGTAAATTTCAAGAGAAATGAAGGTGTCCAATGTAAAGTACACTAGGCAAACCTATAGAAGTTAGTGCAAAAAGATAGCTAAAAATTGATTTTTTTGAAAAATAGGCATATAGTAGTGGAAAGGATAGAGATTTTTAGAAAAGTTTGGTAGATTAATATTGTTAAGGAAATATTTAAAAATATTTAAAGAAAATAAATGACAAAAGGATGGCAAATGTAGGATAGATGATGGTAGATGAATGACAAAAAGATGGTAAATGAAGGAAAAAATGAATGACAAATGATTGGAAAATGAAGTAAATCATATTATAAATAATGTAAAACATAAATGATAAAAATTAATATATAAAATACTAAATCATGTTTGTGAAGCATGTAAAACATAAATGACAAATGGAATATCAATGCAAGAAAACTTGAATAAAGATATGTAAGAAGGTGAAAAGTAACCTCATGGAAGATAGGCATGAAAGAATCAAACATAAAGAAAAATATGAAAGAATGTTGAATGAAATGTAAGCCAAGATGTAAGATAAACATGAAGAAAGCATACATAAAGAAAGACATGAAATAATGGCAAAAGCGTGCAGACTCAACTGTCCACAACAAAAGGGTAGTACAACAAGGGACAAATGGTAAAAAGGAAAGTAAAACCAGTCTAGAAAATGTAATTTTTATGGTAAAAATAAAGTGATCCATAGTTAATAAAACATGATGTTTTGCTCTAAGGATAGATAAAATTGAAACAAAGTAGTGCTAGCATGTTTTTAAGAGGTGAAAAAGAAGGAATTAGAGAAGAGGGAAAACATTTTGGAATCAAAATTTGATTATCATTGGGGGAAAATGAAATGGGTGGAGGGGAGAATGAAGGAAAAATCAAGGTAGAGGGAATATTTATCGAAGTCAAGACAATCAAATTTGGTTTGTCAAAAAAAGAGGATTGTCGACCTTAAGGACCCTGAAGAACTCTTAGCTACACAAGTCTTAGGTCAACAAATGGAGTATATAGATCATACCATGAAGGCTAAATGCATGAAAATTAAAATGAACCTACCTCCTCATGACCTATTCCCCATTCTTTAGGACCCCTTACAGAGCCGTCAGTCCACTACAAAGATTGGGTACTTACGTGAGAAAGTAGGTAGCATTATAGAGTTTTTTGAATTCCCCTATTCCAATCTACTAGCCTACCACACCCAAAGGACCTTGGCTCTATGTGAGGCCAACTTTGGAATTTGAGCTTCAATTAGAGATAGGATATGTGATTTAAATCATGTCTTTTGGTGTGATTTAAATTTTGAGATTTGTATGTTATTGTTTAGATATCATTACATTTTGTTTAAATGATTTGGAATTTAACTTTATTTATGGATTTTTTGATTCCTCCTCCATATGTATTTCAAAGATCAAACATGGGTGTTAAATATGACTTTAATTTGAATACTTAGGACTTGGTTTCTAAGAGAGAGAACTTCAAAGAGCATGGGGTCTAAGAGTCTCATAAATCTAGGTGAAATAAAAGTTCTATCTTGACTTCAACCTTGTTTTATCTAATGTGGAGGTTAAAAGAAGGGAAAATCAAGAGGAGATGACACATGTAACAATTTGAATTGCTTCAAATCATAAAAAAATGTGACAAAAGGAAAAAAGGGATTTAATGACAATAACATGTGATTCTTTACCATAATAATGAGGGAAATGGAGGAAAACATGCTAACATAGATTGTTGTGCAAATTCCATCTACTAAAAGAAGCAATAGTTAAAGTTTAAGAATAAGGATCAAAAACTTTTAACCATTGCAAAACACATTTTAGGCAAGAAATGATAAGATGGTAATTTTATGAGAATAGCCGGGTCCTATATGTAGTCTTACAAAGTAACTTGTAAAATAAAAGAAACCCAAGGGGTGCCAAATAGAAACATGTGAAATAATAAAGTAAAGTAAGTAGAAAGATGGTGGTTTTTTGAGGATTGTCAGATCCTATCCATGGTCTTACAAAGAAACTCACAAAAGAGAAAAATAAAAGATGGTAATTTTGTGAGGAATGTTGAATCCTATCTACAATATTACAAAGTAACTCATAAAAAAGAAAAATAAGGGATGTTAAAAAGAGAAAATGCAAGAAAATAAGACTATGGTACATCAATAGGTAAATTCTAAAGAAAGGGGGAAAATGATCACAAAACTACTAAGGTAAATAATGACAAAAAGAAAAACGAGATAAAAGATATCAGGACAAAAAAAATGAAAGCAAATGCCAAATGTAATGTGTAAGAAAAACCAAAGAACATAAAGGAAAAAAATGATGTTGGTAAAATGAAATGAAAAGAAGTAAAATACACAAAAAATAAAGAAACACGAGACAAAAAGAATAAGTAAGATCTATGCTAATGTCTGTATCAAATATGAGCATGTGAAATACAAGTCTATAAGTCTCAAAAGTTTTCTTGAAGTTGAATTGGTTGGTATTATGAATTTTAGAATAAGAGTGGGCATCACAAGATGCCCCAATGGGTAATTGGAAGTAGGTATGGGCATCACAAGATGCCCCAAAGTCTGAAGGGATATGTGGGTGGGCATTGCAAGATGCCCCAACATGTGAGTTGGAGGGAGATAACATTGAACCATTAAAATTATTTATATTAGGTTGGGAGGTGAATTTGGAGATAGGTAAATGTGTTGGTTTATTATATTTTAAGGATGTTGAATGTGAAATATGATGTGTAGGAGAGGTATGAAGAGGTAAAGGAGGACCATGGATGATATGCTTTGGAGTAGGCATTTGAACTAGGTACTCCTTTGGTTTAGGTGACCTAAGATGTTTAGGTTCAATGGATGCAAATTTTTTTTTAAATTTATGTTAGCTATCCTTTACTTATTGGTGTAGGATGAAGGATCAATTATGGTTTGAAAAAAATATGTAGATTAGGTGTAGGTATGGGATGATTATTGTTGATCATTAGGTAGCTGATGTTGATGTGATTATGGTTCTTGAGATTGACTTTGAGAATCTTGAAGATAGTCTTGATAATGTTATTTTGTAAGAGTATCAAAATTATAATATGGACCAAGCAAGGAAGAAATAAAAAATCCATGAAGATCATGACAAGACTCATGGGAAAGGCCTATAGTAGCATGCCACCAACAAAATTTATCAGGATTATACCATTTTGGAGGAGGTTTGGAAGGATAAAAGATTATGGGTTCAGAGGGTGGCAATTTATCCTTAAGTCGTTCTAGACTCAAGGTAGGGTGGGTTGGGTTAAGATTAGTTGAATTGGATGCTCCATTTTGAGGTTGGGGAGGATTGGATGAATCAATGTTATGAGAAGATGATCAGAAAGGTGCTTTAGTATTTGTTTGAGGTATTTAAAATTGAGTCATAATAAAGTATTATCTTTTTTCTTGGTCAAAGGCTTCTTATAAAGTTTTAGGTGAAAAAATTTGAACTTTGTATTGAAGGGGAGGCTTAAAAGTAGTGACAAATAATTTTAAAAGAGTGTCATCATTCATGTTATGGTCCACTTTATGAGTGAGAATAATTCCATAATTTGATGAAAGTATGAGAATATTCAATGGATAAGGTAATTTTTAAGAAGGTCATCATGTTGGAATTCTTTCACTAGAGCATTGCCTAAATCCTCTAGTTGTGAGATGGAATGTCTAGGAAGTTGGTTGTACCAATTAAGTTCATCACCAAGAAAGGTTTTAGCTAAGATCTTGGTGGTAAAAAATGTGTTATTTTGGACCCATTCCTTATAGAGATTACCAAAAGACTTAAGAAAGATAGTAGGGTCCTTAGTCCCATTATATGTGATAGTTGGAGAAATGTTTCCAATATATATAGATGCAATGAAAGGGGATAAAGGTTAATTTTGAATATGTTGAAGCATTTTGTTAATAATTGGAGGTTGAGGTATGATATTAACATTGGAATCTATAAGAGGAGGAGGGACAAAATTTTGATTTGGTTGAAACATGATGAATTGAGATGGTTAACTAGTCATGTGTAATAAATGTTGTTGCATGTTCATCATTTGAGATTGATTAGTTGTTTGCATGATGTTAATTTTCTATATGACTTGGATAATAAGTTGATTTGTATCAATAGGTGGGTTTGAAGGTGGGGTATTAGGGCTGATAGGAAGAATATTGTTAGAGTTGATGAGAGGAGGATTATTTGTAGGTGGAGGATTCCTAACATTGGTGTTAGATGTCTTAAGTGTGGTAGAAGAAGGAAATTATTCAAGATACCATTATTTTTAGGAGTGAAAATATATTATCATCAAGGTTTTTGAATAATTGGGAACCATCCAAATTATCAATTTGATTGGTTTCAACCATGTTACTTTGGGAAGTGATAAGGCTTGGTGCTCTTGTTATGGGTGTAACAAGAGGATTGTGATCATTGGCTGTAAGGATATCAGTGTTGATAGGATGGGAATTATGTGGTGAAGGATTCCAAAAATTTGTATTGGGAGGAGGATTAGGATGAATTACCTTAACTACATTGCATTGTGTAGTGAGTGGTTTTGGCCTAGGAGAAGGTGAAGGAAGAAATTGGATAGTTTCATTTGAAGTAATGAAATAAGTGAGGTTATTATCCAAATCCTTCATTATGAAATGTTATGGATTAAGAGAGGGCTGAAAATATGTAATCATGATGAAACAAGACTAGATAACCACACAAGGAGGACAAAAAGTGACAGGAAATAGTATAGGGTCGACCAAGTCGACCTAGCACAGAAATAGGGTCTGTAAAACTATACAGGGTCAACTGGGTTGATCTAGTATAGTGAAAAAAGGTTAGAAGAAAAGGTAAAATGGATGAAGATAGTACAAGGTTGACCATGTCGATCCATTATAGTGTATAGGGGCTAAAAAAGGTACAAGGTCAACCAGGTTGACCTAGTACAATAGGCAGGAAAGAAAAGAAAGCTAATATCAACTTGTGAATTGAAACAAGATAATTTACAATTAATCTAAGAAATTAGTAAGTACTAAAGGGAAACAAATAGTCAATTGAATTGACACTGGCCAATCCTATTGACACACACAAAGCAAAACCTTGGAATAATGCTGATTAATGCAAGTTTTTGCACACACAATTGAGCAAAGAGCAAGAAAACAACATTGAAAAGTAAATCTAGCTAATTGGTCAAACTAGAATGTTAATTAGATCATTAAGAAAGATTTTAAATGTGAAAAAGGGATATTATCTATAAGTAAGGTACTCGATAGCAATCTAAAGATGGTTTTAGGTAGTTTGAGATGAAAGGGACTGTAGTGGCAATGATACAAGGTTGGTATTGGGGCCTACCCCCTCACTTCACACACCACAACGATAAGGGTGTTGGGTGATTAGCTATAATATACCATTAACCATGCTTTATACTTGACCAGAGCATCAAGTTGGCTTCCCCCTTGGTGATAAAATTCAAGTAGGTAGGCCTGGGTAGACAAATGTTAAAAAAAATTGTTTATATTATGTGATTTGGCCTTATGTGCATAAAATAGAAATAGTGAAACTAAGTGATTAATTAAAAAACCACCTAATTAAACTATGTGAACTATTCTAAGCATGCAAGAAATAGAATAGAAATATGTGATTAATATATAGGGTTAATTCTAACTTTTAAACAAGCTATAATATAGAAACTATATGGATAATCATATAAAATAGGGTCGATAGGGTCAAACCTATACTATAGAAGAAAGGTCTAAAAATGTACAGGGTTAGCCAGGGTCGATCTAGTTATTTTAGACAACACAGAACATATAACTGGGTCGATTAATTCGATCTAGTTGACTGTGTAGAGGTAGTTTTGAAGACTACAAACTATACAAGGAAATACATAACATAAAGATATAGAGAAACATAAACTGACCTTGGTTGATCAAAAATGATAAGAAGAAGATTAATGATCAAGAACATTGGAGAAAATTAGCAAAAGCCTACAAACTAGGTCGAGCTGATCGATCAAGCTATGCAGGGACCTATTGCATATTACTAAAAATGTACTAAGTTGACATGGTTGACCTAGTAGGCTAAAATGAGTGTTTGAAAGTGTACAAGGTTGAGCTAGTTGACCTAGTAGGCTGAATTGGAAGTCTATAAATATGGAAACCTATAATGTGTCAAGCTAGTTGATCTAGTTACATGTTCTTAAAGAACTATGCATAGAGATTAATAACTGGGTCAACAGGGTTGATCTAACATAGTAAATATATGATAAAAATGATGATGAAAAAAAGGAAAGAAAGTGAAATAAATCTTGCAAGGGTTACTTTCACATTGGTTCACTAGAATGTATGTAATTAGAAATACATCATGTCCATAAATCAATCTTAGATCAGATGAGATAGAGTACACTTACACTTCCAACTGGGGAATGCACTTATTAAGCGAGAGCATGAAAAATATGGGGATCTACTAGATCCGATTAATGGATCACTTGTCACAACACACCATTCTAAGAAGGGTTCCAAAGCCAATAGTCTAACACAATCACACAACAACCCTAAAAGAGTCCTATGATTTAATATTTCACTAAGTCTAAAAAATAAGAAAGTAAACTAGTCTAGTGCATACCAAAGCTTGTGGAAAAAAGTGGGGGTCAGAAACAAAACAAAAAACTAACTAAACATGTATTAGAAGACATATACTCAAGTCAATGTATATGGAATCCTAATACATGGAAGAGAAGAATACAAATTCATTATCTATCTACTCTTACAAAGGAGAAATAAAGTTATGAATACTTACCTTTGAAGACAAACCTACTGAGCCTCAATCTCTCCCTTGGCCAAGGTGCTTCACAAGAGATTGTTGTGGTATGTAAGGATAACCAAGATAAATCAAATCTAGGCTACACAACCTATCTAAGCATTTAAAATACTTTTCCACAAGACAATATCCAGAGCTCCAAAGGAAGTATTTAACCCTAAAGATTTATTCCTCAAGTAAAATGGTCAATAAGCATATATTCATTCACACTTATTCACTTAATTATTATTTGTTCAAATGGTGAGAAATGACCTTGTATATATATTAGTATCTTACCCTAAATACTAAAAATATGTCAGCTATACAAGGTCAATCCAGTCAACCAAAGAACATTTTTGGGGCTAACTCACTAGGTCTATGCTAGGTCAGTCGAGAGGCCAACAAACCCAAAGAGTGAAAAAGTCCCTAAAATATACTAGGTCAACCAAGTTGACATAGTAAAACTAACAAGTCAAAAAGAGGTAAAGTAAGGGAAAGAGGGATAAAATATAACAAGTGATAGGAATGGATAGAACTGAGAAGAATAAGCTTAGGGTTAACAGTTTTAGGATACAAGTGTGTAGATGGCAAGTGGTAAAAGGGACAAATTACAAAGCACAAATGGTCTAACCACCTCTTTCCCAATGCACCCCTTAAGGTATGAACTCAGAGATATTGAGACTTGATAGGTTCCTACAAGATTTGAAGTGTTAGTAAGTGATAAAAGTTTAAAAATATTATGTGTATATAGCTACCTTATAAAGACAAATTAGCTTGTACTTGATCTATATCAGCTACTGCAAGTTCTTGATAAATCTCCTACAACTTGTCTTATTTTCCTAAAAGTATTTCAATGATGATGATGTTATATTTATATTCAATTGAAACCCTTTTCACATCTTTAAGAAATTCAATCTCATCTTGAAATGGAAAATCAAAGGTTTCCACCATAAGAGTTATTTTGTAAGATTTAGATGTCTCTGAAGAGCCAGATGTCCCTACAACATTATATCTATTAGACACAATTTCAAATGTATCCGATTCATCTTGAAATTCTTAAAAATCATTACAAAATTCTATATATTCTAATTCACCATGTTTTATAGTGTTATGAACCCTACAATAATTAGCTAAAGCTACATCATAAATATTTATTTTAGGTATGTTCTTAGTTGTATATGGCTCATTATTATTATTTTTATTGTTATTGTGAAACATATTTTTAGGTCTGTTGAACTTTTGATAATAATAGTTTTTGTTGGAGGTCTCCCCAATGTTATCTACTTCTTTTTGTAACTGAAGAAAATCAGTTCTCAATTTTTGAACCATTTTCAATATGGAGTCATTTTCATTCTTAAGTGCCTCTAAATTATGGAATTGAGTACTATTACTATCTTTTGGTACCATATATCATTTATTTTGTGGATGGGATCCATTTTTAGAGTTATTTTACCAATCTTAGGTTTTGACCAGGATGAGCATGACTTAACGGCAACTGGTTTAAAATTGGAGTTTGATTCGAAGCAGGAATTTTATGATTAGAATTTATAATGATATTCAATACATGTAAATTAGGATTGATATTAGGAATAACATGTGCCAATTGACCTTGGGGTTGTATTTTATCATTAATTTTTATAGCTTCAACATAGGCCAAGGCTAATGTATCTATGACTCTTAACAACTCTTTTTAGAAATACATAAGTTATTGGATCTAAAGCATCCTTATAAATATCTAAAGATAAATATTTAATAGGCCTATAGGGAGCTATAGTTCTGCTAAACATCTTTTTAAATCTACAATTAAAATTTCTAATGGTTTCATTTGAATCTATCTTGACCATAGTGAATTGTTGATATAGAACATAGGGACTGATGATCTTTCTAAATGGATCAATGAAATAATTTTTGAAATCATTCTAGTTAAAAATATAATTTTTAGGAAGATTAAGAAACCAATCATATGTTGTGTCTCTAAAGGTAAAATGAAACAATTTATAGGCAACTTCTTCATGAACAACATTTAAAAATCTCAAGGAAGCTTTAAAAGGCTTGATGTGTTCTTCAACAGTAACAATGGCTATAGGAATAAATGAAGGTAAACATTTCTTTGGATTTATTGGAAAGTCATGTACTTGACCATGCACATTGATATAATATATAGCTAACCAAGCCATACCTTGATGAGGATTGAATACAACAACAAAAATAGGTGAAATAGGTTGAGATTTAGAAACTCTATGCTTACCTTTATCTACTCTTTCTTTCCTAGGAATTTCCAATGAAATAAGATGTAGCCTTGTCTCTGACATTGACTTAGTTCTTATTCATGGTAGTTCCAACTTTTAAAATCTAAATCCTATTCAAAATATGACGTAGAAACCTTATCTTTATAGAGACAAATGATCTTTAGTTCAATTATTGCAAATAAGTAGATTTATACATTTAGATTTCTAAGTTCAAGTAATCTTTTCATAAATTCATACAAATATTGCAAAGAATGATTATATTTAACTATTTTAGCTTAAAGATACATCCAAACTTGTGAATATCAATGATCTTTACACAAAATTACTATCACTAACCTCAAACATGTTAGAATCACAAAGCTTAAGCAACCTTTGCAACAATTTTACATAAATCTTCAAAGAATAACTATCTTTAGCTAAATAAGCCTAAAGACTGATCTAAAACCATGAATATCAATGATATTTACAAATTTAAGCTAAGAAAAACACAAATTTACAAAGGATCAACTGATCTTTGAACAAAATTCAGTAAAATCAGCTCAAAATACTGTATATTCATAAATATTTAGCACAAGGCCCTCCTTCTAATTCCAATTACCTCGCTTGTTGATGAGTGTAAATGTATCACAGGGTTTGTATAGTGTTGAAAACACTTCTCATTTCAAAATTCAAAGAATATTTTGCATGAGTTACTAGATGTGACCTTTCTGATATCTATGGTGGAGTAGCAGTTGAGCTATATGACTATTTCACAAAATGATTATGTAAGTGGTTTTTGGGAGAAACTGTAGTCTTAAAGTTTTGTGAAGAATCTAAAGTTATTCTAACTAAGTCTAATGAATAATAATCAAAGCCAAAAGTCCAAAAATCTAATCTAGCATGAATATTTACAATGAGAAAGTAAACTATAATGACTTGATCAAAAAAATAAGAAAATAGGCAGGAGAGGGCAGAAAGAAAGATGTTTATGCTCTTTAGTTCATACATCTTCACAAATCTTTCATTTCATCAAAGACATGCATCTTCAAACTAGCATATGTCATGAAATTACCAAAAGTACAGATCTTATCATATACTAGGCAAATGTTTAAGGATACTTGAAACATGAAAATTATAAATCAAATTCACTTTAAAGAATTACTTAAATAATAAAATTACATTTGCACATCTTCCAAAAAAGCAATAATATTGAAATAAATCTAACAACTTTAAATCAACCTAGCGTAAAGCTCAAATTAATAATTATCCATTCATATAGGCACATCTAAAATTCATAAAAGTAATTCAAATCTAAACATTAGAATAAATACTTGAGGAAGCAACCATGATAATAAATAAATAGACAAAATGAGACAATCTTCATAGAATTTTCTTGCTTTTATTACTTGCTCCAGAATTTACACAATAGTTTTACTCTCAAAACTTCCTCCCTATTACAATGACAATACCCCCTTTTATAGGTTGTAAAAACAACCTATGAAGTATGTCGATTAGTCATTATCAAATGGAAATTAGACAAGTGTCAAGGACATATGTCTTTTTACAAATATTCTAGAACTAATGACACTTTTCAAATGTGACTAACCTATAAGCGATATGTGTTACATACTGCACATGCTTTTACAAAATAGTATATTATTTCTTAAATGATGTACATGTTTTTATATAAAATAATATTACCAGTCAACTTAGTTGACTTTGAGATGCCCCTGCATCTGTAGATTTTTGCTTTTGTGCCAAAATATTCATAGACTTATCATCTTATTCATCAATCAACTTGAGATTGATGATTGGCTCTATGAGTATCTCCTTTGTTTGCCCTATTAAATCTTTGAAGATATCATCTATCCTATTCATGGATTATTTGATTCTCCTAGCATCATTAATATTTTCATTTTTTGACAAGATCATGTTTAAGATGCATTTGTTGTCAGCCCCTATGGTGCCCTTGCTTCTATCCTTAAATTGATGAATGAATTCAGTGGTCCTCTACTAGAATTTTTCATCACTTATTAGGCTTGTTTTACTAGGGATGGTTGGATCCTTATTCAAACCTCCTAATATATTCTTCATTATACCTTCTAATTGTTTGAAGTCTCTTGAGAGACCTTCCATGCTTTTTGACCACTTGTTCATGTCCTTGATTTTATTGATCAAGACTATCATAACCATATTCAAATGCAATAGGTTGATCATTTTAAGCTCAGGAATCTAGTTTTTCATTAGTGTCTTGATTAATGCCTTTATTTTCTTATCTAAGGCTTACCATTTATTGGATTGGTTCAGAGTCATGGCATGTTGCTTATTAACCATGTCCAATTTGGAACTTATTGCCTTCAAAGAGTTGAATATCTTGTAGATAATTATTTAAAAATTATTATAAATATCTACTAGAATTGATAGAATGGATTATTCTTCTAGATTCTTCTTCTCTTGTTTTATCCCTTTGATTATAGGTTTTAGCCTTTCTACTTGGGATTGGGATAGCTCTAGACCATCTTATTCAAATATGGGATCTTCCCCTAGTGTTGGTTCTCTCTTCTAAGTTAGATGAACCAAAGGATCAACCCTTTGGTGTATAAATTCTTGACCTTCTATTATGACCATTGTCTAAAGCACTCTTTGTAGGCCTGTAGTAGCTGGATCATATTTGACTCCTACTTAAGACTAGCCCATATGTTTAATTGGAACCTCTATTTGTAGCTGATCTTCTGATTGAGATGGAGTAGAAAGCTTCCTTTCTTCTTCATCTTATAATGCTAGGACCCAAGGCTTCAATTCCCATTTTAAAAAGATGTTTGTAGTCTTTACTAGAGCCCATGGATGATAAGCAATGGGTAGCTTCTCCATTCTTGGTTCATAGATGAACCATTCAGGTATATTTGGTTTATATATTGGATTGTTTTCACTAAATAAGTTGATGTCCTTTAAATGTGGTGTGATGGCCACTTTTGATTTCTTTTCCCTTGAGAGAATTGTAGTTTTATCCTTCCTCTTGGGAGGATCCATGACTACCAAGTCTAATGAATTTTATTTTCCCTTTTCCTATTTGGCTTCCTCAACCTTTTCTTCCTCTACATCTATGTATGATTCATATGTCATGGAGAGCATTCTCAATGCATCTTCAAGAAATTCTTGAGGATCCAAAGCTATCATATGAATATCTTCTTGTTGAAGCATATCTTATCTTGTTATTTTAGAATATTCAGGGTCTAAGGAGCTTGATACAATTTCAGTTGGTCTCTTTTCTTCAAGTCTATGCTCTATTTGTATGTCAGATGAGGAAAGTCTAGAAGACCAACATCTACCAAATGATATTGTCTTAGACTAAGATGTCATTTATCTTCCATTTTTTGAACTCTTTGAAATATATATTTAAGCTTTATATTATGCTCCTTCAATATTCTAGCCACTTCATGATAGGTGGATACCTTAGTGTATACAAATTCATATGCTTCAGGTTCATGTTTATAAGGCATAGCCAGAATGCCTTTTTTCTTCAAGTGCTCCTTTACCCTACCATAGGGATCCTATTATCTATGGTCATTTATGTACAAATTGAAGGAAAGCCTGTGTTTTGAAGCAACTTAAATGTGGTCCCATTGTTTGAAAATGGTTTTGCCAATAGCCATGGTAAAACCATGGAGAAGTCCTTTCCTCTTAGTCTTGTAGATGCCATCTATCCCATTGAACAATTGATATGCCACTTCCTATTCTACCAACTTATCAAGCACATGTACTAACAGTTTAAGGGGAGTGCTTTAGGTTCCCTCTATTCTAATAATGGTGCAATCAAGATATAGCTAGATATCACCTATTATCTCAATGGACTTCTTGATTAAAGGAGTTATCCTCATCATGGGGATAGCACTAATGGCTTGGCTTAAATTAGGATATACACAGTCATAAATGAATTGGATATGGTCCCTATATTTATAGATATGTTTTTTAGAGTAATAATGGGACATAGTTTGGGTACCATTAGGGGACCACACTCTTTTGTTGTGGATTTTAGTGGTGGAAAATAAGTAATCTAATAAGTATGACATCATGAAGAATTCATTTCTTTTCTTTGTTTTAATCCCAGAGATCTGCCTGCTTAAGGAAATGTTGACGATCTCACCTAAAGGAGGTACTACCATTTCCATTTCCTTAATAATAAAATATATAATAGGTACCCATATTAGTTCCACATGTGCATTATGTGAAAATCTATCTAACTTGTTCAACATGGTCATAATCATTATGAATCTTGGTCTGAATTGGCTCATAGGGATTTTCTAGTTTGGGTCAATAATGACCTTATTATCAACTTCTAACCATTTTGCTTATATATCCTCCATGGTATGTTTTTGGGGCCATGCATTAATGGAGGTAAGGTCTATTTGGGGCCTATTTAATTTATAATAAGATTACAAGGAAATAGGGGATATATATACTATTTTTCTCAAACTAGGTTCATGAATGAACATACCCTTATCAATTTTAGAATGTTTGAAAATATGACCAAAGACATCAATGCAATGCAATACCTCTAGTTTGGTAGAAACATAATGGATTCCTATCAACTAAATTTTCATCATGTCATCATATAGTTTATTCATCGAAAGAAACTTCTCTTCTTCCTTAGATATAACTCCTTGATTCTCTACAGTCCAGAACAAGCTCAAAGAATTATTGTCTCCTGTGTTTAGTGAAAAAGCCACAAACTCTATATCTTTGAATATTCTATCCTCAGAGTCTGATGACAAACATAATTCAATTAATTTCTTTGAATTAGGTCCATATGTTTCCCTTAGTCTGATTATGATCAAATTATCCACTTGTGAATGATAATTCAACCCTTTTAGCTATCTGATTAAACTCATTGAATATCTTTAATTGATAGATTCTCTCTTTTGGTTCAAAACAATGAATGCATGATTAGTTCTAGGGATTTCCATACATTTTAGGTAATTTTAAGGGTTTAACTAAGCTTTAATGATGACAATATGAATTTTAAGTATGTGCTTTGGTAACCCATATTGTATTTTGATCCTGTACTTATACCTTCGCATGCTGGGGTCCACAAAATATTTCAATCTGACATTTTACCTATGTGGCATCACCTTGTCATGCTATTTATTTAATTTTAAAACATGATTTTTGTCACTTTGGACATGTGTCTTCATCTTGTGCCCCCTAGAAATTTGATTAAATTCTCTTTGCTAATCTCCTCGAGAGTTTCTTGATTGTGACTTTCATCATCGACCATTAATATTTGATCTAGGATTATATCATGACACTTGGAATCCTCACATGATTTCTATGTACGTTGCTATCATTTAATATCTAGTTAACACTCTCATTCCATGTGACAACTTGACATTTAATCTAGGCTCATTGATGTATTAACTCGATTCATATAGTTGATCTCCATATGCATTGTTGAATGTGTACTATCGATCTTTGGTTTGATTGATCAAATGCGTGTTGTTGATCCATTAAACATATGATCAAACATGGGCCATTGATTTTTTACCTATTCACAAGATCAAATGTAGGCCATTGATCTACTTGATCATTCACCATGATTATGACACATGTCACCCTCATGTTCCTTCTCAAGATCCTTTGACATATTGACTTTGTGCTTACCATTGATATTTATCTGAATGATTAAATGCACATCTTCAATTTTTGACCTTGACTTATTGAATTCAATCTTTAACATGGATTGTCAATCAAAATTTGTATATTTAAATAGGTACCATCGATCTTTGATCTAGGGGACTTTGACTTATTAACTTTGAGTGATCACCCATGGGTCATTGATCTTTGATTGGATTAAGCAAGGTTTTGACACTTGGCAGTCCTACATTCAATTCATACTTATGAATATTAAAATCAAAGGATAAGTGCTTAGGATATATAAATACTTAGGATAAATCTTAGACTAAATTTTTGATGAATTAATAAACTTGATTAAAACTTAGGTTAAAATTAAACTAAGACTAAGGTGGAATAAAGTGATCCGTCAAAAATATGAATCCATTTTAATAATAATTTAGGCTAAATTAATTTAAACTAAGGTTTCAAACATTATTTAAATGCAAATGCAATTAATCAATTAATGATCAAATGTTAACATAATGACTTGAATAGGACCATATTAGTTAACCAACTAAGGGTCAAATTAACATTGTATTATAAATCCGTGAACACTTGTTCATTATAATGAAGATCCATTGATCCTATAAGATGGAAACACATGGGGTAAATGTTATAAACATTAGATAAGATCAAATAAAGGTTACATGCTAGGGTGTCAATGTAAGCTAGATCAAAACATGATATTCAATAATGTACTCTGATCAAGTTAAATGCCTAATTTATAGCATAATTTTTAAAATTTGAACAAGGGTCCTCATTTTTAAAAAATGGGGGGTGTTGACCTCAAAAAAACCCAAAGATAAAACTTTGATACCCTATAAAGAGGGATGAAACCCTAAGAAAAAACCTAGGGTTTTGCTATGTTCTTGAAAAATTTGGGTTCATTAATATGTTTTACCCTATTTTAGATTAATGTTATCTAATAAGATATAAGTTTCTTACTATTTAGATTTATAATATATTAAAATAACACCTAAATCAAAATACAAAAGTAGAACATGATTAAACAATTAAAATTACTATTTATAGAAATGACCTAAGAGATTTAGATACTTAACTTGTTACTATTTTGTGCAAGATTGAGACTATGTGCAAGTGACTAAAATGATTGGAAATGACTCAAGAGAGGCTCAGATTAGGAATAGGAGTATGTAGATCTTCTTGGATGAGTCTATCAGCCTGTAGACACTATCATACTATGTAGGATTTTTATATTTATAGATTCATTTATGAATATGTACCTTACTATTTTAGCACATGCTATTGTGCCTACTAAATAATTGTCTTCATATGTGATGTCAATTGTTCATTGTGTGCACAAATCTAGAAACATGTCTTCTCTTCAACACCCTAGTTCCAATTTTAACACTAAGTTTAAACATGTAATATGGGAACAAAGGTGGGTTGAGATGACCTCAACCACTCCAAAATAAATGGCTAAGTTCTACCTACATATCTAATAATCCGAGGGAAGTCAAAACACATAAAATTATGTGTTAGATGTATGTGTGCAATGGTGCTCATTTTATGGATGAAACCTATAATATAGATTTAAATTTTTGACAATGATAAACTTTAATTAGCTTAGGTGATTTATAATTGGCTAGGGCCTTCTCTTGACGAGTGATTTCTAATTTAGTAAGTCTAGGATAGTCCTTTTAAATATGTAAGTGTTATTATAGGCTTACTTAGTACTTGCTTGACAATGTTAGATGATGAAATAGGATTAGAATCATCATGTATTTATATGGGACTCTTTTGGTAATTTATCATGCCACTAACATGTGAACTGTATGGGCCAACCCATAAGAGATAATTTGAATTTGATGACTGACATTGAAAAGTGTCTAATACCATATTTTAATGTGTACACTAACACATCAAACCATAATTATAAGATCCATGCATAATTAAAAATTCAAGTAATTGTCCTAATTTCATAATTTGATCATGCTTTGATGGATGTACATACCCTTATTTAGCAACCTTGATTTTTTTGAAAAAATATTGCAATGATTACATCAAGGTATCTGTTTTGTGGTCCAAAATCTTTCCCTAAGAAACACTTATTAGATTAAGTATTCAAAGAGAATTTTAGGCTAATGAGGGAATTTCATCCTTCCATTTTGGGATTGATTCAAGAAAGACCTAGGGCACAGAGGGATTGGGATCCATGATATAACTTACTTTAAATAATTCTTTGAGAGATATAAAGTTTCCATCGGGGGTCCAATAGTCAGTTTGATAGAGGGGTTCCAACCTACACCCAATTTCATTGATTTAAATATTAAACACTAATTAGGGGAATTTATAATAGAAGGAAAATAAAAATGTACCTAAACCAAATGAAGCCATCCTTCTAGTACCAACTATTGTCTAGTCTAAAATCCTACCCCAAAAAACACTTATGAGATTAAGCATTTAGGGAGAAATGGGGATAATGAGGTAATTTTGTCCCCCAATTTTAGGATTGCTTCAAGAGAAAGATAGGGCATGAGATGCAGGTATTGGGATCCATGATATAGCCTACTTGAAGTAAATCTATGATAGACATAGAGTTACCACTAGTGGTCCAATATTCAGTTTGATAGAGGGGTTCCAACTTTCACCCAATTTCATCGATTTCAATCTTAAGAACTAATTGGGGGTCACTTAACAAAATTTAGAATAGAATTAAAATTTAAATTCACCAAAATAAAATGAGGCCCTCCTTATAGCACCAATTTTTTTCTATGTTAATAATACAATAGCTATGCGAATAACTTGAAGGAGAGGTAACAAAAGTTTAGTAAATATCCCCAAAACACCAATAGAATTCACTTCACCCACATTATAAATGAAGATAAAGACTTGTTAGGTTCTAAAATAAACACAAAAGAGAGGGATCATAGTAAGGTATAAAATGAGTTTCTATTTTAAATAAGATGTGAAAGCTTTAAGAATAAATATGTACCCAACCACAATTATACTACTGTGTGCCAGGTTTCATGAAGAGCTTAAACTTGTCACCACATAGGGAAGGAGTCTAGGGAAATAATGAGAATGATTAGTTTATGAAATCTCAACCAAATACAAACACATAAGAGGGACCTATAGTAAAATACATTTAGGGCCTTCCAAGTAATGATGAATCATATAACACATAGATTAACAAGTGTTTCTATGAGAACAAAGAAAGTTCATAGATAATTAGAATAGCCAAGCACATTCTAATTACTATGTTCATCACATGAAGTAAGGTACATTATTGATACTTTAGTATTCATATACATTCATTAAACATAGAAATTACATGACAACATCCATATAAACAAATACCATTAAAAGAGGGGAAATAACTTGTAATAATTTTTACAGAGCCTTTTTTACATACAAAATGCTCACCCTCACAAAATATAATAGGGACACTTATATAAGAGATATGGGACCCATATCTAAGTAGCATATGATCCCATTATGAGCTATCATGGCCTAAAATGGTTACAATATAATTCTTCCAAAAAATATCTCATATCCCAACATAGATGGAACAGAATCCCCAGGGCCCACAATAAATGAATCAAGAGGAAGTTTTAGGGGGACCACACTCTAATTTCTTAGGACATGCCTCCTTAACTACTAATATAGCTTCCACTAAGTCAAAATTTTGGTCCAACTTGGATATATTCATGGGGGACTCTTGAAATATCACCTCAAATTTGACTATTATCCATTAGTGCACTTGGAGTGGGGCCTTGAGGGAGACCTTTACCTCAAACACTTGGATAATACTTGTTATGGACTATGTTGAGAGATCTAGAATCACCTTGGTCTGATTATTACTATACTTTTCCATCTTTATTCTCATGACCTAGTTCAATTGAGTTAGGTGGACTTTGAATTACCCTATGTCTAACAAGGTGCCATCTGGATGGAACAACACCATGATGTTCACCTAATTGAATTAAGTCAACATCCATTCTTTGCCCTCATCTAGAAATTGTATGACCACCTACGCTAAGGCTAACCATTCCTTAATTGACATTACCGTGTTATTGGAATAAGTTTGATATAGGTTTAGGTCCATGAGAGGTATGAGCTTGAGATCTGGGAACATGCCCTTGTGAAAAATCACAATGAGCCTTTTGCATTTGATATCCATGTGAGTGAAGCTATCCAAGTATGTCTGCATGTTCTAGAGGTGATATTTTCTTGTGGTTAGTATTTTGACACCTTTTTCAAGGGATATGAAGAGTTTTATGATGGCCTCTCTAATTCTACCAATTAATTTTTTAGGAAAAGTGCTCTTCACCTATACCTCGAGTACCCACACTTACTCCTTCATATCCTCCTTGATTTTTTTAATGAGGTCATCAGTAGCTTAGAGTATAAATATTAGGTCCTTAGCCACTCTCTCTTTTCCATTAGGTGTCCTCATTTTAGTGAGGGATAAGAGATCTTGTTCATTTCTCTAGACCATGGGGTTCCCTTACTAAGTGAAGGTTTGTATGAACACTCTCTTCATGATCTTATAGGTCTTGTCAAATTGCCATTGAAGATATGGATCTCAATGGTAGAAAATTATAGTCTTTGTGATCCTTACAAATCTATGTGTCTGACCCAAATTGATCCTTTGAGTGCCCCCAAGGTGTTGGACTATGTAATAGGAGGGGTGGAAGCAACTAAATTGGAAGGCAAAATCCTAGGAGGAGGAAGGAGAGATGGAGTGGAAGGAAGGATGCTAGAAAGGAGCATATGCAAAAGATGCAAGGGTAAAATGAGGGAGAATGAATGAGGAATCTAAAGGGAAAAATTGGGTTAGGTACTAGTCATGGGTCAGGTGGATGTAGGGACCAATGGCTCTCAGAAGGGGTATGTTTAATAAGAACAAGGAAATTGGCTAGTTGAAGCCGAATCCTTGGGTCTTTAAGGTGAGGGAAAAGGAGGATTAGGGAACTATGAGAGGGGTAAGCTAAGTAGAGGTATAAGAAGGAGTAATTGAAACTTGAAAAAGAGGCTGTAAATGAGTTACCTTTGATTTATTCTTGGGCCTTCTTCCTAGTTCCATTTGAGCTGAGGCTATAATAGATCAACTGAGGTAGAAATGAGAGTCTTTTTGGTGGGCATTGTAAAAGTTACTCTTTTCTTAGAGTTGGGTGTCAAGTTCAGGCCAACTTGAGTCATAGTGGTAGAAGGGGCCAAGGTGGTGATCATTACTAGAGTTGATTAGGGAATGAAAGTAGTGGTTACTAGGATAATAAAGTTGGGGATTGTTAAAATTATAAACATGGGTGCACTCACCACTGGGGTGTCCATTTAGACCATTATGATGTGGACATCAAGAGGCACCCATGATGAAAGAGTTATTAATGTAGGTTTTAATTGGGTATCCACTACATGGGTGGGTACCTCTAAACTAGGGGTCATTGTGATCTAAACACTCCTCAAAACTATAGAAACAACTAAAGTGGAGTGTGGAGGCCATGCAAATGAGGCAATTAGAGACTAAAAAGAGGATGGAGGGGATCCTTGGGATGGATGGGTTGAGTGGGAAGGGATTGGGAGTGATAATTTTTAACATGGTCAAAGCCAAGCGGAATTGAGTGAACTGGGGAATGGATGAGATGGGAACTAGGGGAGGGGACATTGAGAGAGGCCTAATGGGAAAAAGGAACCCCAAGGGCGTGCCCATGGGGTGAATATGGGTGACATTGATAGGGGAAGGCTTCTTGAGTGGTGCCTACTACTAGTCCCACTCAAGGCTTACTTTGGGGCTATTATCAATGCTAAAGTCAAGTGATTATACTACCTACAAGTGGGTGGGTTATAAAAATAAAGATGGAGGATTTTGGACCAAGGTGGTAGAAGGTAGAGATCGAGGATGCAAAGGTATAAGGATCCTTTGTATGATCCTATTATTGATGTGGGGTGTGGTTACCTAGATGTATCCTCTAGGGTTAATGTGTGCAGGCCCTAAAGGTGGTTGTGGTGGAGGTGGTCATGGGGGTGGCACTGGTGTTTCCTTGATGCTTGACTCAGTCTAGGCCTACTTTACCTTCTTCTTCACCTCGATCTACACCAATACTTCATTGTCATTAGTTAGGTTGAGGTTAACCTTATAATCTTCATGGGGCTCATGATGGAAAGTGATGTTAAGTTGGGATGTATTTTCCCACATGAGCATGGATAACCCTATGAGAATTCCCTCTCTATGCTCACACACTTCAAGGCATAAGAATTTTTATTAGTCAAAATATTCCTCAATAAAGGTGTATTATTATACTCATGGTGGTGGATGAAAATTGGGAAGTCCAAGCACATTTTCTATCATTGATTAGCTGAGAACCCCATTATGCCTTCAACCAATTGATGAGTAATTTCATACTCAACAAGATGGTTTGGGAATTGATAGGGAAAGAGAAGAGGATCCTAGAAGATACCCTCAACATTAATGATAGTGTGATCTTGATGGTAATAGTAAGCCTCGATGGGAAATAAATTCACCCTTGTCTCTTCATAAAGCCACAACATAGGTTGTTCATTGATGGATTGATAAACCATGGGGTATAAATGTTCAAAAATATCTTAGATGTGATTATGGTATTGGTTAACATATAATTTGTATAAAATGACATGAACTACATAACCCATAATAACATAAGGTGGGAATGCCAAGCCACCAAATGAAAGGGTGGCATAGACTATATCCATGATGTAAGAAATCATATAAAAGTCCCCTTCGATCTAAACTTTTGATATGGCCTTGATGAGGTTGAATTTGATCACACTTCCTAGGTTTGGGATCTCCTATCCTTTGGTAACTATGCTAAGAAAGGGGACCCATAGGATGTTCACATGCATGGTGTCATTGGCCCCAAACAAGTGATTTATAATAATCATCCCCATGCAAACCCACTTTCAAAAGAGGTGGATGGGATAATATTTAATTTCCTCTCCATTGGTCCATCACTATTGGTATATGGCCCAATCCTTGAAAACTTTGTATATATCATGGGTATTGGCTCATGTATCCACTATGCTAGAATTGCATGTGATGGTATAATCTGAGAGATTGTAGTACTACGTAAAATCATCTATTGAGATGTCTATGATCATGTTCACTAGTTGATAGAGTAAATAAATCCCACCCATCTCTTTGAATGCAATTATAATTCCTCAACAAGTTACCAAAGAGGTTTATTCAATGGAATACCTCAAGCTTGGATATAGCTCATTGTAATACTAACTTTCCTAATGTCATAAGATCATTGATGTACTCAATCTCATCTTCATCATCAACTAATGTGGGCATATGCACATCTTTAATTGCTTTGAAGGATTTTTTATAGTGCTCAAATGACATCAGGTTAGGTAAGAATGTGGTGTCCTAGTACTTGAGCTCAATCTTGGGGTTAAAAGAAGAAATGACCATTTTTGGCAGGATGGGGATCTTAGCACTGAGTTCTAGGGCAAGGATAAGTATGAAAAGCGTGAGTAGGTACTACAAAGGAGGATTCTTCAGAATTTGGAGTGGAAATAATAAATTCATTTATCACAAGGAATTATAGGTCTTCTTAGATATTTCCTACATTAATGGATTTTAGAGGCTCACCTAGCAAAAATACAATTTTGGGGTTGGTGGCTCAATCCATATAGTCACTTCCCAATCTAGCATTAACAATGATAATTTAAAATGGGATCATAATTTACACTTTAAGATGGTGATTGGATTCTTACCAATTATCCAATTGGAGTGTAGTTACCTAAATTAGTCAATGTAGGGGTTTGGTAAGAACACACTTTCCTAGTTTATGGCCACTTCTTGGTATATCCAAATCTTGTCACACATCACTTATTGATTTTCCATTTTTTTATGAGTTATGTCAACTAAGTACTATAGGTATGCCATTCAAAGTCAGTGACTTGCACTTTTTGAGACATGTGGTACCTTGTGATTGGCTCTGAGTTTTAGCTACATTCCTTCTTTGGGATAATCAGGGCACCCCTAAGACTTCTCTATCATTTTGTGTGAAAGTGCCATGTCACATTATCTAATTCATCAATCTCTCCCAAGGCTCTAACAAGTTTGACACCCCCAAAAAACTATCTAACAACTTCCACGTGGCTCTCTTTCATTCACCAAGCTCTCCCATGGCTTTGACAAGTTTGACACCCCTAAGAGACTATCAGGTCTAATATATTCCATGTTGTTCTCCTTCATTCACTAGGATCTCCTGGGTTTTGATAAGTTTGACATCCCTATGAGATTAACAAGTTTGAAAGCTTCCACGTGTCTCTCATTCATTCACCGAGCTCTCTACAAGATTTTTTTAAAAAAATGACTAAGTTAAAATAAAGTCCACTTGGATAATAAAGATCTCACTTGTCAGATGTGGAAGCCTTATGTAATCACAAGAATTTTATAGTATGATGAGGATTTTGCTTAAAACACATAAGGATAACATTAATATAAGTAAAAGAAACTGAAGTAATTTTAAAGGAAATTGATTTCACATTAAACATTTTATGAATCACTTAGTAGACCAAGGAAAAATAGGGCTTAAAGATTCTATACAGTCTAGGACCCAAGGCAAGCCAATTGGATCCATGAGAAACTTTGAGTTGATAATTTTTAGAGGGGCACCCTATTTCTCCCAAAATGGGTGGGGATCATGTTGGCCACAATGTTATCTTAATATAATGAGTCGGTTGAATATTATGCAATATTAGTTTAAAAATGTGGCAACATAGAGAAGGCATGTGAAATATTCAAAAAATGCAATGATTATAGAATATCCTAATGAAACAACTAGAAAATTCCTCAAGTTTCATAACCAATGTAAAGGCACCTAGAAAGTATGATATATATATATATATATATATATATATATATATATATATATATATATATATATATATATATATATATATTAGTCAAAAGAGTTTGAGATATTCCTTGTAAAATCCATTTTTAATGGTAAAATGAGAGATTACATTGAGGCCATCGCCTATTTTGAAACAAGAATTTTTTTTATTAATAGAAAGCATAGAAATATAAATCCATGATTACATTGTAATTGAATAAATAATTAGGCCAACTATATTTATTTCAAATATGTATAAAAAATATAAAAAGTAAATATACGTGAGGTGGCCATGCAAGGAAAATTATTTCCTAATTTTAGAAAAAAATTCTCACAAAAAATTGCTTGTGGAGGAAAACCAAGAGACCCAAGCTAACACAAACCTTCATAAACCATCTCCACCTAAAGCCAACATGACACCATATGAATCAATAAAAAAATTCCAAAAAATAACTCTTAAGTATAAGAGCAACCCACACCACCACCACTACAAAACACCAATCATTCCATAATTCAACCATGATTTGATATTGGATGTAGAAACCCTTATGTAGAGAGATTAAATTGTTTGAAAAATTAATTCAATTATTATGTCAAGATATACTTATGTAGTGAGTGAGTTGACCTTATTAATACAATATCAACCATAAAATGTGGTAGTATAAAGAAGGCACATAGATTGTATGGCAAATAAATGCAATGATTATAGGATGTCCTAATGTAGCAAGGGAAAATTCCCTTTATTTCATAATTAATGTGAATTCAATTAAAATATATGATAAGTACATATTTGGATGTTTGCAACTAAAATAAATTTTGCACATGTCTATAAGGTATGTTGTTTGAAAAAATACAACCTACAACATTCTTATGTCACTAGAAAGGGAAAAACATGAACTAGAGTTATTAACATATTAAGACATAATTATAATATTCTTTCCTACTTAAAAAACACAAGTAATTATCCTAATTTCATCCTTCAATCATGCTTTGATGGATGCACTACCCTTATGTAGCAATCCTAAATTATTTTAAAAAATAATGAAATGATTATATCAAGGTGTCATAATAAAATGAATGAGATGACCCTTATGCAATATTAGTTGCAAAATATTTAAACATAGAGAAGGCATATTAATTATTAGAAAAATTCAAAGATTGTGAGATATCCTAATGTAACAACTAGGAAATTATTGGATTTTCATAACTAATGTAAAAACACCTAAAAAATATGAAAAATATATATTAGTGTGTGTTTCATAGGGATTCATTAGTTTAAATACTTTGAAATCATCCTTATAAAATCCATTTTTACTAGTAAAATAAGGGATTCTATTGAAACCATCACCCTTTTTGAAACAATAAAAAAATGTATTAATAGAAAATGTATAAAGAGTAGAAAGAGAAGAGCTATGTTTATTCTGATGAACACATCAAAAATCCACTATTATAATGTAAATGAATAAATAACTAGGATAACTATTCTTGTTTTTTATTAGATATGGATAAAAATTGAGGGTTTTTCAGAGGTCCCAAACCAAGAATAGGGTATTAAAAACAAGACTTGCAACCTTCACATCAGAATAAAGAGGATTTTCTTAAGAGCAAGGCCCACAACTTATACAATAGAAAAAATCAATGTGCACTTGAATGGAATCATGAAATAGTACCTATCCAACAAATAGAAGACTGGGAAACCAACAAACAAATAACCAAAAGTGAATAGAAAGACACAAGATAACCCTAAAGGTTATCCAACACATGAAATAAAAGTGAAATAACTACAAAGAAGTAAAAATAAAATATCAAACCTTAGGATACCTTTAGTAAAGTGATAGCAAGGCCTCAAAAAAAAGAAACTAATATTATACCTAAACAATCCTCAAAGTATTCAAATTGAGACTGGTTCACCCATATGTGGACTAAAACTTACATCACTCGAGCTCACAAAAAATCTCCATAAGGTGCCAAACTTGTATTAGGTCCCCTAAATCGAATAACGATATAAATTAATGAAACCTTTAGCATATCCTTGGAAGAGGCAATCCAAATTTCGAGTCTTTCCAAACATCATCTTATCAATTGTGAGAACTAAGGTTTTAATCAGGGCCCCAACCATGGGATCAACACCAACTAAATAGGTAATGCAATCCATACAAAACTCAAGTTTTAACAGTCAAACACATGCCAATATGATAGAAACTTGTGATAGGGTAGAATACTTAATCTCAACATGCTTCACCCATGAGATTCCAACCTTGAAACATACCCCCCTAATGGAGTACATGTCTAGCTTCATAGAGCGTTCAACATACCTTTGGAAAAGGCTTTCTAGTCTTAATCCGATAAGTCTTGGACTAAGTTTTGGAAGATCATTTCCAAACTTTGAACCATATAATTTGAGTTCTACTAAAGGGGTCACCTTGAATGAACTATTCCAGTGTTTGAGGAAGTCATCAAACTCAATCATATAAATAATGATTTCTTCCTTCAGTAAGACTACTATAGGCAACTAAATTTTTTCACTTCAATCACAACTTTGGATTTAAAAATTGAATCGATAACCTATAATAACCCCAATAAAATTTTTATTGAAAATAAGGGAAAATATGAACTATTTTCACCAATGGACACACATGCATGGTACATGCACTTTTTTATTTTAACTAGCAAAGTACACAATATATACTTTAAATAACTAAGTCCTGAAAACTCTCAAAATGGATTACATGGAATAGAACACTACCAAATGATATATTAGATTTTCTCATGGAGTATACAAATAGTCTATAATAAATTCAATATTTTATAGAAATACATCTATTACATGAAATCTGAAACACATACACATACATTGAGCAACTACTAAGAACTAGAACAAACCACATAAAAGCTCTAAATGGAGCTTGATGTGTAGGTAAAATCCATGTATGATATTTCCCTAGAGATACCAAATGGGTTTCATCCTCTGACTTCCAAGAACCCAAGGGATTTCCTCCTCAAATCCTATAGTTGAAACATAAGTGCAATAATCTATAAAAAATAGTTGTATTAGCAACATATGAAAATGGTCAGGATACCAAGAAAATAAATAGGGGTTGGAACATCAATACTACACCCCAAAAATCCATACAAATAATGACATGTGATTGGAGCATAATTCCTATGCCTCATAATGCCAAATCACAAGTGTGTCAGCCAAGATAGACCAGTCAATACCTATCCACACAAATTCACCATGCCTTGACTACAATTGGATTATTGTCATATGTTCCTCTATATTTGTGCCACCATGAATTTAAGATCACCTTATGAAAACTCCTCAAAGATTATCTCCACCAAAATAGGCCCACTAAATAATCTACAAGGTTCATCCATAAAGTGGCACATAAAACCTATCATAAACATTTACAACTTGTTTGTAACTCCTACCATGAATACTGTCATAAACTCCCCTCAAATTGTGCCTAAAAAAATGCATAGTAAACTCCATGCCTCACTTGGATAATACAACCAATAATTTAATATTTAATGCCCCATATTTCCATAACATCAATTATGATGGACCAAGACAATATTAACATAAATATTTCCTAATTACTCACATTAGCTCACCAAAAATATAGGCAATGAGCTAATTGGCCACCTTTTGGATTTTATTGGAAACAGGACATTATAAATCCCCCTGACCAAAATTTCTTGTCCTCAAGCATTGAAATTTGGATGCTCCAAAAAATTTGGACCTTCCTAAGTATCATCCTCAATTGGAAGATTCTTCCATCGAATGAGATATTCTGTTATGTTCCTATTTATCAATTTATTCACCCTTATATCAAGCACAACTTATAGAATCAAACTTAATCTCCCTTCATCATCCAGTGGAGTTAAATCAATAAAAGGAACTATATGCATACCAACTGATTTATTCATACAATAAACATGAAATACATTATGAATTTTGAAATTTTTAAGGAGTTTTAATTCATAATCTGCTTCACCTACTTTCTTGATAATTTTGTATGGACCATATAATTTGGTATTTAGATTATCCTTCCCATTAATTTTGATAAAAGATTTACAGTATGGATTCAATCTTAAGTACACCATATCACCCACTTCAAATGTCATTTTTATTATCTTTATATCTACATATATCTTCTATTGGTTATGTTCTTATTGTAATTTTTCCTTTAGATGTCTCAAGATGTCTCAAGATGTCTTGATGTTGATTGATCAAGTCACTTTTTATAGGTACTCTACTATCTGAAAGTATTAGATCAACAAATGTTAATGTATCATAACCATACACTACTTTGAATGGAGACATACCAATAGACATGTGATGAGTTATGTTGTAATAGTAGTCTCCTAAATGAAACCACTTGATCCAAGCTATTTATTGACATGAGACACAATTTATCAAATATATTTCTACCCACTTTATAATTTCTATATGTACATCTATTTGTAGTTGGTAACTAGTGCTTGGAGTAAGCTTAGTGCTTGTTAGATGAACAACTCCTACCAAAATGCACTGAGAAATATACTATCTCTATCACTGATAATGCTTTTGGGTAACCCATGTAATATGAAAACTTAATTGAAAAATAAATAAACAACATGAGGTGATTTTAAATCAGTAGAGATAGTAAAGAAATGTGCATATTTAGTCAATATATCTACTATAACATAAATGCAATCATTTCCCTATACCTTGGGTAGCCTTGAAATAAAATCCATGGAAATACTCTCCCATTTTTGCTCATGAATGGGAATTGGTTGTATCAACTCCATAGGAAACTCTTTCTCTCCTTTATTCTATTTTTAGGTGATACACTCTCTGATATGAACAAGAACATTCTCTTTGAGACCCTTCTAGGATAATCTCTCTCTAATATGTGTATATGTTTTGAAGAAATCTAGATGTCCTACTAATGGTGCATCATGAAATGATTCTAGTATCTTCTTCTTCATATTTGATTTTAGAACAATAAACACTCTATATTTGAATAAAATCAGTCCATATGCAACTATGTACCTATCATATTTTTGCAACCCATCAAGAATGTTAGCAATAAATGTATTCTTAGAATAATCAATCTAGATAAAAGTTTTCCAATCTATAGAAATAGTGAAAATGATGTAGAGAGTGGGCATTCTAGATAGGGAATCAAATACTATATTATTATTACCCTTAACATATTTAATTTAAAATTGATATGATTTTAGTTTCCTTACCCACTTTTTTTTTGATCAGTCAAATCTTGTTGGCTTAGGAAATATTTCAAATTGTTATGATTTGTTTTGATAGTAAAATTTTGACATACTAGATATTGTCTAAATTTCTATAGAGCATGAATTATGACCAAAATTTCTTTGTCATAGATAGGCAATCCTATCTCATAAAATTGTATCTTTATTCTTTCAAAAGATACAAGATGTCCTCTCTAAGATAAGACAACTACAACTCCAACACTTGAAGCATCACACCCTAAAACAAAAGGGAGTGAAAAATATGGAATAACTAGAATTGGATATAAAATTATTGCCTCCTGTAACTTCTCAAAAGTATCTTGTGAGTTTTATATCCATTCAAATGCTCCCTTCTTAAATCAAATCAAGAAGAGGAGCTCCAAGCTGAGAAAACCCCGTAACAAACCTCTTATAATAACTACACTATCTAAAGAAGCCTCTAAACTGTGTTATATTTGTAGGAGGTAGCCAATCCAAAGTGGATAAGATCTTATTTTTATCCACTTGAACCCATTTATCACTAATAACATGACCTAATTATAGGATTTTAGTCAACCCAAAGTCATATTTGGACCATTTAGCAAAGAAGGACTGCTCTTCAATAATACCCAAAACTGTATCGAAATGTTTAAGATGTTCATCCCAAATTTTTTTATAAATCAAAATATCATCAAATAATAATAGAAATTTTTTAACTAAATACTTATTATTTTGAATAGAACAACTTGCATCAAACATGGAAGGATTGAGAGAAAGCAAGGATAGATGAACATCACTTAGTTATTCACTATAAATCTCTTCACACACTTTGATAAGATAGTATATGAACTCAAACTGGATTAAATTTATTGTTCAAATGCAAATTAAAACATCAAACCAATATGTATTTACCATACGTGGTGTGGAATTATGAATCAAGAGCCAAATTGGCTAGTACTTATAGAATGTGAGAGAGGAGAGAGAAGAATAAAGTCCAAGAGTCACAAAAAAACTTGTCAAGATGAGAGGAGTTATATTTTTAGGATAATGGAGTATGGAATATACCATGTGAGGTCTCTATGGACAAATGTCTCTCCAAGCATGAAACTCCTAAAATCTGGTATATGACTCTTTAACTAGCTCTTTAAAAACTGCCTTCATCATTTGGATTTCCTTGAATGCTCCACAACAAACTAGGAGTAGATGAAATCATTTAAATATGAGGGAGGGGTTATAAATATTATCCAACATGCATTGGATGTGTCCATAATCATAAATATTCTTTTGGACAAGTGTTCCCATTATCTGCAGTCATAATCACCCTTCTTTCACTCATACTTCACACTTGGTACCAAGGTGTTCTTCAGTTTATTAAACCAATCCATATATATGGTGATGTGAAACCTATGAATAGTATTCCTACCCTTAGATTCATCATATAGATCTTAAAATGCCTCCCATTTAAAGTTTTCACCTTCTCATTTGATGATCACTCTTCATTCACTATGCCATTTTGGACTAGCTAAAGTGAAGGTGTTAGCAGAGATAATTGTGAGATATTATAAATAAATAAATTTATATTATGGGTTATGTTAAGTCTCACTTTATCTACCAAAGTGATCCTTACCTTTTAAAACCTTTTTGTACCTATAAAACATCAAAAATTGTCAATAAAATCTATTTTTTGCCCTATCTATACAAGTAGGGTGGAAGCCAATATAATAGGAAAGATCCCTGGGGAGTATTATGAAATTTAAATTTGTTTTCCTACCCAAAATATCTCATCTAGATGCCTCTCCTTCTTTATTTTCTCCATCAGGTCATTTACAAGGGTTTTAGGTAGTTTTGACCTCTAAAGATTTTTCACAAAATTATGATGTTGAAATCATGAAAAAATTCCACTAAATCCTTGTTTTGGACCTTATCTAACATATATTATATCCTTGAGCTCCAATTCTAAGCATCCATATAATTGTGAGCTCTCAAACTTAACCTCTCAAACTCTCCTTTGCATTTTGTGTAGGATTTCATGTTCTGAAGCCAATAAATGGCTTCTCTACGACCTTATATGTAGACTAAAGGTTATTAAACACATTAGATCTCCTCATTAAATTCCACCAATTCTTTTTAATTCTCAATTTGTGTTAAAATTCAAGTTATACCCCTTTTAGGCATTAGGCCTAGTCTAAACCTAATAGGCTTAGTCTATGTTTTGTTACTCACAACCACCTTTGAGTGGTTAGTCATGATTTTAAGGCCTTATTTAGGTTTTTACATGTATATATAAACTCCATAAACCTTTACACATTGGTTAAACACTCTATTCACCTTCCTCTCATCATTTTCTTATACTGCTTATAGACCTTACTACCTGGGAGTGCCCTCTATCTGAGATATAATAGAGGGCACTTACTCTATTGACTCAGTAAATAAAATGTATGAGAGTACTGATTAAGTGATGATGACATTATATAATTAATTTTAGGTTTATATCACATAATTATCACCTTCAAATACCATAAGACCCAAGACATACTTTTGTGTAGTACTCACTATGTAGGATTAAGACCATAGGATTTCAAGAAAGCCTAGACATGAAATGGAATATGCATAGCATCCTATAGATGTCTTTTTGACTCCCAAAATTTACATCTACAGTTGAATTATAACATGATAGTGAGCTAAAAGATGGTGGTTTAAGAGGATGGCCTAGCATGGATATGGTGTGAATAGACCTAAGTTAATATAGGATGGTATGAATGAATTTTAAAATATGGTATAGAAATAAAACAAGGTCTAATATGCAAATGTTCACCTACATGTATGCTATTTTGGAACAAGTAACACAGTCATAGTTGACTACAATCTCGACCTATCAAAGTGCAACCTATACCTAAAGAGTTTGACAAAGGTTAGAGTGGTGTTGACATGCTTAAGATATTATTTAAAATTATTTCCATCACATTAAATTATCACCAAATTTAAATAGGTTAAAGAAGGGTTCTAACAAGATAACCTACAGTTGGTACACAATTTAATGAGTGAAATATACTCATATAATGCCTAGAGATAACTAGCACTCAATATTAGGTTCTAACATGTCACTTCTCTTTGAAACCTATAGGTGTACTTTCTTGGGTTAAAAGGAGGTCTTGTAGGTTGTAATATAAGTTGAAACCCTATATTTTATCTCCCTCAACTTTTCCCTGAGATATTAGTACCATATTCAACTCTAATAAGGACACTTACCATAAGGACATGTTCCTATATTCCCACTTTGAATTGTAAGGTCACTTGAAGCTCAAAGTACTATAGTAAACACTGAAAACCTATAGTGAAGAATTGCATGAGTTGGAGACCTCATCTACCTCACTCATTGGATTCAAACATGCACTCTATTTATTTAAGACATCACTCTTATGATAGAAATTCATGATGTAAGCATTAAAATTCACCTAGGCTCCATGTTACCTCATTATATGATAACACCAAATGTGGCAAAGGCTCTATTTTAGATTTTTTAAGGTAACAAGTCTCTAAAATAACTTCTTAACTTGAGCATGACTCCTCAAGTCTGCCTTCCACTCAATATCTTCACTATTGACTAACATGACATTATTCAATTCCCAATACTCTATGAATGTCTCCAACATGCTTAGAATTCTTCATGTAACACCTTTAGGCCTCTATGAGAGCCACATGTAGGTGCAATTATAGAACACATGGTAGTGAAGATGAGATAGAGACATTATGCATAGTGTGTGGGAATACAATCAGTCTTAGACCCTCAAATAATTCTCAAATGGATCTTTAAAACTTTAAAGGACTTCCAAAAATTCACATACCTTATTATAACATGCTTATCCTCATGTATGGAACCTGTAGGTGCACATCAATGGTGTAAGAATGTGTGTTAGAGAACTAGTTATCACATGTTATCATATGTCATTTGAGTAGCTTAGATTATTTTATCATTAATCATGAGTATGTTCAAAACCTCTTAATAATTTTCATTTCATCTTCATGAACGTGCTTAGGACCTCACACACCTCATTCACCATGACTATAAGTGAATGTAAGCAGAGCTGACTGTATTAACAAGTTCCTTGATTGTGACCTCCATGTGCAACTTTGATATTGATATTTTCAAGGAAAAGTGATTGAATGTCATCTCAAAACATGAAATACAACATATTATATTCATTTTAAACCACTATAAGGAAGGAAACTATCTCTAGTTGATGAAACCTGCTTACAACTCAATTAATGCACTCAACCTAAAACTTGAGATGTTTGGATAATAAAATAACTTTAAAAAATGAAAAAAAGGATGGAAACAATGAAATAAGGGCATTTAAATCCTATAGAAACAATTCCAACAAGTGGTTTATATAGAAAATTCATACAAGGAGAAAACCTGTAGGGTGTGGGGATTAGCATAAAAAAACAGAAGTCAAATTATCATGCATGGTTCATAAAGCATAGGAAACCAATCTCTATAATCCTATCATTAATGTGAATTAAACCAAGTACAATAACACCCCTTAGAGGCATTTGTCTTGAAACCTCTCCTATTGGCCATACCATGAAGAAACCTATTGACCAATTTTGCATGCTTAGTGGAGTGATAGAGGAGTAAAATGGTTTTGGTATATTTTTGATACTTAAAAAGTATATAGAACATTTAAATGAAGTTATGGAATCTTAAGAGTCATTACAAAACCTTCCGCATGTGCCACCACACGTGCATAGGTCATACAACTACCTAAACCTCCTTTTTTCAACTATTTTCTTGATTTTTAGTTGGGAACCTGCACATTTCAGTTATAACTAACATGAATGATAATAATCTAACATGTAGGACATTAAAATATAGTTTTTAACATGTGTATACCAAGGGAAATCGTACAACCTTCATTAATGTCTCAAATATGACCCTTTGTGACATAAAATGACTTAGGACTAATATTTGACTATGACCAAGGTTAGTAGCATATTAAATTAAATAAAATATGACCATGACACACCTTATCACATACTTATATACCCCCATAAAATTTTTATACTATAGGGGGTTGACCTATTTTGACTTGTGGTCAAAATAGTCAACATTCTTGGTGATTTCCTAGGGGTGGTATTCTTGCTATACCAATGACCATTAACATACATTGGGCCATAGAGTCACCTATGAAAAATTTCGACACTAAATTTTCCTTTGAAACCACACCAAACATAAAGGAAATACATGCAAAAAAATACACACCAAAGGAAACAAGCATGTGTTCTTAAAAACACTTATGAAGCACATACACAACTGAAAAAACACACACACTTAACCTGTTATTTAAAATACCTCATTCTTAAGGTGAAAAACATACTACCATGATTCAACTAGGGCCAAATATGGTTACTCTTGCATCTTTTTCACTCCATGAAATCAAACTAACATGTGAAATGACTTACCCTTAGATCTTCTCATGCCTGTAAGTGGACTATTTAGAAATTTCATGAATGCTCTCTCTTGTCTTCCAAGGAACTTGTTTAGATTTGTAACTAATTTGATCTCTGTCATGTCCATTTGACGTTACTCCATTTTGAAAATTGGGAGACATGCCAACTACCTCATTTTTTCCATTTTCTTGGGCATGATGTGCTTGATGCTTGGGAGTATCAATCTTGCTTTCCTTTTGTTACATCACTTCTGCAAATGATTCATGTTCAAGTTGAGCTCTTGACTGTTCTTCAAACTCAAAAACTTTTGCCTTGACTTCACTAGGTTACTCTATGACTGAAAGCTCTTGAACAATGGATTGACATATACCTTCATGCTTTATAGAAAATTCAATAACTTACTCATTAGTTTCATCAACAAACTTGACATCAGATATGTAATTCTTTGGATGAGAAGTATTAATTAACTGATCAAATTTTTGACATATGGCATTGAACCTTTGCCATAATTCATCTTCCTCTTCCTCCTAAATGTCATCATTAAGGGTAGTTTCATAAATTATAGGAATTTATCCTCTCATCATGATGATCTATCATGTCTTTCAATCTATACTCATCACACACATGGATCAAATAGTTACCTTCAAAAACTTGTGAGAGAGAATGCTTAACACTTACCTCATCTTGCTCAAATGATCCTTCATGGATGATATAGGTGCCAAGTTAATGTTCTCAAGGTATTCATTTGAATCATGTTCATAAGCATATACACCATACTCATCTAAAAATAGGTCATCTATGCCTTCAATCTTGGAGGAAGCACAATCATCCACATTAGTATCCTCTTTCTCATTGATTACACAATTTAAATTTGAGCTTGTGTCTACATAAGGTTCAATGTGGAATCTAGCAAGTGGTTTAGTTATTATGGTCACCTTGGTTCCATATATTGTCTTGAAGGACAAGAAGGAGCAATCATATGAGAGGTATCCTCCCATCTTAGCTGTAAAATCTCTTGAAAGGTAGATTGTAAAGTGGGAAAGCAAGTCAACAACATCATCTTGAAGGATGGAGAAACTAGGACAATCATGCAAGAAAACCTTCAAACCTTCTATCAATCCTAATGTCTTGGTATGTGTAATACATAATTGAATCACTCCTTTTATATGTGGTTCATACTTTAAGCCCAATTTATTATCTACAACTTTAGGCATCACTGATGAATAGGCTCCACTATCAACTATGCAGTTATGAACTAGTTTATCACCCAGAATGAGAGTGAGGTATAAAGGTGGAGGCTTCTCAACTTTGGTATATGGTTCCACAATGTTGTTAGGTGAATTTTTAAGAGAAACATGACTAGGACCATTACTTGAAGATGGATGACTATCATGGATAGTGGATAACTATTTTTTCAAGAGATCCTTTTGGCCAAGCATATGAAGGATATCCCAAAGGGAAATGGATGACTTTGCATTCTTCAATGAATCCATTATTTTTATGATAGAAGTACTTACTTTATATTTTTTCTTTGGAGGCAATAAAGTGTTTTTAACTTGAGGAATTAAATCACTTTGAGTATACCTTACCACATTTTGATTTGGAGGAGGTGTAGGAGTATTTTGAGACTTCCATGCTTGAAGTCATGCATTTATACCTTAGATGAGGGTTAGATGAACTTGTAGGGACACCATTAACATCCCATAAAGCCTTCTTATTAGCTATTTTATTGTATATAATAGAAGTTCCTTGGTTAAGCACAAATTATCTTCAACTAAGAAGTTGGTGAAGTTTTCTCCTTGAGGTTGCCAACCTCCACTTTCTTGCATTAGGACTTCATCTTCTATTGATAGTAGAGGAGTGAATCCTCCTTGAGAAACTAGAGTTTGTTCTACAACCTCATTTGCATCCATGAATTGGCCTTTTTTCCATTCCTCTCCTTGGATCAGATTTCCATGCACCAATACCATCTCTCTTATGCTGGAGGTAGAATTAGAATTGTATGCATTGGTAGGCCTATTAAAGTTAGGCTACCCTTGAACTCTTCCTCTCCCATATTATTGACCATATTTCTCATGATAGGAATAGGGATTTTGATAAGCACCTATTTTCATTCTTTCTTTCCTAATCTGAGCTTGTAAGGATTGAATTTGTGCATATTTATCCATGACATCATCTGCCTTCTTAGGAGTAGTCCTAGGCTTGGTATTTACACTTATAATTTGGGAAATATTTGGAGTAACATCAGGAACATTAGGAAGCAAAGGTATATACACTTTTGGAGGAAACTTTATTTCTTAAATGAGGCCATTCTTATCCCTAATATCAAGGTCATATGCTTAGAGAAGAGTGAAACCACCCTTGGATTGTATCATGATGGAAATATCAATACCAATGGATCTCAAGTATGTAGGAAAGACAAATTTAGCAGGTGGTCTCATGGGTGGAGGAAACCTATGACAAGTATTTTGGAACCTCTAATTTAAGTCATGCATTATCTCCTTGGGGGATATTTGGATCACACTGAGTTGATGAATGAGTGAAGTGTAGTCACTCTCATCTTAAAACCTTGAAGTTAACAACACTCCAAAGTCATCCCATGTTGTGATGCAACCAACGGGAAAAGTACTATACCAATCAAGTTATTTAATTCTAAGGGAAATGGAAAGGATTATAATAGCAATATTGAACTTAGTGAATTTATGAAAACTACAAAAATTGGAGATATCCTTGATGTGCTCACTAGGAGTGATATGGCCTTCGCCCTTGAATGTAGGAACACTCTTTGTAGCATTAGGGTAACTGTCATCATAGGCATCAAGATGGATTGGATTTTTAGTATTAAAGGATGTGAAGGAATGTTTCCTAGACATGTTTTATTCAAGTTCTTCCTCACTCTCTTGATCTTATTGGCTATAAATTTCCTCTTTCTCTTCAAAGGGCAGAATAGGATGAGGGTGTTGAACTTCAAGAGGAATTTCAAGTTGAAGAGGTGGATTGATAGGATTAAAATATCCAATATAAGATGACATAATAAGGACCATGAAGTATGAAAGCAAATATATGAAAAAATAATGGTCTACAACCAGATTTTACCTTGAATGGAGTCACTAAATGCTGAGTAGCATACCAATATGGAATTGATGTTGTCAAGACCAACATTCACCTTGACAAGTTGTCTTCAAGACAATGGGTCCTATTGGGCATGACATAACTATTTTCACCAAATATTTTACCATATATGATATTTTTCAAGCTTAATATAATATTGGGAAACATTATAATACCTCTAGGCCTGTGGGTTGCTTATAGTAGAGGTACACCTCTAGGTTTAAGGGTTAGCTCTCTGAATTGATCTTGATGTTCTTATCACCTAAACTAAATAATTTTTTGTGGGAAAAGATATAGAATTATTAATAAAATAAAGATAATATAAGGGGGTGATACACCATAATTATTTACAAAATACCATCATACTTCTTTCACTAAGAAACAAGACCTGCAACACTAGCTTCAAAGTCCTAGAATGATCTAACATTAGTATTTCAATATGGAGGTGGTATGCATGAAGAATATCTAAGGTAAGTGAACCATATATCAGTTTTAGACACTAAGGATACTTTTAAACTTTAAAACATACACATACACTTGACAACACTTCATATGACCTACTAGAGTGGAATAACTTACATCAAACATGGAAGGATTCAGAGAAAGTAAGGATAAATGAACATCACTTAGCTATTCACTATACATATATGCACACACTTTGAAAATATGATATATGAAATCAAAATATATTTAATTTATTATTCAAATTAAAATTACAACATCAAACTAGAAGAGCTTTGCCATACATGGTGTGGAATTATGAAACAAGAGCCAAGATGGTCAGTACTTATAGAATGTGAGAGAGGAGAGAGAAGAATGAAGTCCAAGAGTCATAAAAACACTTTTCAAGATGAGAAGAGTTATTTTTGAAAGATAATGGATTATATAACACACCATGTAAGGTCTATGTGGACAAATGTCTCTCTAAGCATGAAACTCCTCAAATTTGGTGTAGGACTCTTTAACTAGCTCCTTAAAAATCGCCTTCATCATTTGGACTTCATTGAATGCTCCAAAATAGAACAGAAAAATATGAAATAATTTTAATGTGAGATATGGGTTATAAAAAATATCCAACATGCATTGGATGTGTCCCTAATCATCAATATTCTTTTGTCCAAGCATTCTCATTATCTGTAATCATAATCCCCCTTCTTTCACTCATCCTTCACACTTGGCACAAAGGTGGTCTTAAATTTTTCAAACCGATACATATATATGGTGATATGAAACCTATAAAGAGTATTCATACCATTATATTCATTAGTTAGACCTTAAAATGCATTCCAATTGAAGTTATCACCTTCATATTTGATGATCAGTCTTCATTCACTATGTCATTCTGAATTGGCTGAAGTGAAGGTGTTATTAGAGATTATTATGAGATATTATGAAGTAATAAATGTATATGAGGGGTTATATTAGGTCTCAATATATCTCCCAAAGTGATCCTCACCTTTTGAAACCTTTTTGTACTTACAAAACATCAAAAATTGTGAAGAAAAGCTATTATGTTCCTTGTCCATACAAGTAGGGTGGAATTCAATCTAATGGGAAAGATACCTAGGAAGTATTCTAAAATTTCAATTTATTTTATTTCCCAAAATATCTCATATGGATTATTCTCCTTCTTTGTTTTCTCCATTGGGTCATTATCAAGGGTTTTAGAGGGTTTTAGGTAGTTTTGACCTCTAAGGATTGTTTATAAAATTATGAAATTGAAATCATGAAAAAATCCCACTAGATAATTTTTTGGGACCTTATCTAACATATCTTATCTCATTTATCTCCCATGATAATCATCTTTATAGTTGTGAGCTCTCAAACTTAACCTCTCTAACTCTCCTTTACATTCTGTGTAGGCTGTCATGTTCTTAATCCAAGAAATGGATTCTATATGACATTATCTATAGATTAAAGATTATTAAACACCTTATATCTACTCATGAAAGTCCACCAATGCTATGAACTTCTCACTTGGTGTTGAAAATTAAGCTATACCCCTTTTGGGCATTAGGCCTAGTCTAAGCCTAATAGGCTTAGTCTATGTTTTGTTACTCACAACCACCTCTAAGTGGTTAGTAATGATTGTAAGGATTTATTTAGGTTTTTACATGTTTAGATAAAATACCTACACCTTTCCATAGTGTTTCAACACTCTATGTACCTTTATCTCATCATTTTCATATACTGTTTGTAAACCTTACTGCCTAGGAGTGCCCTATAGACCTTACTACCTAGGAGTTCCCTCTATTTGAGATAGAACAAAGGGAACTTCCCCTATTACCTCAGTAAAAAAAATTTATGAGAGGCTTGATTAAGTGATGAAGACCTTATGTACTTAATTTTAGGTTTGGATCACATCAGTAGCACCTTCAAATACCACAAGACCCAATACATACTTCTATGTAGTACTCATGTGTAGTATTTTATATAACAACTGTAGGTTATCCTGTTAGAACCATTGTTTTCCCTATTTAAATTTTGTGAGAATTTCATGTGATGGAAATCAATATCAAGAAGCTCTTAAGCATTTCAACACCATTCAAACCTTTATCAAACTCTTCAAGGTTTAGCTTGAACTTTAAAAGGTCTAGACTGTAGTCAACTATGATTGTGTTACTTGTTCCAAAATAGCATACCTATAGGTGAACATTTGCATATTATACCTTGTGTTATTAATCCACCATATTATTAAAGTAATTAATACCATTCTATAGTAACTTAGGTCTATTCACACCATATCCATGCTAGGTCATCCTCTTAATCCACCATCTTTTATCTCATTGTCATGCTATAGTCCAACTATAGATGTATATTTTGAGAGTCAAAAAGACACCTATAGGATTCTATGCATATTCCATTTCTTGTCTAGGATTTCTTGAAATCTTTTGGTCTCATTGAATGAGTGAAATATACTCATATTCTACCTAGATCTTAAAACTATAACTCAATAGTTAGGTTCTAACATGTCACTTCTCTTTGAAACATGTAGGTGTACTTTCTTGGGTTAAAAAGAGGTTTATAGGCTATGATAGGAGTTTAAACCCTAGATTTCATATCCCTTAACTTTTACTTGAGTTATTAGTACCATCATCAACTCTAATAATGACACTTACCATAAGGACATGTTCCTATATTGCCACTTTAAATTGTAAGGTCACTTGAAGTTCAAAGTACTGTAGTAAACACTAAAAACTTATAGTGGAGAATTGCATGAGTTGGGGACCTCATCTACCTCACTCATTGGAGTCAAACATTCACTCTCTTTGGTTAAAACATCACTCTTATGATAGGAATTCATGATGTAAGCATTAAAAATCAAATAGACTCCATGTTACCTCATTATATGATACCACCAAATGTGGCCAAGGCTTTGTTTCAGAGTTTTTAGGGTAACAAGTCTCTAAAACAACTTCTTAACTTAAACATGAATCCTCAAGTCTGCCTTCCACTCTATAAATTTAATATTGATTGATATGGAATTCTTCAACTACCTAACCCTCTATGAATGTCTCCAACATGCTTATACTTCTTCATGTAACACCTTTAGGTATCTGTGAGAGCCACCTATAGGTGCAATTGCAGAACACATGGCAATGAAGATGAGATATAGACATTATGCATAGTGTGTGGGAATAAAATAAGTCTTAGACCCTCTAATAATTCTCAAATGGATCCTTATAACCTTAAAGGAATTCAAATAAGTCACGTGCCTTATTTTAATGTGCTTAGCCTCCTGTATGGCACCTATAGGTGCACATCAATGATGCAGGATTGTGTGTGTAGGAGAACTAGTTGTCACATGCTATCATATGCCATTTTATTAGCTTAGATTTTTTTATCATTCATCATGAATATGTTAAAAAACTCTTAATAAGTTTCACTACATCTTCATGAATGTGCTCAGGACCTCACACACCTTATTCACCATGACTGTAAGTAGAGCTAACTGTATTAACACGTTCCTTGATTATGACCTTTATGTGCAACTTTGATATTGAGATTTTAAATTAAAAGTGATTGGAATGTAATATACAAACATTAAATACAACATATAATATTCATTTGAGACCACTATAGGGAAGGAAACCATCTGTAGTTGTTGAAACCTATTTGCAACTCCATTAATGCACTCAACCTATAAATTGAGATGCATGGATCATAAAATAACATCAAAACATGAAAAAATATGGAAACCATGAAATAAATATTTTCAAATCCTCTATAAATAATTTTTATAAGTGGTTTATATGGACAAGCTCATATAAGGAGAAAACCTATAGGGTGTGGGGATTAGCATACAAAAAAGAGTAGTCAAATTATTAAGCATGGTTCATAAATAATAGGCAACCAACCTCTATAATCATAGAATTTATGTGAATCAAACCAAGTTTTTTATCACCCTTCAAAGGCATTTTACTTGAAACCTCTCCTACTAGCCGTTCCATGAAGAAACATGTTGACTAGTTTTACATGCTTAGTGGAACGATAGAGGAGTAGAATAGTTTTGGTCCATTTTTGATACTTCCAAAGTAGATAAAAAATTTAAATTAATTTAGATAATATAAATATTTATTCCAAAACCTTCCACATGTTTCACCACACTTTCATAGGTCGTACAACTACTAAAACCTCTTCTTTTTCAACTATTTTCTTGATTTTTAGTTGGGAACCTACACATTTTAGTTAGAATTGACATGAATGATAAGAATATAACATGAAATATGTTGAAAGATAGTTTGTAACACTTTTCTACCAAAGGAAACCATACAACCTTCATAAATGGCTCAAATATGATACTTTGTGACATAAAATGACTTAGGACTAATATTTGACTATGACCAAGGTTAGTAGCATATTAAATGACATCAAATAATACCATGACACACCCTATCACATCCTAATAGATCCATATAAATATTGTTTTACTATAGAGGGTTGACCTATTTTTACTTGTGGTCAAAATAGTCAACACTTACCAAACACCCTATTCATACAAGATTGGAATATGTCTGGAGCATTGTTGAGTCTGAATGGCATAACTAAAAAATAAAAGTGTCCATAGTGACACTAGAAAGAATTTTTTCAAATATCTTTTTCTCTCATTCATATCTGGTTATACCTAGATCTCAAATCAATATTTGAGAAATACATAAAACCATGTAGCTCATCAATTAACTCATTTATCCTGGGTATTGGGTATCTATTCCTGATAGTCTTCTTATTTAGGGATCTATAATCTACACACATATGCATATTAATATCCTTCTTATTCATTATCACCATCAAAGATGAAAAAGGACTAAAACTTGGTCTAATGTACCCCATATCCAAAATTTATTTTATCACATTTTCAATCTTCTCTTTGTACATTCTGCGATGGTGGTATGGAGTAGTCATGATAGGTCTTGACTTTGCTTCCATCTCTATGATATGTTAAAATCCCCTTTCTTGAGGTAATCTTGGAGGCGTATCATTAAAAACCACATTATGTTTATCCAAAATCTTCTATATATCAATATGATTTGAACCATTCTTACCCATTGAGGGATATTTTGGAGTCACCAAATAAATTTTAGCCCATGAAACTTGGCTTTTTCATAAAAGCTTTTCCATCCTTCTTGTTCTAACCACTTGTGGAACTTCATTTGTGATTCCTTTTAGAACTACCTCCTTCCCATCAAATCTAAATCTAAGTTTCATAGTTTGATGATTTGTTAATTACTCTCCCAAAGAATGGAGCCATTGCACACCCAAAACCATATCAATATCACCTAAACCAAAAAAATAAAAATCATCACAAACCTTATGGTCTTCAAAGGCTAGGTTAAGATTTTAAATCTTATTTTTGCATGGTATATCATATCCATCAGCTATAATGATATTTAAGCCTTAAAACTATTCTAATTTAAGTCTCCTTTTTACCAATCCTTCATCAATAAAATTATGTCTATCCCATCTATCAATTAACATGGTCAATCTTTGTAAATAATCTCTCCATTAACTATAAAAGGATAGTATTCTATGTACTCCTGAGAGGAATGCAAGTGTTCCACCATTATCTTTTTATTTTTCCTCTTATTAATGGTGAGGATATTATAGATCATGAAACTCTTCATATGCATATGAATCTGAGTCTTATTATGATACAACCTCAATATAATGCACTTTCCCTTTGCTATGACATCTGTGTCCAAAATTCCATGAATCCTTGTAAGAGAAACATAGTTTATTCCTCCTAAGTTCATTCCTAGTTTCATCATCCACCTTGTTATGCAAATTTGAAGGTGCATAATTTTGTGTTGGGGTCTATAGAGACTTATTCTAAAAGTTCCCTTTAGACTTATTCCAAATTGAGGGCTTTTAATAAGACTTTTTTAAAGGTATAGTAATCTCTAAATCCAATGCCTTATTGATAACTTCTTGTAAAGTGGAAGGGTTGAATGCATTCACAAGACCCTTGAGATGCTCAGATAATCCTTATATGAAAATAAAAATGAGCCTCCTCTTTGATATATCAATTACAATGATATATATTTTTTCAAAATCAACAACATATTCATCCACATTACCTTTTTACTTGAGGTGAGCCAACTCTCTAAATTTTTCTTCAAGATCCTTTCTATCAAATATTTCAGTCAATATTTTACATCATTTATCATATGATTTAATTTGAACATGATTATGAGTAAATAAACCATGTTACCACTAATTATGTGTAACACCTTCAAGATGAAGGGTAGAAAACTTAATAGCTTCTTCCTCTACCATTGGCTTGAGAGACAAATATGTGTCTAATTTTTGCAACCATGCTCTAGTAGTACATTTATCAGATCCATAAAATTAGAGATAATTATCTTACCCAAAGGATGCTCCAAATCCTTGGGCTTTGACTAAAATATGGGATCTTGCCTTGTTTCACCTTTGGTCTTCCTCATAGTCATGTAATTTGTTAATGCCATGGCCTCATAGATCTCAGATGGGAGTTATATATATTCAACACAATAATGAGAGATGCCCTCTTAAAATGTGGTTTATTCTTCTAGAATCAATTCTTATCTTGAAATGAATTTGGGATTTAGGGTTATACTAATGAACCCAACTCTTGAACTCTGAGATTCCACCTGTTGGCCTTTATCCTTATTGTTTGCTCCAGAGGTATTAACTTCTCCATTATTGTAGTTATTCATAGGATTGTTCTACATCAACTACAACTTCTAGATAAATATGTTATAAATGTGTTTTTTATCTTGAACCTTGAATCATCTAATTAAATTTTATTATCACATATCCTTATCTAGTATATTCTCTATCTCACATTATTTCTTCTGGTTGTAATTTCTTTTGCTCTCTTCTCCAATATCTAATTTCCCCATCACTAGGAATCATCAAAAAATAATGTAACCTATAGGCTAGAAAGATAATAGATTTGATACCACTATATAAACTTTATAAATTTTTTATTGAAAATAAAATAAAATATGAACTATTTTCACCCATCAACACAAATGCATGACACATGCACACTTTTATTTCAACTAGCAAAGTATATAATATATATTTCAAACAACTAAGTCCTAAAAACTATCAAAATAGACTTGTATGGAATAAAACACTACCAAATGATATATTATCCTTACTCATGGAGGATACTTAACCAGTCTAAAAGCAATTCAAGATTTTACATAAATACATCTATTTCATGAAATTTGAAACACACATACACACACTGAACAACTAATAAGAACTACAACAAACCACATGAAATTTAAAATTTGAATGGATATTTGATGTAAAAATACAATCCCTATATGATATTGACATTAATATACCAAAGGGGTTTCATCCTCTAATCTCCAAGAACCAAAGGGGTTTAACCCTTGAATCTTGTAGTTGAAGCACAAGTGGAGTAATTTGTAAAAAATAGTTATATAAGAAAAAGATGTAATGGTCAAGCTACCATAACATAAATAGGGGTTATATCACCAATCATATGCCCCACCAACTGATAAAAATAATGACATGTTATTGGAGCATTATTCCTACACCTCATAATGCCAACTCACAAGTGTAGTGCCCAAGATAGACCAGTCAACACCTATCCACACAAGTGCAACACGCCTTGACTAAAATTGGGTTATTTTCATAAATTCCACTATATTTGTGCCACCATGCATTTAAGATAACATTATGATAACTCTCCTAAGATTCTCTCCATCAAAATAGACCCACTAACTAGCTTGCAAGGATTATCTACAAAGTGGAACCATAAAACTTGTCATAAGCATTTACAATTTTTTTTAACTCCTACCATAAATGCTATCATAACCTCCCTTAAAATTGTGCCTTAAAACATGTAATAGTAAACTCAATGCCCCACTTGTAGAATACAACCAATAATTTAATATTTTATGGCCCATATTTACATAACATGAATTACCATAGACCAAGATAATATTAACATAAATACTTCCTAATTACTCACATTACCTCATAAAAAATATAGGAAATGAGCTAATGGCCAACTTTTGGATTGTATTAGAAATGGGACATTACATAACCCTAATTTTCCTAGGATTATACTTGGGGAGTTTCCCTCTTAGAGAGTGGAGGCAAAGCAAAGTAATAATATAGATTTGACTCTCTATAAATTTTAGAGCCTTTTTTTGTGATTCACCATCTTTGTTGCATTCTCTACCTTCTGTGAAACTCTAAAGAATCCAAAATTAGATAAAGAAGAGTCATCCTTCCATCTTCCATCATAGCTGATTATATGTACCATGATATTTTTATAACCCTAGCTAGTGGGAATTTTGGTTTTTGTTAGAATAAATTGCATCACCATTCTAGACAAGGTTCCCCTTAGAATAAGGTTAACATGACTATCAGATTACTAATTGAGGCACCACATAAAAATAAATCTATTCAAATAAAATAATTGTTCTAAGTATAGCTATACAATACACATGAGAAAAAATGTCAGGGGAGATCCCACCTAGTTTACCCTCATTCCCATGAATCACCCTAACATAACCTCCTAAAGACATAACAATGTGAAACCATTCTTTTTTTTGATGCACAACCAAATGTAGATGCATCTATAAGGTCAAAAAGGCCATCATGATCCACCATAGGATCTTAAGGGGACATCCTCTACCAACCAAAGAGCCACAAAAAGACTAAACAATGAAATCACACCTGGAAATAAGCCACATCTATGATTGAAACTAGAAGAAAATTAAAAAAGATGAAAGTGTGAAAGGGAGAAAGCAATCAAGCAGATGACTCTCATCAAGAAAAATGAATTAGTGGCCAAATATTCTTATTATAAGTAGGTATGAAAATAAAAAAAGTAAATATATTAGATTTGGCCATTAAAGGAAAATTGCTTCCTAATTTTAGATAAAACTTATAAAAAAAGACCTTATAGAGGCACCCATATACACCTTAGTTAATACAAAAATTACTAAAGGATCACCACCCAAAACAAGCTAGACGCCACATGAATTGATTAGGAAACACCAAAAAATAACTCCCAAGAATGAGATCAACTCACACCTCTACCACTTCAAAATGCCAATCAACACAAAAATAGGCCAAAAAAACCATGGTCATAATTTGGGATAGGAAGGATGAGGTCACATAGCAGAGGGAGTTACATAGGGGTTCCATCTTGGGTGTTGTTTCTACTATAATTTTTTCAAATGGGTTCTCATGAAAATATAAATTTATTTCTGCTACTTAAAATAAAATATCTCCTTGAAATTTTTGAACAATTAGTTTGAAAATCATTTTCTAACCTAGGTAAGTAGTTGGGGGCACAAATATTTTTCTACTTGCTTAAAATTTATCTATATTTATTTTTTCATATGGCATACCTCTAAGTGATTCCCATATCCTATTTTTACTCTAGAGAGAAAAGCAAGGATTTGCATGGATCTATGTTACTAAAAAAAATCCTCTTTTACCTTTAGAACACCCACTAAGAGATTATAATTTTCCCCTACCTTGGGATTGTAGCCTTAGAATTAGAGATACAAAAACCCTTACCACATCTAAAATATCAATGATATTGTCTTCACCCTACCATTGACATCATTAGTTCTCTAACTAAACCATCCCCTCACTTCTTGCATTGTGTGGGCAGAATTCCACTGGACCTATTTGATCTCATTAAATGAAACCATGAATTTGGATCTTCTCTAAAGGTATTCAAGGTTGTTTTCAATTTCAACTAAGATAAAGCTAACTTGTGAGGCCATATTGGTGCTCTGTCCATGTTGAGTGAGATGTGAGAGCATGTAGATGGGATATAAAAGAATCTCCATGATCTCTATGGGGCCTTAATTTTATTTAATCCATTCCATAATCATGAGCCTCCCAAATCTTCCATGGTCATTTCCTAGATCAAGATGTTGATGTAGATATTTTATGATATGGACCAAATAACATGGGGATTATGGGTGTGATTTCTTAAAAAAATTAGGGAACCTTCAGAAATTAGAATATGGAATCCATCTCAAATATCCACATAGATAGATGAGGCATAAATATTTAGAGATTTGCTCTTGTCCTCAAATAATTAAAAAAAAAATCAATAGCTCGAGGCTTGATCTCCTAAGAAATATCCCACCCATGCCCACTACCTTACACTTCTCATTTATTTCTAGTGCATGCCTCTAGTCTATGAGTTACTTGGCCAATTAATTAGGAAAATAAACCTCTACATTTACCTCTGAGTTTGAATGATTAAGATCTAAAAAAAAAACCTCCTAGATATCCTTGATACATTCCAAAGTGGGGAAAACAACATGCAATAAAATGGTATTCACAAAAAAATTAGAAACAATAGGAGAAAAAAATTATTATAGAAAGTTTGTGAATAAACTTGTCACATCTTGAGTCCAATGTTTGATTCACACTCTCAATGTTACCCAAACCCATGAAAATAATAACTTTACTGATAAAATCCTCAACTATACCATTATCATGTAAAAAATTACTGTAAGCATTTAGATAAAACCACACCACCAAAATACTTGTGCATGTGAAGAATGGACCAAATATCTATGAGCACTATAAAAGGAAAAAAAATAGCATAAGAATGAAATGCAAAGCTAACAAGAATAAATAAAGGTAACATTTGAGGGAAAAGAAACAATGTTATGCCATTAAGTTAATGTCCAACATTAATTTCCTACCATCAAAGAATCATGCCATTAATTTCCTACCATCTAAGGATCATGCCAATAAAGGATTTTGACAAGATTGACTAGGGGGTTGATCAAGAAATCTTGAAGGTTGAGCTTGAGGCTCTTGGAGGGGAGAGAACACATAAGACTGAACCAAAAGAGCCTATTGACCCTCATAAGAAATCAAAACACTATCTGCATCCTGGATCATGTTTCTCATCATTATTATGTCCTCATTCATACAAGATGCCATTATTCACAATAAAAAAACTCACCATATATTTTTGATCAACTGAAGAGAACTTCTTACCTCTTGTATAACATGGACATAGATGACTGGAGAAAAATTCAAACCCCTACCAATCTCCCTCACCAAATCAATATAAATAGAGAATGCTTTCTTGACTCTTGACCAGGATGTAACAGGGTAAGCCTAGTCTTGATAAGGGGAATTAGAGTACTAATTTAAATGCTAAGGAGGCTGACCTTGGTCATATGCACGGGTGGAAGGAAGATAAATTCTATGATAATTATGAAAACTCCATAAACAAGGTCAAAAAGAGGGACCATGGATAAAAATGATTCTCTTTCACACAATGCCATAGTGCACAACTCACTCAACATAGATACAAGGCAAGAGATAGGCAAAGAAAGTCTCATTTCACCAAGATGTAGTTCTTAAAAATTCTTGACAAGGTCGAGCCTAATCAAGATGAGCATATTTTACAATATATCAAAGAATCCTCTAGTTTCTCTAAAATTTCCAAATTAGAGAGCCAGTCTCTCTGAAATTTCCAAATCAAAGAACCCTTTACAAATGGAAAGAATGGGATAATATAGATAAGGGAAAGAGAGAAGAGGGAGTAAGTTCCAAGACCAATCAATGAGTTTCCACATTTCAAGGTATTCTCCACCACATTTTTGGTCTAATTAGGAATAGTCCATCATGGGCAAGATAGCCCTGATTTGTCTAAATAGCTTCCAAACCATCATTAGTTAAGTAAGCTACACTGGAAGACAAAAATTTGACAAAGGTGGTGATTCATATCTTCGATGGAAATGAATGCCCCCAAATTGATTTCTTAACCACCAGATCCCTATCTTTGATCTTCCACTTGGTCTCATTATGAGGACAAGGCCTTCATATATTTGATCCTATCAGAGCCATGATTATGTCTACATTAAGTGGTTGATCTGGCTATCATATTTATGCTTTGGTGTGATTTTTAATATATATCTTGAACATAGGTCCATTTTAGATTGAAAACCAATCTCATATTATTTTTCCTATAGTCAACATATTAAAATATATATATATATATATATATATATATATATATATATATATATATATATATATATATATATATATATATAGGCTGCATAGCTTTGCTCTTGAACTATATTAGGTTTAAAATAAACCTATCTTTCCTCTAAATCTTATAGGGACCAAGAACTCATTAAATTCATAGGTCTATTTTATGTCAACATCTGCTCCCATCTAAATATCTGAGAATAGGTCCATTTATAGATTGAAAACCAATCTTATTTATTGGTTTCCTACAGTTGATAATGATGACACTCTATTCAATGTTTGGTCCTTATTTTGATGACAAAATGTTGACCCTTGATTTACATTAGGTCCAAATGACCTATTTCATCTTCACAGAGCTCTAATGGTACTGGTTGGTCCTAAAAAATTCACCCCAACTTGACCCTGATCATGCCCAAGATCTACTTCATTTGTATTAGCTTTCCTAGGTCAAAAATCCATCTCCTCAACCTCTATTGAAAGTCCTCTAGGCTCAATCCCATTCATTGGGTATTGAAATTGACTCAGATTATTGACCCATTAAATCAACTTGCTCCATTGATCTTGATCTATATGATTGAGTGAGAGCCATCGATCCTACCCTTGACTTGTCAACTTTATCCAAGATAGTGCCACTTGGTAGTCATATGTTTGCCTTTAATATCTTCTATTAGTCTATCTACTTTACGTGATTACACCATGTGGTGGCTTCTCGAGCTCTTTGACCTTTTGAATCATTTTTATCCATCGATCTCCCTTGGTATAAATGAATGCCAATCGTTGCATATGCTTTAGTTTGAAAATAAATGAATATTTATCATGTCTTAAATTTGATGTCTACATAATCATAATTTGACTTCTATGAGATCATCATTGACATTCATGTGACCATAAAATTTAAACCATAATGGATTTTTGCTTGAGCTTAAAGTTGATGTTTACACGAATGTATCCCATTTTTTGTCTAACTTTGAAGGCTTGGATCTAGAAGTGAAAAGGTCATGGAGGCACCAAATTTGTAGGAGGTGTTCTTGATATTAAAAGTATTATGCCCACTTGATCTGATGATTTCAAGAGATTTCTAAGTGTGTTTAAAAACTATTTAAGTGAGATGACCTATGTGATTTTTAATGATGTTTGTGTTCCTATCAGATCCCTATCATTTACTTTTGCTCAGCATTAAACCTTGAACACTTCCTACCATCTCACTACTTCTTGACATCTTGGAGCAAATGCGCTCTGTTGATCTCCTCAAGATTGCTTGAACTTTATCTAGTGAAAAAATTACTAAGTATGGGGACCATTGCAATCTCTATGAGAAGCCAACTTTGAACCTACATAACTTTTGTTGTGCTTCATCGCATGATCTAAAATTTAGTGTATAACAACTAGGTTAAAAAATGAACAAACCCATGTAACCAATTTTTATTGATAACTTCACGTGTGTGAGATATAACAACATAAAATTAATTAATTTACTTTATTTGAGCTCCTTTACAAATTGGCTAAGTAGGAAAAATTAGCAAATTTTATCTGAGAGGCAAACTTTGGACCTCAATAAAATTTGTTGCACTTAGATGCATGTCCTAAAATTTAGTGCATAATGACTTGGGACTAATGTGATCACCACCATATGACCAAATCTCCCTAACTCATTCATACATGATAATGATAAAGTCAACAAACTACCTACTTAGAATTTCTACCACTAGACCCAAAATGCCTAGATGAACACAATGGAGAACTAGCTGAATACCATGCACTTACATACTCATTCCAAGCACTCTTGACACCCCACCGGGTCTCTATAACTCTATACCTATCCTTTATAAATTGAAAATTTACACTTTAAGTTAACTTAAAGTATTTCAAAATATTTTCAATTTGCATGATCCTTTTGGTCCACTCATTCCATCTAGAGCTTTGCTCAACCTCTTTGATCATTTGACTAATCTGGGACTCTACTTAGCCCTTCAATATGTGCTTGATCCTTTAGGACAAAGTTCTATATGTAGGTAAAAATGGCCAACATATATGGTGACATCCTAGGGTTGTATTCCTGCTATGCAAGAGATTGGTTACCTTGAACTAATCCTTTGGGCACATGGAGTCATAGTCTTTCTCCCAACTAGACTAAAACTGATACAAGGCTTCCCCTTTTCTAGAACCTCTCATAAAACAAAAAGAACAAAGAGAATAAAATAAACAAATTACCCAAGGTACTTGAAGGGAAACATACAACAAAATAAATGTGCACAAGGCACTTAGAGGAAAGCATGGAAGCTACTCTAACATATATACAAGGTTACAATTTATAAGTACTTTCCACCTAGGTCAAATGGAAAATATTTAGCGTCACTCAGTTGTGATAGACCAAGCTATAAAATACATTGATTTTGATAGCTCATGATAGGGGAGATGAGATGCCTGACTGATGACTCTTTTGGCATGCTCTTCAGAGGATGAAATGGGACAAACATGTCTCAAATGTAGACATACTAGTCCATTCCTTCAAGGCTTGATCCAAATTGGAATATAGGGGATCCTATAACTTCCTCATCTGATGGCTCAATTTTTTGCTCTGAATTAAGCATAACACATGATGGCTCCTTGAACTATTGCTTGGTTGACTGTCTAGGCTGAGGTAGAAAATCTCTAAGTCATCCTAAAGGGAAACTTCCTCTTGGTCATCTAAGATAATGCTAACCTAAAAACCATATTTTCTTTGATTTCTTTGAAAGGAGACATATGGTAGTTCATCAATCTACCTAAGAATCAACATTTCATGTTTTTATGACTCTTGATCTGACTATTCTCCTTAATTTTTGAAGACATCAATACCATCTTCAATATATAATTAAAATTGAGATTGGTTAGCCTATATAGCCTAATTTTTAATTACTTATTCATGTTCTAGAGGAGTAATAGGTTGGTTTAGAACCTCTACCTAGTCCATGAAGTCATGGTACAACTACTTCCATACTTCATCTTGATCCTCCTTGTTATCTATTTCTTCTTCTTGCTCACTCATGACCTATTCAACATGGTCATCTAACTGATTGACTATGTCAATTTATACACCTTGGTCATATTCAATTACAACCACACCAAATGGAAGCTCTTGGGACCAATAAAAATCTCTCTTACTCTCAACTGCATTCTAGGTACACACCCTTTCAAATATGAAGGCATCAATATTGCCTTTAGGCTCTAATTCACCAAAACCAAGCTAAGAAGTTTGATCCAAACTTGACTTCTCCCCTTTTTAATGAATTTGAATACATATCATTATCTCTTAATCATAGAAACTTGTTTTGTCCTCTTCAATCTCAATCCTGACTGTAAGCTCCTCCTCTATCTTTTTTCAAATATGTTCTTTCTCCAAAAGGGAGATGGTGGGAGCGTGGAGAAGTTCACCTTGCTTGCAGCTTAGGAGAGTGTCCTTCCATCTAGGAACTTTGAATGGCTCTTGAGGAAAAGAGTGAGAATCTTGGAACTCTTGTATACCAAGCTCATTGAGCTAAGCTATGGTTGCTTGATTTTATTTTAGAACAACTAACTCCTTTTCCAAAAATGATTCTTGGACTTACTTGACCAACACCCCCTCCATCTTCTTTATGCCTTTTTTAACTAATTTCCATGATATAAATGAGTAAGAAACAAACACCTTTTATTCTTTTTAGATGGTTATAGGAGAGGGTGGTCTCATAAGGGAGGGCATGACATAGCCAGGGTAAAATGCTTTGGATAAGATTCATGATGGAATGACTTCATGATCTTGAGTGGAAATGGGTGTAGGGGTAGGAGAGGTCAATATTATTGGATCAAGTTTGATATACTCTTCCTCCCACTACTCAAACACTTTTTCAATGGATAACATCCACCCTTTTAATTCTTTCTTCTTAGCTATGGACAGTCAGTCTCTTCAACTAATACCCATATGTTCCAAAACTCTTGAAATAATTCCTTATCCCATCCATGGTATGAATATGTAATTCTTGTCCAAGTTTAACCCATTCATTAATCTTCATGATTGTTATACCTTGGTCTAATATTGCCTCTCTTAGTTTTGACAAGGATGGATTTTGACAAGATTGACTAGGGGTTGATCAAGAACTCTTGAAAGCTGATCTTGAGGCTCTTCAAGGGGAGAGGACACATAAGGCTAACCCAAAAGAGCCTATTGAACCTCATGATAAATCAAAACACTATCTACATATTGGATCATGTTTCTCATCATTATTATTTCCTCATTCATACAAGATGAGCATTGTTCACCATCACAAACTAACCATCTATTCTTGACCAACTGAAGAGCACTTCTTGCCTCTTGTAGAACATGGAAAAGGATTACTAGAGAAAAATTCAAACCCATACCAATCTCCCTCATCAAATCAATATAAATAGAGAATGTTTTCTTGACTCTTGACAAGTATGTAACAAGGTAAGCCTAGTCTTGACAAGGGGAATTAGAGTACTAATTTAAATGCAAAGGAGCCTAACCTTGGTCATATGCAAGGGTGGAATGAAGATAAAGGACATGATAGGGTTGATAGTCTATTTTAGGGATACTAGGGGGAATACATAAACATTATTTGTTTGATAAGTGTGATGTTGAGGTAGAGAATAAACATACTAATCAAAAGATGATTGATTACACATACCAGATTATGATGATTAGGCACTTAGTTAGGCTGCTTAACCAGTTGATAGATGCTTAGAGTCATCATTGATGTTTGTATAATACCTCCAAATGTTGATATATAGAATAACAACACCAAAAATGCTTCCACTGCTTGGGACCTTGGTCCCACCAAGCATGCCAAAATTGTTACAAACTAAATTTTCACCCTAGCTAAAAAGGAGATTGTTTATGTCCTCTTGCTCAAAACCTATTCCACCATGGGAACAAACCCAAGATGTGGGTCACCTATAGTAGGGTTGGACCTCTGGAGAAGGCTAGATTCCTCTTTGATGCTCACCTAAAACTAATGCTTCATAGGGAAAAGGGTTAGAAGGGGAAAAAGGATCCTAAGAAAGTTAACCAGGTGATGCACCAAATAAAAAAGGGAAAATCCCATAAAATTGAACCCACACTAGATCTATAGAAGAAAATTCTAGCTTACACAACCTCAAGATCAAGTTGACTCCATAAATATTTCATAGAAGAGGTTTAGGAAGCAATGGATGAAAATAAAGAGGAGTTCTAAGACTCATTGAGGGATTACATAAATATAAAAATGAACACTAATCTAGACCTAAAAATATATTTGAAAACTCCATAAACAACATCAAAAAGAGGGACCATGGATGAAAATGATTCTCCTTCACACAATGCCATAGTGCATAACTCACTCTAAATAGATCCAAGGCAAGAGATAAGCAAAGAAAGTCTCATTACACCAAGAGGTAGTTCTTAAAAATGATTGACAAGGTCGAGCCTAATCAAGATGAACATACTTTACGATATCTCAAAGAGTCCTCTAGTTTCTCTAAAATTTCCAAATTAGAGAGCCAATCTCTCTAAAGTTTCCAAATCAGAGAACCCTTTATAAATGAAAAAAATGGGATAATATAGATAAGGGAAATAGAAGAGGGAACACATTATAAGAACAATCAATGAGATACCACCTTTCAAGGGATGCTCCACCATCTTTTTCGTATAATTAAGAATAGTCCATCATGGACAGGATAGCCCTAATTTGTCCAAATAGCCTTTGAATCATCATTGATTGAGCAAGATACACTAGAAGATGAGAATTTTTGAAAGGTGGAGAATCATGTTTTTGATGGAAATGAATGCCCCCAACTACTTTCTTAACCCCCAGATCCCTTTCTTTGATCTTCCACTTGGTCTCATTATGAGGACAAGGCATTCATATCTTTTATCCTATTAGTGCCATGATTATGTATAATTTAAGTAGCTAATCTAACTATCATATTTATTCCTTGGTGTGATTTTTACTATAGATCCTAAACATAGGTCCATTTTAGATTGAAAACCAATCTCATATTGGTTTTCCTATAGTCAACATATTAATAAAAAACTTATACACTACATATCTTTACTCCTAAACTGTATTAGGTTTAAAATAAACCTATCCTGCCTCTAAACCTTGTAGGGACCAAGAACTCATTAAATACATAGGTCTCTTTTATGTCAACATTTGCTCCATATAAATATCTAAGCATAGGTCATTTTATAGATTGGAAACCAATACTATTTATTGGTTTCCTATAATTGATACTAACAACACTCTACTCAATGCCAAGTCCTTATTTTGATGACAAAATGTCAACCCTTGATTTGCATTAGGTTCAAAGGACCTATTTCATCTTCATAGAGATCTAATGGTATTTTTTGTCCCTAAAAAATTGACCTCGACTCAAACTAGCTCAAGCTTTGATTCCTTTGTATTAGCTTGCCTAAGTCAAAAATCTATCTCCTTGACCTCTATCAAAAGTCTTCTAGGCTTGATCCTATTTATTGGCTATCAAAATTGACTCAAATTATTGACCCATGGAGTCATTCCCTTTGTTGATCATGATCTATATGATTGAGTGAGAACCATCGATCCTAGCCTTGACTTGTCAGCTTTATCCAAGATGGTGCCACTTGGCAGTCTTAAATTTTCCTTCAAGATTTATTGTCAGTCAATCTACTTTATGCACTTATGCCATGTGGTGGCTTCTCGAGCTCCTTGACCTTTTGACTCATCTTGCTTTGTCGATCTCCCTTGGTATAAATGAATTCCAATCATTAGATCTACTTTGGTTTGAAAACAAATGGATAATTATCAGGTATTAAATTTGACATTCACACGACCATCATTTGACATCTGTGAGACTGCCATTGACATTCACACAACCATCAAATTTAAACCATTGTGGATTTTTACGTGAGCTTAAAGTTGACATATATGTAAACATCTCCCATTTTTTAGCAAATTTTGAAGGCTTGGATCTATAAGCAAAAATTCATGGAGGAACCAAATTTGTAAAAAGTGTTCTTTATATTAAAAGGATTGTGCCCATTTTATCTGCTAGTTCTAAGAGCTTTCTAAGTGCATTTACAAAATGTTCAAGTGAGCTAACTTATGTGCTTTTGCATGATGTTTGTGTACTTATCAGATCCTTATATTGTACTTATGATCAATGTTAAACCTCAAACACTTCCTACCATCTCACTACTTCCTAACATCTTGGAGCAAATGCACTCCATCGATCTCCTCAAGAGTTGCTCAAACTTTACCTAGTGAAAAAATGACTATGGGGACCATTGCAATCTGTATGAGAAGCCAAATTTGAACCTACATAACTTTTGTCATGATCTAGAATTTAGTGCATAGTAACCACTTTCTCTTGACACCTTCACATGTGTGAGATATAGCATCATCAAATTGCTTACTCAATCTATTTGAACTCCTTTGCAAATTGGCTAAGTATGGAAACTTAGTGAATTTTGTGTGAGAGGCCAACTTTGGACCTTAATAAATTTTACTACACTTAGATGCATGTCTTAAAATTTAACACGTAGCAACTTGGGACTAATGTGATCACCACCATATGACCAAATCTCCCTGACTCATCCATACATGAAAATGATAACGTCAACAAACTGCCTACTCAAAATTTCTGCCACTAGACCCAAAATGTCTAGATGAACACAATGAATAACTAGATGAATACCATGCACTTCCATAATCATTCTAAGCACTCTTTACACCCCATAGTGTCTCTACAACTCTAGACTTCTCCTTTATAAATGGAAAATTTATACTTTAAGTTAACTTAAAGTGTTTCAAAAGCTTAGAAAGCTGCATGATCCTTTTAGTCCACTCATTCCATCTAAAATTTTTCTCAAGATCTTTGATCATTTGACTAATCTGGGAATTTTATCATCCATTCAATCTATGTTTGATCCTTTAGGACAAAGTTATGTATGTAGGCCAAAATTGGCCAATAGTTACATTATCTCTAGGCCTACTATGTCCAAAAACACATTAGATTTTAAATTTGATCAATTTGTTGAATGATAAATTTCAATATTTGAGAACACTTTGAGATTTTATATGACATTAAAAATGAGGTATTAAAACCATTTTGCCTCCAAACATAAATAGGAGAAATAAATATTTTAAGAAAAAATATTTAATTCTTGAGATGGATAAATAGAATTATTGAGCTTCCAAATCAAGGTGCTTCTTTTGGTCATTACATTGATTACCAAAATAGAATGACCTTCCAATTCTAACTTATTGATTACATGAGATCAAGTCAAATAAAGGTATTACACTAGGGCTTGGGACTTAGCATCATTGTTTGAGAAAATGAGAAGGAAGACGATGCAACCAAATAATCACCTTAATATAAGCAAGGGATGCATCCCAATCATGTTATTCTTAGGTTATCCCAACAAACACCATAATATTAAATTTAATCCACCATTATTTTAGAGAAATCCACCACAAAAGTGGTTTTAAATACATTTCAATATTACCAATGAATAAGGGTGACTCTAATCAAAGGGTAGTTTCAAATAAAAATCTTATCACTTCAACCAAGTTTTTGTCTAATTTTATTAAGTTTTTTTTAAAATAATTTTGAAATAGTAATTTTTATGTGTTGAACCAACCTATCATAAATTATAATTGAATTATATATATTATTATGTTCCTTCAAATCCAAATATTATACATTTATATAAAAGGTGTAACAACACATAAGGAGGAGACCACTTAAGAGAAAGGAACATGCTAATCTTGGAGTAAGGCCATGATAGAAAGGAAGGGCAGAGAAAGAAAGAGATTGTTGAGAATATTAAAATTTTATATTTTATAAATTATACAATAAAAGAGAAGATGTTGTGAAATATCATTTGAAACCTTGAAAAACTCACATAAAATTGTCAAAATATAATTTTATGTTGAGTTCCCAACCACATAAAATCAGTAGCTTATGAAATCAAGAGGTTGGACTAAATTCTATGGTAAGAATATTATATAACTAAGGGAAGAAAAGTATATAAGAGTCCATATATATATTTGACACATGACATCAAGTTGGATAATGATTCTAACAAAGGGAGTATTATTAGGTGCTTTTTGAAATATGCCCAACTCGAAGTAGAGAGCACATGGTATTGATTTGATCTGCGTGGGTATAAAAAAGCTCCAATATTTACAATAGAGGGAATAAAATCCATTAAATATTATTTAAAAAATATGGTTCTCCAATTTGACTCTCCATCTCATAGAGGCCATCACTATGAGTGTTATGGGATGGAATCCTAGCCAAGATTCTTCCTAAAATACCATTTTTGACTCTAAGCTTACTTGCCATGTTATTTATGAGGAAAAAATAGAATGGAAAAAGGAAAATAAATTAAAAATATGGGAATCAAGGAGAAGAATATAGGCTAGGAATACACACTCTTTTAAAATTAAATACTAGCCAAGAATCTTCCCAAAATTCCACTTTTGACTTTAGGCTTACTTTCCATGTTATTAGTTATGGGGAAAAAATAGAATGAGACAATGAGATGAAATTCAAATATGGGAACCAAGAAGAAGAATATAGGTTGTGAAGATGCACTATTTGTGGGTGGAATATATGTACATTTCTCATTCAGTCTTGCTTGAAATATAATATGAATCCTTGTACATGCACTAGACTAGTTTGAACGCTAGGGCTAAGTTGTTTGATCTTAATGTTTTTCAAATTGACCTTACTCATTCGAAGAATAAAGATTATATTTTGAGAATGAAAATAAATCATATCAATAAATTTTGGAGAATTAATTTTAAGAGTATTCAATTCTTAAATAATCTAATCTATTTCCATTTCCAATAGAATAATTGTGAATCAAACTTCTAAGTAAGCTTTAATGACTCAATTTTCCTTATTATCCATGGAATGAAATGAATACCCAAATACTTAATAGATAAAGAGTTGATGGAAAATAACAATAAATATACTAGATTATATTGAATATGAGGTAGAGAGATAAAAATAATACACATGATTTCACCTCATAATTTATCGAACCTAAAACTTAAGAATAGGCATCCATAATTCTCTTAAATGTTTTATCCTTGTGGTGATAGAAATGCCCATCAAAATAGTGTCATCTATGAATAAAATGTGAGAAATAGAAAGGAATCCTTCTCCCATAATAAGACCAATCAAAATCCCATCCCATGGAGGCTATTTTATTAGGATGATATTTTAATCACAATGAAAAATTATCCCGGTGTGGACTTTTTGTCCTCCACAAGTGTTTTTATGATATTTTAAAATTTTTATGAATATTATAAAATCATGTTTTAATATTTATTTATTCATTCATTATTTCTTGGTTATCATCTCCATATGAAAGTTACATTTAAGAAATAGAAAATAAAAGGATTATTTTATTGTTTATATCCTTGTATATGCTTATCAACCTCTCACATGTACCTATAGGTGATGTTGTCAATTATATAAAATTTATATTAAAAAATTGATGGTATGTAAACTTACTTGGGACATAAAATGGTATGCACTTTAAATATATAACCTCATCAAATTATAGGCATGAGTGTAATGCTTCATCCCTATTAATGTTTTGTGCACTTTACGGTGGGTGTCCATTGCCTCACATTGGGGTTTGGCATTGTGGCCCACATGTTGGAACAAATAGATAAAGTCTTAATGAAAAATAAATTGTGTTCAACTTCTATGCTAAATGTGTGATTTTGATAAATGCATAAAAAAACTAGTCAACCATCTAACTAAATAAATATTGAATGGTGTGATTGTATTTATTGTAAAGGGGTAATTATTCTATCTTTCATGAATGTATTCTAGAACTATCTCTAAGTAGTATTGAATGGCATGGTTGTATTCATTGTAAAGGGGTAATTATTCTGTCTTTCATGAATGCATTTTAGAAATCTCTCTAGGTAGTATTTCAAGAAAGTTTCTCTTGAATTATTATGGTTATAATATATAATTTATGTGAATATTGATAAACATTTATCGTTACATATTTTTATTTCCATAAGTAGAGGTAGAGGAGATAAAAATTATTCAATCCTAATTGGCCACACCTATCCATAGTTGACATTGGATGTTGTGATCCAAATATTAAATCTAAGAGAGGTATGTTTAGATAATTATTTATGTCAATGTTGATTCAAACAATAAAACCTTTTTTGTATTATTTTTTAATATTCCCTAATTTATAGTTTTATTATTGCTACAATTTCAAAGATCTATATGGTGCATATTTTGACCTTAAAGGTCACAATTAATAATATTTGTTTTTTTACATCTATGAAATATTGAAATTAAAGTATACATGTTTATATTATTTACTTTTACAAATATATACAATCAAACATGTATGTGAATTACAACCCATATTCTCACTCATAATAAAATTTTAGACATTAGAAGAATAAATTTCTATGTAGGAAAAGTGTGAAATAATACATTATGACTAAGTTATTTGTTAGATGGGCTTTAAATTTTAAATAATTATAATATAATCAAAATGATATTCTCCAATAGGGCCATGAGTGCTTGTGGGCCCTTTGAAGACATTCATATAAAATGGACATGGTCAAATTATATGCTATAGTAGAGAATATTTGGTAACAAATTAATTAGATTTAACCACAATTATTGGAGTTGGCAAGGTTAAAAAGACCCTAAAAAATATCTTATTTCAATTTTTTCCATTACCTTGTTTGTTTTGGGTACACAAAATTCAAATCTGATGGAAAAATCAAACCTTAAACCTAATCTATACTAATTTCAGCCCTACACCAACATCACCAACATCAAAAACCACATCAATGCCAATGCCAATTGTCTACTACATCAGATAATTACAATTCCATCATTTCACTATAAATTTATAATTTCACCTTTGTACACTTAAATACAATATGAATATTCTACCTTTCCTATATTTTCCTCCAAATATATCCTCATATCTCAATCAATACTATTAGAACATTGAATGCCTATGAAACAAGAGTAAAATAATTAGTGAATTCCTACTCATGATACCTCCATTTTCCTTCCTACACACCTTGCACTCTTTGGGTTAATTTTGTTTAATGTTTAGCAGTCAACATAAAGTTTCCTATTAGTAAACATGGAGTTTCCACATCCACGCATTAGGAAAATATCAACAACATTTAACCAAGATTCCATCAAAAGTGATTTCTAATCATGATGGCTTATAATTTTTCTTAATTTTTTTTTTTTTAACATGTATTTCCACACTATTCATACACCTAAGAGCCCAAATGAAACCGTGAATTGGGACCTTGATCAATAATTATGCATCATTAGTCCAAAATATAGTGAGAAAAATTCCTCTACATCATTGTGCATAGTTATCATATGAGGCACATGTCTCCATTAGATGTGCCTTTCTAAGTTTTCATGGGTTATTACATAATCTTATAAATTACTTCTTTTAACCTTACACATCACATAATCACAAGTAGCATGAAAATTCTACTTATTTATTGCATAATTAAATGCAAGATATGCCAAAAAGAAGGGCATTCTTTTTAACCCAAAGAAAATTATAAATATTTACTCAGGCTCATACTTGGGTCTTTTGAATTTATGTTCATACATATAAGTGTGTCATGGAGTTAATATTTTTCATATTTTAATATTTACCACTGTAAGTGATACAAGTGGACATCCATTAGACATGACATTTTCCCACCCACATGTGATAAGTAGGAATAAAAATGGGTATATAATATGTTATGGAAATAAAGGTACTTTGGATATACCCTTAATAATAAGGGTGTAGACATCTAAATTTGGAACAATACCTTTTCTCCCATTTTCTTATCCCTAATTTACCTTATTTGGAAAACTTGTACATTTAACCCTATTTTTAGGATAATTTCAATCCCACAAAGGTATACACTTGGTCCATTAAGCATAAAATCACCTTAACACTTATAAAAATGGTACCCATTAACACATTTGGACTATTATCACTATCATCTAGCTCTATCTTGAAAATAGAGTTCAAGTCTTATCTAGGATAGACATGTGGACTATAGGGTCCATTTTGGACAAACCTAAACAATGTATAATTTTTTCAACTTTAGTTGTGTGGATCCATTTGTAATTTATTATTGATCATGTACCTTTAACTCAACCTTTCTACATTTCCATAGCTAGTGTGCAAAAATTATCCTAGATTAGACTATATATACAAGTTCTTTTCAATCTATTTAATAATCTATAAGTTAGAGAGAAAAAGAGAGATACACATATCAAAGGTCAAGGTTCCACACACTCATAGAAACATGTGGAGATATGATTTTGTGCATGTGGGATGTATAGTTTGCAATGCTTCCTCTATGGTTACTTGACTCCTTTACTTTTGTTTATTTTTGGAGTGTCAAGCTATGTCAAAGGGGATATTCATACATTCTACACATTCTACTTGATAAATCTATGAAATGAAGGCATATGCATAACATGAAGACAATAATACATAGGTGAAAGAAATATCAACATGTGAAGCTATAGTAAGACAGACATGACACTAACATGACTATCATAGATGGATCTATACATGGTGTACCCACATAGGGGATGAGTTTGTCTAGGAACATAATATAGTTTCTAGATTTTAGGAGTATGTTGTATATAATTAAAATAATAAGTTTAAAAAATTAGATTTACAAAACAATAATAAGGTGTGATCTTTTTTTTCCCTTTGTCATTTAGATTACTTAACATAGTTTTCATTGTGGCATTTGGAGTTATTTCTATTTGTAGCTTGTTAGCTAGACATGATTTTTTTTACTTTCATTCACATATTCTTAGATATATGTAATAACAATTTGTTTATTCCTTATTTTTTATAAACCTATAATTAGTACAAACATAAATGGTGAACCCTGAATCTTTCACACATTCAACCTAGGGTTTCTACAAATCTTCTCTTCCTTAAGGATTTTTTTATTTTTCATATTCATATCCTAGCACGTTTATTCATTATTTCAACCCTATACCTTTCTATGTACATTTATCATCATAGTACACATTAAAAAAATGGATAAAAACATAATTAGTGATAATATTGATGAACATTTAAAAATAATTATACTTTCAAACCGTAATTTCATTTATGAAATGATGCATAACACTGATAAGGTCATGAATGAAAAAATGTCTCATATAAACTCTCATAGGGTATGTGGATCTAAATCATCAAGGATTTGAAACACATGTTTCACTCATATGTCTATAAAAAATATTTTTCCTACCTCCATTATCAATGGTGTACCAGGTTCCAACCTTGAACAAGCCTATCGAGAGTTCAACCATTTATATACATGACCTAAAGACTATATTATGTTCCATAAATAAATTATAAAAATAAATCTATTCAAGTTAATTGAAGTTAGTATTTCACAATCACATCATAATTCCTTAGAAAAGGGTAATACTTACCAAGAAATACAACCTCTTAACGATGTTTTAGAAACAAAAAAGTTCACAACTATTGACCAATATCAATACTTTTACAATGATCATTTACCATTTGATGAGACACGAATAGGGTGTCCATATGACCTTAGTTTCATAATTTAATGCCTAAAAAAGGCATATCATAGGCTTAATTGATACATATTTACTGTGACATAGTGTTTTACATAACTTTCTTATTCATTGTGTTTCTCCTTAAATGTTCCTTCATTCTAGCATTTAGTTTTTCAAAATTGAAAAATATAAAAACATTTATGAAATAAAAGAATACATTTTTTTTTGCGTTTATATTAGTTATATGATATACATCATTCCTTTTTAAACACATTAGACAATTTTACATGTCCATGTTTTCACACTTACTTCTAATGGTAAACTTTAATTTAGGCAAGGGGAAGGACAATTTGACTAGATATGTTTATGGTTAAATTTGTGCCTCTCCTTTATTTATTTGATAATTACATAGTAACATAATTTTAAGCACTCAAATTTTATATATATGGAGCCACTTTTTATTATATCCTATTTTGATTGAGTATTTACATAAGGTATACATACTTTAATCATTCATAATTATCTATTTATGTTATCTTAGCATATTATTACATTGGATGAGTAAATTTTATATCTTGGAATCAAAATTTTATACATTACCACATTTAAATCTATCACTATGATTTGGGTCTCTTTATTGAGCATGATTTCATTCCTCTATATTTTAAAATTCACATGGCACTTGCCTTATATTTGCATTGACATTATTATAGCCACTTGTTTCATGTCATTTGTTATGTTTCACTGGCTTTGACCAATTGATTGTTAATCCCATTATTAACAATTACATTACTCTTACCAATGATGATAAAATATGTATTAGGGACTTGTGTCATAACATGCATTAAGTTTTGAGGGAATCCATAGGTGATTAAAATCCTCATCTTCTCATTCTTCTAGTTTTACGAGCCTTGCTCCTTTTTCTTTCTTGGTGTTCCCTATGCCTTTTTGTGTTAGATTACTTTTCTTCTACTCTCATATAATAAAAATAAATAAAAATGATATGGTTTCATACATGATCATTTTTATTTGAATATGAGGGAATCATATCCAAGCACACTCTTTATCAATTACATGTATATACACATATTTGCATATGGGGGCATCACACCGTCGCATGTTTTTCATTAACATATTATAATTTTATTTGAGCATGAATTTATCATAATATTCCCATGGGATAATAATGCCCATAATAAATCCTATGATATTGATCATACTTATATCACATTTGCAATCCATATTACTCACATGCCTTGCCTTACTACATTAGATGGGCTTTCACATATGTAGCACTATTTACATCTTGACATTGCTTATTGTCATACACATTTGGCTTGACTAAATATTTCATATTTGTGGACATGAAGAATATTTTTCTATGGGGGAATTTTAACCACACATTTTTTAATATACTCGGCCATTTCATGGTTCCAAATTTAGAATAAAGATCTTACATGTACATTGATATATGATTGGTTAGCACCAATTATTCATTTATTTCCATATATTTCTATCCTTGAGAATTTTTAAATTGGGGGTTTGGAATCTTTTCCATTTACAAAATTATCCTTAATTTATGATTCAATTTTTATTTAGCCTTGCCATGTAGTCAACTATATCGTGCATTATTGCATTTAGATTTTATCATACATTCTGGAACCTATATTACAAATTTTATTGCACTATTACATTGATACATCATGATTCTTGGTAAAATATTCATGAAATTAATCACTATATGCTTATTATTATTTATACCTACATATCTCAAATAGTGGCCAAAACTTATCAACATTAGAAAAAATTAAAGTTTAAGAACACTAGAAAATTTTAAAAAATCAAAAACATTGCTTTGTACATGTTACATGTCTACCTATGCTATACATTTTCATTATACATGGTTTACACATATGATTTTCATCGTATTTTATTAAGTGGATGTTATGTAGATTCATAGGTTATATGATACTGGATTTCATGTGCCCACATTTTGAAGGGAAATTTACATAGAAAACATGTCTTAGCTTGGGGGCATTACAATTTCAATAGACTTTTAATAAAGTGATATATATCCTTGCTTGTCCTTTATCATTTTTAGATATATTACATATATTACTACATCTTTTGTTAGTATCTATATATTATATCACATGGATGTTCTACATTATAATTATCACATAGTTACATTATCTACTACATGTGAATAATTACTTACACATATACATAAGTTTTCTTGTTTGTGCATCTTTGTCCATAATTTTTCTTGTGTGTCATCTCACTATCTTGTCTTTTCACTATCTTGGGTGTGGTCACTAACATTGTGTGGTCCTAGCTTGAGTGTAATCTATTAAGGAATGTGATTGTAACCATTATATAATCATGCATATTCCTATTTAATTGTGATATGCCTATGTTGAAATGGTTTGTAACATGCATCTATGGGGGCATGTTGTTTTTATGTGTTCTTATTGCTTTATACAACCAAACTAGGGGTGTGGTAGTGACATTTGGGGGCATAAATCTTGTTTCCTAGTTTAATTTTCCAAAAGGGTTATCATGCCCCAATCTATTGTGTTTGAAATGTTACTATATTTTATAGGCCATATTTTAATTTAGATGATTTTGAGTGGCATAGTTATATGTTAATAAAAATTTCAAAATATGCTAAACTTTCCAAAACATTACAATTGTGGAAACTTTTCAAATTTCATATGTTTATAGGATTTTAACATGCTTCAGATAAATTATTTTTCTTAACATATGAGGCACTAAACCTTTCTCTTTTGATATGAGTTAATTTAACTCATGATATTCATCCCTCACCTCAAATGGGGTAATATATCAAGCTATTTTCATTTTTTTAAAGATGGCTGATGAGATATAGAAATGGCACTCATTATGCATATTATTAGCCTAAAAACACCTTCCATTTGGATACTATTTTATCTCTCACCCATGATTTTATCCTCACTGCTATAAAATACATCCATGTTGCATTTATCCGTTCTTATGATTTAAAGTCTAATAAATATATAAAATAATATGATTTAAGGGTTTGTCATTTGGTATTATTAACGGTGAATGGAAAGTGAAAAATGTTAATAAATATTCTTGAAAAATGTTTCATACCCATAAATATAGAATATAATACAACCATAAAAAATAACTATGTTTATCCACAATAATTGACTATGTTCGCTCACAATAATTCACTGTGTTCACTCACAACAACTAACTGCATCAACATGTGGCAATAATTGTAGTTGAACATTTCTAACTGTGTTGGTTAGTTGATAGTTTAAGCTAAAATTATTCCACTATTTATTAGGAATAAATGGTTTCTTGACATAAGGGATGGAATGATTGACTCCAAAAAATATTTTGATTATTATTCATTGGACCACTTCATGTCTAATTCACTTACATAACTACAACATATTTATTTTGACATAATTCTATATTATTTTCCTTTCTTATATTTCCAGATTTGTAATGATTTTATTATCATAACATTTTAGATTTCAGGATCTATCTTCTCAATTTATGAGATAAGATACTTACCATATGATAGTTCAATAGTTTAGTTTAGAGAGAGTGCATAAATAAGTCTAATCCAAAAGTTGATTGTAATCAGAGTGTTGTAATCATACATGAAGCAATTCCTTCATTTATATTATATAGTTAATATTAATTACATTAAATTAATTATATTTTAAATAGGGGAGGGATTCAAGATCTAGTACAAAAGTGGTAGGGATCACTCATAAGGATTAAGTGGTGAATATTCACATCAGTTAGTTTGTTGTTTTGTGTTGTGTGAGCATTTATTTAATTATATGTGAGCATTTATTTCTTGCAAGTTTATTTAAGTGTGTGAAATTTTAGTTCTGTGTGTGTACCTTTTAATTTTTTGTGTGAGAAGCTTCCAAGTTAGAGTAACATTTAATTTCTTGTCATTTTATTTAACAAGGTGTGTTTACTTTTAGCAAGGCATGTTTCCTTTCAATGCAATACTTTTACCTTTTGTAGAGAGTGAGTATATTTCATCACAAGTGTGGGTTAATTTTTGTTTCAATTTATTATACGCAATATTACAAACTCTACTGATCAAGATTATTACTACTACACATATAGTGCTAACCCTTTTCCAAAATATATGTACTTGGATATGAAATTTAAATGTATTCACCTAAAATTGAAATGAAATAAAGAAATATATTTACTTCCTTGATCAAGAAGTGTATTGAGGATTGGTGACTCCCAGAGAAGTGTTTGGATATATTTCAAACACTTGTTGAAATTATAGGATATGGAAATTGGGTTTTGAGGACTCCTAAAGAAGTGTTGGATATGTTTCAACACCTATCAAAAGTATTGATGTTGCAACATTTTAGACGATACCAAACAAGTGTATTTGTTCTTGTGTTCTCCTTTAAAAATCAAAATCAAAACAACACCTGAACATTTATATACATGTAACATTTTCCATTTGTTGTAACCATATCAACTATATGGTTGTTATGATTATTTTACACCTAAGAGATATAAAATAGGTAAAACTATTCACTAATTATGATTACAAAAATAATGAAAATAAACATAATGATCTATATTGAAAGGGGCTAATATATATTAAAACCAACTGATTCAATATTTAATAGACAAGGATGATATAATTAACTAATTTTGACTATCTATGACTCACAAAAGATGTCAGATGTGCCTCTTTAAATTCTTAGGTTTGAAATAAATACTAAAAAACTTTTTGGATGCTACCAATAAGGTCAGATGCATAATGGTAACCAAAATTATTAGGGTTTATCATTAGTGTCTTTGCATATAGTAGGGGTTTGTAACTTATAATATCCTTATACATGCACATGTAATTTTTTTCTATATGTGATAAATATTTGATCATGTGAGATGATACCTAATTTTTGTCTAAAATATTAATTTTTATTGATCAACCTCTAGACACCTTAAAAATGGGTTAGTACTTTGGGTTGGATAGCCCCCACCACTGCCCACTAAATGGTTGAAAAATTATAGTAACTATCCCACTTAATTGGGCATGTGAAAAATAATGAACAATCCATAATGTAATCTCAAATTTTACCTTTGAAATTTGGCACCATGAAACTTTGATTTTTTTGTATCCATATTTTTCTCTATGGACTACTTTAATATTGCTCTTTGAAGATTTGAGATATGTATATACCTTTGTAATAAATTTCCAAGAGAGTGAGAAATGGTTTAATGTATTTTTAGGTGATTTGTGTAGACACTCATATTTGGTATTATACACTTGATGATATGTAATTTGACTAATCCTTACTATGTTGGGCTTATGCATACATAACTAACTCTTGCTCAGACTCTTTCTTAATGCTTCACTCATCTATGGGCATGACCTTCTTGAATTTCCATTATTGATACACATAATATTCATAGTCTTTTCTTGAATAGATTAAAATAATTATCAAATTATTTATTGACCTCAAATCATTGTTACTACTTTTTAGACAAGTCTGCACCTCCTTAGACTATTCCACCCTATAGATCCATCCACTTAGGCATTACTCATTCAAGTTCCCTTTGAAAACTAGTTTCCCAAATTAAATTTTTTCTTATGGATCAGCCTATACATTTCACATGTCAATTCAAATGGAATTTAAATAGATAGATATATATGCAAATCAAATCTAATCCTATTCCTATCTAGAATTCATCTAAAAATGACTTAAAAATTGTACTACACATTGGGAGGAAGTTCATGTTTACCCTTAGAATTAATTAAGCAAAGTAAATTAACTCTAAATTATTTTAAAGTTGAAATATGATCTAGGAAGATAAATAAGATAGCCTACTATAAAAATATAGTGATATATAGAATTTATAGAATTTGTAAATTCCTAAATATAGAAACAAGGGTTAAGGTTCGAAATATATCCTTGCAAAATGATTTATTCAATATGTATTATTCATTATCTATCTATGATTGTATAAAAAAACCACATTAAAACCCTAAAAACATAGTGTTAATTTAAAACAATGCCTTAATTTATTATAGGACAAGTGTGCAGTAGCTAGCTAGGGTTGTAATGCACCCTTGTCTACTAGTGCAACTTTGTCTGTGTTGATTGTACGTTGGATATATAGAAATTTGAGTTGATTCACCTCTATTAGAATATTGTTTGATTTTGTGTAGAGTATATTTGTGTGTAGATCACTTGTAAAATAAAAACCCTAGATTGTACAAAGACACAAATAAGATCAAGTGCAAAGTGATAAAAAGTGGGGAAGTGTGATATCAATTTATCCTTAGAATACCCATTGTTGACTAAGTGTTGCCTATATAAGCTAAATGGACCTCAAGATGATATTGTTCTCCTTATGGAGAAGATCATATAGATGCAATTAATGAAATTAGAAAATTTGATTAAAATGCTTGATAAAGGATGGCCTCAACCTATAATAAAAAATGTTAACTTGGCCAATGCTTGTATTACTATAGTAGAATTATAGTAGGGCTCTTTACTGAATATATATATGCTTTTGAAAATTTTCTTTGCAAGAGAGTGTTACATAGAGTAACTGGGGGTTTCAAGTGATACACTTGATGTGTTATTATAGTAGAATGTTTGAATTGTTTATAATAATTGACCTATTGTCATGCATGGGAGATCTATTAAGAAGCATGTCATTTTGAAAAACTAGTCATTAGAGAATGGGAGACAAGACTGCACTAGTGGACATGTGTGTAATGTGTCCCTATCTACCTAGTGTGCACTTGTATAGAATGGACATAGGCTTCTGAAAATAGAATGATAATGAAGTATCTATTGATTAGGGATGAATAGGAATAAATTAGGGAAGTCTAGAAGATGATTTTGGTATTTACAAGACTTTGAAGGCTTTCATATAGATAAATGGTTATTGGAATGGTGAGTTGGAAAAACAAGGTAAATATATCAAAGAAAAACATTTTCAATTATTTATTGATTAGTTTTTGTTGTTTACATTTTCCCCCCATTTATTCTAGTGATGCATAAATTATTAGAGTAAAGGAAATGTAATACTTGAGTGTGTATACAACTTTATCTTTGTCATGGAGATGTGCATGACCCATTATTGAGGCATGTGAAGAATTGATGAATTGAGAGTGATAAATTATCAATTTGAATAATCAGTGTAGAATATTTATTTAGAAAGATGTATGTTCAAAACCTCATAGAGTACTTTGTAATGTGTGAAGAGACAGGAACCAACAAAGTGGTTTGCTATAGTGCAACCAAACATTGAGCATCACTAAGCTCTCATGTGACCCACTTATTGAACTGAAAGAGAAGGGTGGGAACCATTACATGGATTGATAAAATGAAACCAAGACATGGATCATCACTAAGCTTAAATAAGGTTCACTTGCAAAAGATGAATCACACAGTGTAGGCAGATCTAGATTTAAACTGTAAATTCTTGAAACTTGAAACTTGATTTTTGAAAAAAGATAAAATATAAGTTTTGAAAAGTAGTAGCTTAGTCATGAATGAATATCATTCCCCATATACTATATATAGTTCCAAATGATCTTCTGAAAACTTTTTGAAGTCTTGTAATTGTCTTCACACAAGTGTGTCTATCTTAACTAGCTAATGAGTGGAGTGCATAAGCAAGCTGAATGCCCCCATATTAATTAAAAATTATGATTTTTGCACATGGTAAGTTAAAATATGTTAAAATTTAATTGTTTTAAAACCCCATTATGATTTTCCCCCTTTTAGATGAGGGAAATTACCTACAAATAAGTTGTCTCAAAAGAAAAACTAAGAGTATTTGTGAAAGATAGATAAACATGTATTAACATTTTCATATATTGAAATTGTATTGAAATCTTATGGATGTAACATTTAATAATTTGAAGAGTTTGTATATTTTCTTTGCATCATGTAAACTTTATATAACAATGTATTAGTAAATGAATCATGTAAAGTAACTTGTGATTATTGTATATAGATTGTAAACATAGTATATTAATTTTTTTTGAATCATTGAAACACATATATAGTATGTGCATGAAATGTATCATGAAACCATATATATATATATATATATATATATATATATATATATAAAATTAAATACATAGTAATTCATGATAAATATCATGGCACCATAGTATCCAAATAGCAAACATGTAAGCAAAATCACATAATTGTCATGTAAGAAGGCCTAAAGGACACATACAAGGGACATGTAAAAAGTCACAAAGAGTATAAAAAGTTTGCATATATGTCACACATTGAGCACAAATTCTGAATACAAGGGACATGAAAATGTCACAAAATCATGTAAGGGAAAAGGCCACACACATAAGGCATGGTTGTGCCATACAAGAAAGGTGTATGTCAAACATACACAATACCAAGGGATGCATACAATAAGCAAAAAAAATTTAATCATGTTATGAAACTGAAATAAGAATATGATAACAACATTTAAAAAATAAATCTAGAGTAGTTTAAGCATATGTATCTATGTTTCAATTTAGCAAGTAGCATATTCACCAAAACATATGTGAGGATAGAATGAAATATTTAATCATTTATTTTAGTTTATAAATTAACATGGAAAAATATGTTGTGGATAAATACATGTAAGGTGTTCATACCAAACAATGCGATGCGCCTACCTAAGTGAGACTATTGGGTGAACGTCTTGGCTAGCATTGATCCATGTAAAAGTGTGCCTTAGCTTGAAACTTGACTACTATTTGAATGTGTATTCTATTATATGTGATAAAATTATGTAATAAGTCCCTATTAATATTTTGAAATTGAAAATAGAGAGAAAGATGCACAAGGATAGGGGCATAGTTGGATATAGGTGTGTAGTGAGCTATTGTATTTCTATTGTGACTATGTCTAGATTAACTGTATATAAAAATTTCTAATCAGTAGAGCTTTTTCTATGTATGAAGATTGCTTGTTACAATGAAATTTGTGCTATTGCACACTTAGATACCTTGTGACAAACATTATATATTGAAAATATGATATTTACTAAAATATAAAGATAAATGACTTAAGAAAAGACATATCCAACAACATGAAAATATGCATACAGTTTTTGATTTTTGATTTTCTACAAATATTCTAAATTATTTGGTAGTTTTTAACATAGATGAATGTTTTTGTATTTTTTAATATTTGAAAATAAAGAAGCATACATAATTTAAATATTGACACAAACAATAAAATAAATATAAATAATCATGGTTACAGAAGTAGAAGAAGGGGGGGGGGGAAGAGAATGGGGTTGAAGCAAATAAGGGAGAAAGTGCCCCAAAATAAAAGTAGAGCCAAGGGCTAGAAGAAGTAGGTTTATAAGAACAATAAAAAAATAGAGAAAATAATCTATGTATAAGTACGTACTATGAAAGTATACATAACCAATTACTTGAGTACAATAAACCTCCCATAGAGTTTTTGCAAAAAGAGTGTAATCATATTCCTTAGATTTCGATAAACCACCTAATTGAATAGGCAATAACTATGCCAAAATTTCTAATTCATGTGCCATATTTTTAGAATATCTTTAAAATGAGGTATGATTATTGGTTTGTTGAGTTATTTTAACTATATTGTCTTTGTAAATTATAACCTTTGCATTATCTTGCTGAAATTTAAGTGAATCATAATGAGTAGTGAGTGTTGCATTAATTGATTTTTGCCATGATATCCAAAGGATTGCATTATATTATTGTAAAGTAGGATCGATATGAAAAAAATGTAGGACATGATTTGGGACCCAATGAAATTGTTAGGGTAATAGATCCAATGAAATTTATGGGACTTGTAGCTTGATGGAGATGTTGCATGTCATATTAAAGAGATTTGAAAAGAGCAAGACTACATATGTTTGCTTTTTGTAAGCAAGTAACTGAAACATTAGTATAATGTTTTATATCTATGAGCATATTGACCATGAGAGGATATAAATAATAAGAAATCTGATTTGAAGTATCTTATATAGGAAGATTATTTGATTTTTTCATTTGATTTAATTTATTAAGAAATTCCTTTTTTAATAGATTATCATCATGCTGTAATTTCAAATTTTGCCTTGTATGAGCTTGTACCTATTTGACTTGAATTTTCTCCTTAGAAAATGTAATAATTATATGATTATAAGTACTTGAATTAATATAATGTGAAATATCCTATGATATGGTATTTTAAGCATTTTATTGTTAATTAATTATTGCTTTTTGTAGACACTAGAAAACTACACACGATAGTTCTAGTTGTTGAAATGCCTTGAACCCTTATAGACCCCCAAAAGACCTTGAGTCTATTTAATCACCTATTTAGATAACTCATCAACCTACTAAAATAAACTTTAACGTACCCTTTTTAACCCCTTTTACCTTTGGCACTTGACTGTTGATGATTAGCCTAACTGTTGATGGTTAGCATGATCGTCGATGGTCAGGTCCTCACCTCCTCAACTTATTAACACATAACCAACTATATGAAAGATAATGAGGTACCATTTAATATATTTACCTTATGTAGTGATAACAAACTTCCAAGCATTGTGATCAACAAACTCACCTACTAGGCAACCTTCCATCCTCCATCTCTCTTTGCCTATAAAAGGAGGGGAGTGGGAGGTGAAAAGGATCAATCACAAGAGTTATCAAGAATATAGGTACTCAAGCTCTCCAACATCCAATATTATTTCAACAACTCAAAATCAATAAAAGATACCCAAACCTCTATCGAATTTGCTTGTGATGCCAAAGTACCATTACTATGGCAAAATTGCTTTAGCCTTCAACCACCCACCAACTAGCAAGCTATAAGTATATCAGTACTTTAGCATTGTTATTTTAGATTTTTAACCTCCTAGATGTGATCAGACCTGTCTGCACCTTATTTCCTCCCCATCATATCCTCAATAGAACCTCTATTTTCCCATCTACCTATTCTACAAATCTTCTTTGATTACCTTTAGAAACACAGGCAACCACTAATGATTAGCATAACCGCCGATGGTCACCCCCATCCACCGATAGTTATCCAACCATAGATGATCACTATGGTAGAGAGTAAAAAGTTATTTTCAGCCCTTTACCCCCAACCAAACTTAACTTTCTATGTTCCTACCTTTTCACAACCCCTTTTATAATTTTTTGAACTAGACCCCAACTACTTTAGCATAAGTACTGACCAGATTTTGTTATATTTAGTCATTTTATTTAAAAATCATTATAGTTTATTCCTATATTGTATTTCCTTTCTCTTATGCAAGTACATTACTTTATCATTTCCAAATTGATTGTTATCAATAGTGGATTGACAGCCTCCTAGCAAGTGTATACTTCTTGGATCTAGCTCACACTAGGTAGTCCACTTAATTGTCTTGCTAATGACCCTCTTTGTTAGTGTGTTCTTATTTATAGGTTATTCCTTCCTAGCCAAAGAGGAGTTCATCATAATTTGGATTATGTGCACATCACCAACCAGGTATTTCTACCACATCCTTATTACTAGTTACTTATCTTCTTCCAAAATTAAGAAATGAGTGCAAATTAAGAGAAACATTTTGGCATGTCTGGTGGGACACTAGCATCATCTAGGTTCCCTTTATTTATTTATTTATTTATTTATTTATTTCTTTATTCTATGCTCATCAAATGAAATCTAAAATTTATTTTGGGCTTAAAATAAACTTTACATTACATTGATTTCTTGCTTGCTTTAGTTCATATAGTAACTTAAAAGGCAAATTAATTAATAATAGTTTCACTCTTGTTATCACACACTTATTTGAAACACATAATTAATCAAAACATCAATACAAACTTGAGACACGACCCGACTATGATTTCATCACCTAGTGGTCAACCTTACCCTTTCTCAACAATCCTACTTGGAGGTCATTACCAAGGGGAGAACTAACTCAACTCTTTGGTTGAGTATAAACTCTAAAATTTAGTATATGTTGGCTAAACACCTGACACCCTTATCACTGCAATGTGTGAAGTGAGGGGGTAGGCCCCAATACCAAGCCACGTACTGAAGATCAATATAGATTTCTCTCTTGAGAACCTAAACACAACCTAAAACTAACCTTAGATTTTCTCTTTTAGTACCTGATCTACAAGACAACTTTATTCTTCACACTTTCTAAGGCATAAGCCAAAAATGATCTAAAAATAATCCTAAGTTTAAACACACTTTTAGTGTATGTTTGGATTGCCTTGAATTCTTTTATTTTGCTTTCTTTTTGTTTGAGGTGTGAGTTTTCATCATTCCTTTCTTATTTTTTTACATGGTCTTTACTAGACAGTAGTTGAGAAATCAAACCAACCAAGGGCCACCTTCCTCATCCTTTTCCTCCTATATAGAGTATACTTTAGATGTTGAGGTTTATTCTCCTCATTCTCCCCCTCATACCATGTCATGGATAGTTATTGAGGGTGATGCAGATTTTTCCACATTCCTTGATAAAAACCTCGAAACCCTTTGACATTAACTTAATACCTTGTCTCACCACACCCCTAATGCTTCGGTTCCTCTCACATATCCACCCTTTGGTATGCCTCCTCCTCTTATGTTTGGTGTTACCTCCATCCAAATTTTTATTACCCAAGCCTCTTCTACCAATATCCCATTCACTACCACCACCGAAACCCAATCCAACATTTCAACTTATAACCAAACCCAACCTACACCAACCAACACCTCCACTATAGGGGAAACCTTGCCTCTTGTTACCTATACTCCACCTACCATAGGGATATCCTCTATCCCTATTTACACCATACCTCTTACCACCACCAACCAACCCATCTCTACCCCTCTTCAAAATTTAATAGTTTCCATACCTCCTACCCTTCCACCCATTAGCACTAGAGTCACTACCCAACCTCAACCTATCACTTCAACCATACCTCCAAACCAAACTTTTTCCATCCCTCAACAAATACCCATGCCATCTTACCAATATGTTCTTAATCCATAAGGATACATACCACCTTATACCCAACCTTCTATATCCACATACCAATATGGGGCATCATCCCAACCTTTCATGGACACATACCAATATGTGACATCTTCTCAACCTCCCACCTCTTATCTGTACATTACATCCACCCCACCTCAATTAAACCTACTACCCAACTATGGATCTCCCCAACCTCAAATAAATTTAGTTAAGATGTTGATGGATAAAATGTCTAATCTTGAATTATCTATTTAAGGGGCTCATAATATTTTATTTGTTCCTATCTAACCTTATCCTCCTTAATGGGAACTACCTAAGTTTTACAAGTTCCAAGGCAAGGAGGACCCTCAACAACATTTGAGAGCAATTTTCCATTCTTTCTATTTAATCACTTATGATGATGCTCTTTTCCTTTGTATCTTCCCCATGTCCCTATCTAGACCAGCTTTGGATTGGTATAGTGTTCTTACCGAACACTCTATCTTCTCCTTCTCTCAACTAGCCCAAATATTTTTAGATCATTTTTCAATTAATATATCTAAAAAGGTTTCCATTACTGACCTCTACTCCATTAGGCAATTCGATGATGAATTGATTACCAATTTTGTAGCTAGATGGAGAGGTCTCATTAACCAAATTTCTTTTTCATTACCCCAACTTGAACTAATTAAAATATTTTCTCGAGGTTGTGCCAAACATATTGCCCCAAATCTTCAAGTTCAAACTTTTAGAACTTTCGATGAAGCATTTACCATGACATGCAAACTTAAAATTAGAGCCATTGATGAAGGGAAATTGAAACTAAGAAATCATAATTTCATATTTAAATCCAATGACCCTTATTCAAACAAAACCACTAATCCATCCAACCATCCCAACACCAAGAAAAAGGCAACTGTAAACATGATTGTCTTAAAGTTCGCTCCACTCCAATCATCAACTAGCCAAATCAAACCAATTCCTCCAACCCTTCAAAATAACAAACCCACAATCAAAACCAAACCACTCTAAGGAAATATAATCCCACAGGGGAATCATATTCTTATATTTTGGATAAACTACTTAAATATAACCTTATTCAACTTCCACCTATCAAATAACCCCAACAATTCAATGCTTCTTGCCCCACGCATGGATGGTACAATGAAAATAATCTATGTGCCTTCCATTTAATTATTGTACATGATTGAGCAGGTGCAATACCTTTAAATCTCTTGTCCAAAACATGATTGACAAAGGTGAACTTGCATTAGATAATCCCAATGCACCTCCAAACCAGTCATTAGACATCTTCTAAAAACCTTTTCCTAACCATGCACCTTCCACCAACCATGACAACAGCCAACCGAAATCATCTCATGCTCATGAGGTACACATGGTTAATGTTGTTACCATTGAACCTATTGTTGAGGAAACCATTACCTCAACTACCTCTTCTTCCACCTTGCTTATTGAAGTGGTGGAGTCTTCTTCAATTCCTTTGGATAACCAAATAAAGGAAAAAATCCCCTCTCTTTTAACTGAATAAACCATTATCTCAACCACCTCTCCTTTGATAGAAATACCAAAGGAGGCAACCATTACCTCAACCACTTCTTCCTCTAATCCCCTTATGGAAGTGGTGGAATCACTACTCTTTCCTTTGGACATCCAAACAAGGGAAGCAACCACCCCCTTTTTTCAATATGAATAAACCACACCCTCCTTACCTACCATATAACCAACCACTCCTTCTTTGAAAACCATTCCAAATGAAGAGATCATCTCCTCTATTATTTACCTAGAAACACCATCCTCATTAACCATTGAAACTTCCACCCAAGACAAAGGTGAAGACACTATTCCCTCACCTCAACCTATGGGATTGATATTTGAAACTAATGGTCGAGGGATCAAACCCATCTATAAACCTTTTTTTAGATTGGTCCAAAATATAGAGTTTAATTCTCAACCCAATCTAGATAGGGCCACCTTTTGGCACTATCTTGGGCTACCTTACCAAAAAAAACAAGAACCTTTAACCTCACTTACATCTACCCTCAAACACATCATTACCTTAACCCCATCTTTAAACACTTCCTCCAAAACCATAAGAGAACCATCCAACCCACCTCAATCTAAAATTATTAAATCAACCTACACATCTCTCACCAAAACCATCAAGATTCTAGGAATACTTCCTACCCCTAGCTTGGCTCATCCATATTTGAAGTTGGACATAACCCCATCAAGTCCACCAAAAAAACCTTTGACTAAGCTGATCAAAAATATGGAACCACCTAAACCATCTAGATCTAGACCCATACCACTCCCTTCTCTTTTACCTTCAATTTTAGGACCCCATCCATCTACTATCCCTGTTACCTATTCCTCTTCTATGAAACCTTCTCCTTTCACTCTACTTATACCTACCTCCACTAAAACAACAAAATCCCCATCATTATTAACTAACATATCTACCTCTACCTTCCCATATATCACTAAACCTTCACCCTCCACCTCTAAATCCTCTACCAAACCAACCAAGTAATCCCACAGAAACCACCTACCAAAACCATCCCACCACATCCAACCTCCATGATAAAGCCTACTCATAATAAAGATCCCACTCCTAAAACCAAAAACCCAACACCCTCAACACCTTTTGTTGAATCTTATTCATCCATTCTATAAAGGTTATTTCAAACCTTTTCTATAACCTTATCACCCATCAAACCTTTTGACCCTTCACGTCTTAAACTAGCATGGTTCAATGACAATTTGATTTGCCTATGCCATAGGACACTAGGACATGATATGAACTATAAATCTCTCCAAACACTGGTCCACAACCTTTTAGATGAGGATGATCTGTTATTGGATGAAACTCATTTGAATCTTTAAACTACTCAAAAACCAATCAAACCTACTCAACTACTAATCCAACCTACCCAACACTTACCTACTCCCTCACTCTCATTTATGACTGAGGAGAAATCAAAGTAGCAATCCAAACTAACACTTCCTCTTATCCACACCATTCATATGGCTACCCGATCTTGGGCCCAATAGAAAGATAAGGGAAAAGCTAAAGTGTTCATACCATAGACATACCCTTCAATCCTTCACCCTTACAATAGAACCCAAACACCCTCACCATTACCTAAACCCAAAGTATCCATCTTGGTTACCTCTCCTTCCAACCCTTCTAAGTCCATTCAACATGTAGTGTTGAAATAACTTCACCAAACCTTGGTGAAGATGAACTTGTATGAATTAATCAACACCTCACCTCCTCACTATCAAACATTGATAGAGATATTGCAATCCATAAAGGTTCAAATCAAGGATCCTTAACCCTTTGCAGCCTTTGTCAGAGTTCTTCAAATTTCCACCTTAGTCACCTTTAAGGATTCAAAAATACCTTTTGCACATCCTGAGGATCCTGATCCTCCCCTCTTTATCACAACATACATCAACCAAACCCATATCAAGAGGGCGATGATTGATGGAAGGGCTAGTATCAACATTATCTCCTCCCATGCCTATGAATAATTCAATGGTTCTTCACTCTTTTAATGACACCATGGCCACCACCTTGGGGATAGATGTTCTCCATATTCATTTGGGACCTCAAACCATTCCAAAAATCTTTTACATTATAGAGTTAAATTTATAATGCAAAGTTTTTCTTGGATGCCCTTGGATCTATGCTATGAGTTGTGTCCCCTACATTCTACATCATTGCATCAAATTTGATAACGAGGTCATGTTATCACCATACCAACTGACCCTAGTCCCTTTTCATCTTGAAATATGATATACATACTTAATGATGTTCTTCTTCCTCAACCATCCACCTCACCACCAACTACCAACAACTCCACCCTTATAGTTGATGAATCTTTGATAAGCTCATCCATCACTTCTTCATAAATTCCCATACAGGACCCCTTGGAACCAACATTCCAATGTCTCTCTCTTGGGGAATATCATCTTCTAGCCTTGGATGCTTTCCTTACTCCTCAAGAGTATGGGAACCTCACCCATGATCCTAGTTATGACCCTAACATTAGAACTATCATCCCTTTTGGGTCACCTAATCATCAAACCAACTTCATCTATAGGGGACTCGGCCATCCACTTCTTGCTACCACTACTACCCCTCATATTTGACCATTCACCTCTGACATGTCATATCTCAACAAACCTACATTTACCAAAGCTTACCTTTACTGATGTGCTTAGAATGGGTTTGGCGTTGGCATTTATGAACAAGGACCTCACGAGCTACCCATAATCAAAAGTCAAAAACCTTGGGAGTTAATTGGCCTTAGGTTCATACCACAAAAAAAACCCACCTCACTAAAACACATCACCACCATTGACAAAGATGTCCCATCCTCACCAACCCCATCTTCCTCAAAGTCTAAGGACTCCAATATCATCCCAAATAACCTTTTTTTATCAATACCATTAGTTTGGGCCTAATAACCTATCAAAAGAATGACCAAACTAAAACTCTTCCTCTCATCCATCCTAAAATGGTACAAAATTATTCTCCTACCATTAACACCATCCAACATCATAATGATGATTCCATTCTCACCTATCTTAGTGTAGGGGACTCTTTTATCCATAAATATCTTCCTCTTGAGAACCAAACCATGTTGAATGAATCTACCATTGATGTCAACTTGGGTACTTAGTATAACCCTCGTATCATCAAGATCAGGCAATCTTTGAACCCCATAAAATAATAAGACTAACCTTCCTTCATGATCATAGCATTGCATTTGCTTGGTCTTATTAGGATATTCCCAAAATTGACCCTTCTATCACTTTCCATAACATTGTCACCCATCTTGATGCTAAGTCTGTCTAGCAAAAACTTTACAAGATGCACCCTCACATTGCCCTTATTGTAAAAGAGGAGCTTCACTGGCTCTTGTCTATGGACTTAATCCAACCCATTGATTATCCTCAATGGGTTTCTAACATAGTTCCCATTACCAAACCCATAGGGGGACTTCACCTTTATATCAAATTTCATAACCTCAACCTCTCTTACCCAAAGGATGAATTTCCTTTTCCTAACATCGACCAAATCATTGATCTTATAGTTGGCCATGAGATTGTATCTCTCTTGGATGGTTTATTAGGATACAATCAGATCTTGATTTCCCCCAAATATCAATATAAGACCTATTTCATCACCCCATGAGGAACCTTATACTATAGAGTCATGCCCTTTGGTCTAAAGAACACTGGCATGACCTACCAGTGTGTCATGACCTACAACTTCCATGACCTCATCCATAAAATCATAGAGGAATATGTATATGATCTCGTTGGAAAATACAAATATCACAAAGATCATCTAGACATCCTCAAAATCATATTCAAATGCCTCATACATTCCATGTTAGACTCGACCCCAAGAAATGTAGTTTTGGGGTCCTTTCAGGAAAGCTTCTTGGCTTCATTATCTCTCTTCGAGGAATTAATGTAGACCATACCAAAGTCAGAGTAATCCTTGAAATTCCACCTCCTACCCACCTTAATCAACTTCATATATTATAGGGGAAGCTCTAATCAATCTGATGGTTCATCTCTCAATTATCTGATAGATGTCAACCTTTCACCATCTCCTTAAGAAAGACTCTTCCTTTAAGTGGACTAAGGACTATCAACAAGCCTTTGATTCACTCAAATAATACCTTCTTTCTCCACTTGTTTGACCCCTCCTAAATAGGATCAACCTTCTACCTTTACATCTCCACCATTGACCATTCCCTAGGGGCAATGCTCACTCACAAGGATGAACATAATAAAGAGCAAGCAATATACTACATAATTTGAACACTTATAGAGTATGTGACTTGGTGTAATCATCTTGATAAAATTTTCCTTAACCTCATCTTTTTGGATTCCAAACTTTGGAACTACCTTCTCAATCATAAAACCTATGTCATCACTAACACTGACCCCCTCAAGTACATGCAATCCAAACCATACCAAAATAGTGTATGGATAAGTGGCTCATGTTCCTGGCTAAGTTTGATCTTAAGTTACTCCAAAAAAATTCAATTAAAGGGTAAGTAATTTTTGATTAATTGGTTGAAGCTCCTCTACCAAACAACCAACCTCTTCCTCTTACATTTCTCAATGAGTCCATCATGACTCTTTCTCAAGAGGACCTCACCTACCAAATGATTATGTTATTTAATGGCTCCAAATGCCAATATGGTGGGAGTGATGGAGTTATTCTCATTCCCCTTGATGGTGAACCTATTCCCATCTCCTTCAAACTTGAATTTGAGTGCACCAATAATGTGGTTGAGTATGAAGCCCTAGTCATAGGTCTCCAAACGACTCTAGCTTTAGGAGTCAAGACAATCAATGTTTTTGGTAACTCCTAACTTGTTGTCAACTAGGTAAAAATATCTTACCAATGTAAAAATGATGTCTTAATAAAGTGAAAATAATGCGTAGATGTACTCTTAACACCATTTGATCATTACCTTAGCTATTCAGTTCCATGATCTACCAACAAGTTCATGGATATATTGGCCTCCCTTGCCTTCCAAATCCCATCTCAACTTTCCAAATCTAAACTCTTTGTTACCATCCACCATTTTATCACACATTCTTATATCTATTCCTACCTTCCTAGCCTTTGTAATGTGGAAGTATCTCCATCAGACATATGGTATGAACAAACTTTTGATTACCTCAACCTCAGTATCATTCCTCCTAACCTTTCTAGGAATGACCAAAGAGCCTTTGTTTAGAGTACCTCTCATTACACCATAATATGGGGAATTCTCTATAAATGTGGCTTTTATGGCCTCCTTCTCTATTGTCTTCATAGTCATGAATCTTCCCATGCCATCAAGGAAATACATGATAGAATTTGTGGGGGATATTTTAGTGGTTTAGCCGTCGCTAAACACATTCTTTACCTTGGATACTATTGGCCCACCCTTAACCAATACTATTGTGATTATGTAAAGAGGTGTGTCAAATGTCAATAACACACTAATTTACATCACACACCTACCCATGGCCTCTAAGTATCTAAAGGCTTTTGTCCATTCTCATAATGGGGCCTGGATATTATTAGGGAAATCAATCCTCATTCATCACAACATCATCAATTCATCATTATTGCCACAAAATATTTCACCAATTGGGTAGAAGCCATTCCTCTCATCTCTACCAAAGTAGAAAAGACTGTCGACTTTATCAACTACCATATCATCTATCATTTTGGTGTTCCCCATAAGATAATCACTGATAATGATAAATCCTTAAAGAACAAGAAATTATAAGGTCTTAATGATGCATTTGGAATTAAGTTAGGCTTTTACTCACCTTACCATCCACAAGCAAATGTATAGGCAAAAGCCTCTAACAAAATTCTAACCAAAGTAGTCAGTGCGTTAGGTTAGGATTGGCACTTGCATATCCCTTTTGCTTTATGGGCCTATTGAACTAGAATTCAAACATCTACAAGTGCTACCACTTTTTCTCTAGTCTTCATATTATAGGTAGTTTTAACTCTCTAAGTCCACATTCCCTCTCTTCACATATCTTTAAAAGAGATTATTTTAGAGAGTGACTATCATTAAGAATGTCTAGCATGACTTGAGCTAATTGATGAGCACCATCTCAAAACACTTAACCATCTTCGTGTCTACCAAGAAATAATCAATTTAACCTAAAACAAACACCTAATTGAATGAAAATTCAATATTGGAAACCTCATCCTTAAGGAAAATTAGCATGTCACCAACATGGAGAAAAGCAAAAGAGGCAATTTTGATTTCAATTGGCTTGGACCCTACATCATCACCCATAAGTATGGATCATGAGCTTATCATTTATCCTCTCTCAAAGGTAAACAAGAACTTGAGCCTATCGAGGGTTCATATTTGCATCCTTTCTTTTTATAAAGAAGGATCAAAGTCACTTTTTTGTCTAACTTAAGCTCATCCCTTGGTTTACGATATTTTCACCTTCACCTACCTATCCCTTTCCCTTTGAGGATAACTGATTATAACATATAACCATGTGATTAACCATCACAGTTATATCCTAATCATAAATATGGGTACCATGTCTCTACCCATGGCATGGTTCTCATGGATACTTTTCATCTCTAATGAGATGAAATCCCATGATCATTTATTCTTCAAACCATTCCTTTCACCTACCATTAACCTACTTATGTTAAAAGGTTTTTCCCTCATAAAGGTAAAAATATAAGCCTAATTAGACTTTTCCATGTCTAAAAAAACCTTACAATCCAAAAAAAATATCATTTGGGTCACATATTTATAGCATGGCAGACTACTCCCTTAAAGTACTATTGTACAAAACTAAAATTCTTAAAAAGATAGACTGCTCCCTTGAAGGACAACTACCAAACATACAAACCCAAACTTAGACCATTCCCTTGAAGGATGGCTAATTCAAATGGGTTAAAAGAAATTGTTTGAAGCTTCCTACATTAATCAACTTCACAAACTATCAAAACAAAAGAAATAAACAAAAGACCCTATATCAAAATCAATTATTCCAAGAAAGCTACAATCAACTTTCATATCTAGCATTAGTAAACTTCCCACATCGATTAGTCTACACCTAAAATTAAGACATGGACTTGTCTACTATGGTTCTTAGGTCACCTATATAAGGGACACACTAAACCACATAAGGTTAATTTACCTATCCACTCATTTACCTTTCACCTACCACCTATCCTCACTTTATACCATCTTTTAATCAAGGGAATTTGAGCTTACTTGAAATGATTGTGATTAAGACACATATTTATCAACCAAAGTATGATAATTCAAAGCATTTAAAAGGCTTAAGTTCATTAAGCCAATCTAACTTTGGGTTCATTAGGTCCTTACCAATGAAAAGGGCATCATGTTTCTTATCTTTCATTATTGGTTCATGTAGACATATGTCTCTTGATTCTCATCTCTTTTCCTACATTTAGTTTGTTATCCAACTTAATTTATGTATTTTTATATTCATAACATCAATCATAATCACACTACACCTCCATGATCATCAACAACAAACATCAATGATGAACACAACATTATGAACTATATCCATGAACCACATCATATATCTATCTATGATCAAAAAATCATAAATCACATCACACATCATCTATTTCTCCACAATATCATCCTATCCATCAAAAACATCATAGCTATAAACAAAGCATCATAAACCATGTCATCATTCTATTTAACATAAACATCACAACATTTTAAAACATCATCATCTATCTTTACATCATAAACATCATCAATAGCCATAATCAAATCATCCATCACATATCCATGATCCTATCTATGAGCAAACAACATCATATAACATAATCAAATCACAATATAAATCATATCATCATATCCATCAATACAACATACATGAACACCTATGAACATAATCACATGCCTAAACTAAAGAGTCTGCATATCATCTCATAAGCATCAACAATCATAACAACATCATCATAAACATCAATAAATATCTAAACATTAGAACATAATCAACATATACATCATGTCCATAAAATAATAATATATGTAATAATGTATCTATCTCTCTCATATACATCTCGCATCATTAACATGTAGGCTAGTATCAAAATCAAAAACATATACATCATAACATATCATAGATCAAGCCCCTGGGGTACCACTACCACTCACTCCTCCACTTGCACTACCATCTGGTGCTAGCCCCCTTCACCTACCTACCTAAACCTGTATAGAGGCCCACTATCATGGAGTAATCTATATTCAGACTACCTACTAAATGGCCCTATACTCTCTATATCAAAGCTCCAATGGAAAATGTGCCAATACTATCACCTCATAATATCTCATCTCCTCAATGGTGGCTAAGTATTGTGTCATAGGAATCATATTAGGTCTTCCTACAGGTGACCCTACTGGTGTTGTCTCTGCTCCTACCCTCTACCTCAATGAATCTCTCTCTTGAGTCACTAATCCAAGAGATATCCTCACCTAATCTTTCTCTCCTATCAACACCACCACCTAACCCTATAAATTGACAATCTAGCCATGTAAAGTGGTCAACTATCGCTATAATCTAGTGATCTAGGCCTATGCTATTGTAAGTCTTGCCTGTGAATATCCATCTCGGGCACCACCTTGTATTGGTGCTCTAGTGGGATCTAAATCCATGGGATATTGACCCCCATCACTCCATCCAAAATAAACCACTACATTAAACCCTGATACTAAACTACATATCCATCCACCATACCAACATCATCTATCACCTCTCTCATTGGCAACTCCTCATGATCCAAAACAACATCCTATGGCTATAGCTCTAGGAGTTATAACTTGGCATCCTCCCTCTTATATATTGAGAATGCTAGAAAAATCCCCTACATGAGGCCAAACTATCTCAAAACTTAGTTAAATGGGATGAGTTTGGTCTCACCATCCTACCTCTCGTATATCTATCACCAGATCTATAATGATAAAGTGTGATAGCTATATTGGGCCCATCTAGGCTAGCCCACATATGACCTCCACACAACTTCACCCACAACTAGACCCTCTAAGGCATCTTAAAACCAATAAATATCTCTAGAAGCACCACCTACCCATGTCAATGCATAATCTCCTCACCATCACAAAAAACCCACTAGGTAATTTGTCGAAGCATAACCATCCCATAGTAGCCCTAAAGGTCTTAACACCTGAATATGCTCGTATGCCCAGTAATCAAGCATGAACCCAACACTGAACCCATAATATCAATGTGTTTTGAATGCCCATAGCTCTCTATAAATTTGGACCATCAACACTGGTGCCCATGCAAACATAGTCCACCCCAATAACATCTCCACCAATACTCCTAGTAACAGATAAGGGAATCAACCACTACTCAAATTAGGTAGCATGAAATGAGACACTACCATCATCATCATCATCATCATCGATAAACATTGATCCCCTAGAGCCCTCTAGTATAGTGGTCCATAGATAAAACCACCTGAATAATACCAGGCATGGACCTAATTTGCTCCATATATCAAATCCATGTGATAGTCTCTCTCCTCACTCTCTATATGATAAATTAGCACACCCTAAATGGATAGCTATGTAATATTGACCACATCCTCTAGGAGGATGGTCATCTCCCTAGTCTGTAACAAAAATGTGTTCGTGTTTAGGTCCCATCTCTCGATGAGGGCCATGATCATATCCACATCCCATGGCAGGTGATGATAGTGTCTCATGGCCCCTAGGCAAACCTCTTCCATATTCCTCCACTCATCAATAGTCATCCCATCTTGAACCTCTAAAAGGATCTTAGGGACTTGGTCCCTCATTTGGATCTAGTCATGTGCCTATAAAATGATCATGTTAACACACACATTTAGTTTTCCAAATCATGATCAGTACCAACCTACACCTACCTTTTTCAACCTATTCCTACCTAGCCAATTATATATACCATATTACCTCTCAATATAAAACAACACCTAGCCTTATCCAAACAAAATTTCTAACACTTTCCCTAACCTATCATGCCAACATATAACATTTTTATCAACATTCTAATTATCCTACGAAACTAATAAATAACTCTATTCCCATTGGACACTTTGCCTATATCACCATGACCCCACACTCTTAATTTAATGTAACATCAACCCCTTTTATTATTCAAATACAAATTTCAAAAAACATTTCAAAACATTTGATTTAACATTTAATTTAGCATCATTTACCTAATTCATATTTTAATTTAACAAACACCATTTTCCACAAATTTTAAATAGTTCATTTTATACCACTTTTTAAACCACCAACTCCCAAATCCTTTGATCATCGATGGTTTATTAAACCATCGATGGTTTATTGAACCATTGATGTCCTTTAAGATCTTGTTACCCTGGTGTTTGACCATCATTATTCAGGTTGAATTATTGATGGTCATTATGAGTGACCACTGATGGTAAAACCTTCAAACCCTAGCCACCTAAAACTTCTACCACACACCTAAATCAAAAATTAAAACTATCTAACACTATCCTATAGCCCATTACCAAACCAACACACCCTTCAACTCTTAATTTCACCCACTACTTTGATTAATTACACCAAAAACCTAAAACTAGGGCATCATGGCCCAAGACAATCACAAAACCCTATCCAACTAATTCAAACCTACTCAATAAAACTACCTAATAAATCGATTCAACTACTTATAAATTTACAAACATCCCATACCTCATTTTGCTATTATCAATGAGGTCAGAGCCTATGTCCAATTGCTCAGTCATGCCCTTGTCGACCCTCCATCTAGTCGATCACCTTGAACACATGAGTTCAACCACTCACCAAACTCCACCTTAGCACGCTCGATCCACTTGAAGTAAAATTCAAAAATACAAAAAATGCTATAGCATAAATCATGAAGCTCAATTTGTCAAAAGGTAAAAATGATTTTTTTATTTGTACTTTTTATGCCTAATATTTGTAAGGTTTTCCCCTGACCATCAACGGTCAGGGTGACCACTGATGGTCGACCCTCTAAAAATTAATGGTCAAGGTTCCCCCACTTTTGAAATTTATAATCACCACACCTAAGTGCTAAACTTTAGAGATCACCTAATCTCACTTAAACCAAAACTTGAAATTTTGGAGATTACCCTTCTCTAACCAATTATTGGACCACACCCACCTTGACGTTGGTTGTTTTAACCCAAGTTATTTGCATATTTTGTGATGACCTTGTAGTGGTATTTTTGACCTCACTAACCAACCTTACCATGTTGACCATTTGAATTTTATACCACCTAGTGCATGACCAAACCATTTGTGTTTTTTAAGGGAACACTTTCTACCTTGAATAAATGTGAAAACATTAACCCTGTCTATGAGACTTATAACATCACCCAATCAACTATGACCAATGTTTTGGATTGGTGACCCTATCATTTATTTTTCTATAACTGACCTTATTTTTACCAACATTGGCAAACTTAGTCTATGTGTGATCTTGATTATCATACTTAGTCACATTTTGTGTGCATGTTTACGTATTAAATACCCAACCACATCTTGTCACCACCTACCACTATCAAACCCTAACCTAATTTTGATTTCACCTCATCTGCTATCAGTTTGAGGGGGAACACCTCTTCCCATAATTAGGGTAAATAGACCTTTGACCAAAAATCCATTTTTGTTTTGCAGCTTGTTAATTCAAAGTCACATAATAAAAAGGGGTAAAATGTAGACACTAGAAAACTATAAATGATAGTTCTAATTGTCAAAATGACTCAAACCCTTATAGATCCCCAACAGACCTTAAGTCTAGTTAATCACCTAGTTAGCTAAATCATCATCTTACAAACCTAAACTTTAACTTAGCCTTTTATCACATTTTTTACCCTTTTTATCTTCAACACTCAACCACCGATGGTTAGAGTAAATGTTGATGTTAGCCTAACTGTCATTCGTCAGGTCCTCACCTCCTCAACTTTTTAACACATCACCAGCTATATGCAAGATAATGAGGCACCATTTAATATATTCACCTTATGTGGTGCTAACTAAATTTCAATCATTATGAGCAACAAAATCACCTACTAGGGAACCTTCAATCCTCCATCTCTCTTTGCCTATAAAAGGAGGGGAGTGGGAGGTGAAAAGGACCAATCACAAGAGTTATCAGGCATACAGGTACTCAAGCTCTCCAGCATCCAATCTTCTTCTATCAACTCAGCATCATCAAAAGAGACCCAAACCTCTACCAAATTTTCTTGTGAGGCTAAATTACCGTTACTCTGGAAAAATTACTTTAGCCTTCAACCACCCACCAACTAGCAAGCTATAGGTATATCAGTACTTTAGAATTATTATATCAAATTTTTGACCTCCCAAACTTGATTAGATCTATCTACACCATATTTCCTCCCCATCAGATCTTTAATATAACATCTATTTTCTCATCTGCCTATTATAAAACTCTTCTCTAATCACTTTCAGAAACACATAGGAAACCACTGATGGTTAGCACAATTGCTGATAGTCACCCCCAACCACCGATGGCTACCCAATTGGTGATGGTTAGATTAACCACCAATAGTTCACCTAACCATCGATGATCACTATGGTAGAGAATCACAATAAATTATTTTCAGCCCCTTACCCCCAACTAAACCTAACTTTTTGTGTTCCTACCTGTTCATAGCCCTTTTTCTAATTTTTTGAACTAGACCCAACCTACTTTAGCATAAGTACTGACTAAATTTTGCAAGATTTAGTCATTTTATTTAACAATCATTCTACTTTCTTCTTATATTGCATTTCTTTTATCTTATGCAAGTACCTTACTTTATCATTTCCAACTTAATTATTATCAATAGTGATTGATAACCTCCTATAAAGTGTATGCTTCTTGGATCTAGCTCATGCTAGGTAGTCCAATTAACTATCTTGCTAATGACCCTCTTTATTAGTGTGTTTTTATTTGTAGGTTATTCCTTCCTAGCCAAATAATAGTTCTCCATCATCATCTGGATTACGTGTGCATCACCAACCAATGTATTTCTACCACACCCTTATTACTAGTTTCATATCTTCTTCCAAAATTAATAAATGAGTGGAAATTAAGAGAAAAGCTTTCATTTTATTATATATAAGAGATACAACCCTATATTCACCTACTCTAATTGATCTAAATAATGAATAAGATAATTTTCATCTTCATCAATAAGATTGAAAGACAATTTGCACATTTTATCATCTATTAATTATCATGTACTTTCATCATCACTATTGTAGTTATATTATATTTTATAATAAGAATCCTCTATATTTACCAAGACTGTTAATGTGGTAATGACCTATATAGAATATGTAAGAGGTAATTCTTGCTTATGTTCATTTTCAATAGGATTTTCAAATTATGCAGATATGTGTTCTTATTATAAAGTTTCTTGGAGAGCCTCTTCAATATGTTGATTATTTATATCAATTTGTTCAAAAATAAAAATATTACTAGGCTGACCCACATCATAAGTATGCACTTAATCAATAGGGATTTAGTGTTCATGTGCATTGAAGGAGACTGTATCTGATTGTATGATTTTACAATATCAAAATGGTGTATCATATGCAAGAATTTTATGCTCATGTGTATCATATATAAACTTGATGCACCCATGAATTATAGAAGGTATAACACCCATAACATGAATCCAATGCTTTCCCAATAATAAATTATATTGTAATGGGGTAACAATAACTTGGAAGACAATATAGACCAATTTAGGACCTACTAGTATATCCAATGTGATAATTCCTAATTCTGATGTTGGAGTACTATCAAAGTTGTGGATAGGTTGCTAAATTTTTTCAAGAGTGCTCTTATTAAAATCTAATTTTTTATAATTACATATATTTATTCCAAAACTATTGTAAACTAAGACCCTATTAATCAACTTACCATGAATTTGAGCCTGGATAAAGAGTGGAAGGTTCTTTACAATAATGTGTTGTGGAGGTAAATCTATTTTATCAAAATAAATAGTACTATCAGTATCTTTGACTGTGTTCATAATATAATTAAATGAAGCTAGTCATGTATCTATAGGAATAATAGTATCTTGAAACATTATGTATAATATATATATATATATATATATCTTTATAAGCTGGTGCCTTTTGTAATAACTATATAAGATAAATCTTGTCTGGTATATTAATAATTACTCATGAGATTATACCCCTTTGGTTGGGTGATCTATCTTGAAGTTTGTGGAAGAGGTAGAGGAGGAATATTTCCAATAGGTGGTTGAGGTTGGGTAACTAATGGAGGTTGTCCACATCTAGTTCGAAAACCATAGACTTGAGAGTCTAAGATAATCCATATACGAGTAAGAGGTATAAAATAGGATCTGATAAGGATAGGTTTAGGTAAATTAGAAGGAGGTAAAAAGGGTAGAACACAAGCTCTTTGACATATATTGGTGATAAGAAGCAACTCAAATTGTATGGCACAACAAATGGTGGAAATAAAGGGTACAATGTCATTAGATGGCATATCATGACCCTATCCACAAGAGGTGGACTCTTGTGTATAATTAAGACACACTCTACCTTTATTTTGTAAAGGCAAAAGAGGATGAAAAATGCATTAAATATGCTTACCTATTCCTTATCTTATGGTTAATTATAGTTTTGTAAATATTTAAGCCTAAATCTATATTTTTGACAAGTTATTTAATATTTGACAAAAATTTTAGGTACAAATAAATGACAAGATGAGGTAAAACAAGCATTTAGATTAAGAGGAAGAGATTAAGTATGAGGAGTTTCTTTAATTTATTTGTATCTAATCCATGAAAATACATAATAAATAACATGTTTTAACAGAATGTTAGATGCTACAAAAAAGAGCATGATTATATGTAATAAATGAGAAGAACATGTAAATGCTACACCCTTGATGAAAAAATGAAACAAGAAAATATATGATCTAAGAAGATAGTGAAATAAAAAATCAAGGATAAGGGGGTGATCAAAGCAAGAGTTTTCATGATTTGTAGGATCTCAAATATACTTGCTTGTTTATTAGATAATTTTAGCCTTATTTTTTTAGAACACTAACTATGAAAGTAGAACCATACTCATAGTACACTAAACTTAATTTTGAGGGTAAGTTGAGAGTAACTTCCATCAAAAACATGCTACTAAGGTGCACCACAAATCAAGTGGATAAAAAAGGATTCCTATTGGTGTAAACAAGGGCATCATAGGCATTTCATTTATACTATGAGGCATATGGAAACTAAAGTCCATGTTTAGCTCTATACTATGACTATGAGTATTGGGGTAAACACCTCATGCCATGATGTCTATAAATAGAACACCACATAGCCTTTCAAAATAATAGATAAGTAGTTTTAAAACTACTAGAACACAGTTTCTAAAACCAAGAAAAGAAAATGAAAAATAAAGTGAAAAAGAAAGGTGAAATATTTTTGGAGAGGAAAAAAACAAAATTCAATTTGAAGTTGAAAGAAAGAGCCTCTATGTTAGTATTTATTTGCAGTGATAGGACAATTTTTTTTAGTGTTGGATTACTCTAAAATCAAAAAAGATGAATTTTTATGTTACATATAATATCCAAGGTTGAGTATTTTATTCTTTCAATGTCAAAAATTTATAGAATTAAACTAAAACCTTAATCTAAAAATTAACAAGCATTACAAAAAATGTTCTATTATAAAAGTGGGTTCACAAAAATGTTTACATTTAGAATTAATTAAAGAAAGGAAATTAACTCTAAAGTATTGTAAAATTGAAATCTGATTTAAGAAGATGTATAAGACATCCTAGTATAAAAATATAGTGATATATGCACTATGAATAAGTTTTAAATTGTTAAATATGGAAACTGGGGTTATGGTTAGATAGATGTCCTTGCAAACTAATTTATCCAAACTATATTTTTCATTCATTGATTGTGACAATCTAAAATGACTATTAAAAACCTAAAAATATAGTGTTAATTTAAAATAGTGTCTCACTATATTCTGGGACAAGTGCATGGTAGCCAAACAAGGTTGTGGTACACCCTCATCTACTAATGTGACTTTGTTTATGTTCAATATAGAAATCTGAGTCGATTCACCTCTGTCTAAATACTATATAATTCTATGTGTAACCTATTTATATATGTAGATCACTTGAAAATTAAAACCCTAGCCTACAAAAGGACACAAAAAATATCAAATAGAAAGGGAGGAAAAGTCTAGAAGTGAAATATGGCTGAGCTATCCTAAAAAACCTCTTGTTGACTAAGTGTTACCTACATAGTCTAAATGCACCTCAAGCTGATGTGTTTCTCCTTATAGGGAAGATAATATAAATGTAATGAATGTAATTATTTATTAGAATGCTTAACAAAGGATGGCCTTAACCTGTAAAAAAAATTTAACCTGCACAATGATTATATTATTGTAGCAAAATTGTAGTAGGGTTCTTTGCTTAATAGATATATGCTTTTGAAATTGCCTATACAAGAGAGTGTTAGATAGATTAATCAAAGTTTTTAAGTGAGACACTTGATGTGTTCTTATAGTATAATATTTGAATTGATTCCAATAATCGACCCATTGTTGTGCACAGATTAGCCTTTAGGAAGTGTGTCATTTTGAAAAACTAGTCATTAGAGTCTCAGAGACAAGTCCACACTAGTGGACATGTGCACAATGTGTCCTTGTCTGCCTAGTGAGAACTTGTCTAGAATGGATAGAGGCTTATGAAATTATAATGATGGTGAAGTATCTATTGATTAGGGATGCATAGGAATAAATTAGGGAATTTTGGAAGATGCTTTCAATATTTACAATACTTTGAAGGCTGTCATATAGATAAATGGTTATCATAAAGATGAGTTAGCCAAGTAAGATAAATATGTCAAGGACAATCATTGTCAAAAATTTATTATCTAAATTTTAGTGTCTAGAGTTACCTAAATCTCCCAAAATATGAAACTTCTCAAAGGAAATAGCCTTGAGTTGAGTGTAAATACCATGACAAGGCCAAATAAAATGTTATCAAGTATTAAAATACAACCATAGGATTACATGACATGATAATATCACACTGATTACACACACTTAACTAGGTGGGAAAACCATGTTCTATTTAAATTCCATATTTAGATTATTGGATATGCTTGCAGTGCTTAGATACTTAGTAGGGAGTGGTTGAGATCAACTCAGTCCATCCCTTTAACCATTTATCCTGATCATTTTGGATTGTTGTGAAAATCTAGGGTTTTAAACCAAGAAAAATGAAAATAGATCTATTATCATGGGAGCAAATAAATTTACATGAACTAAAAACCTTATAAAACATCGGCACAATGAGAAACACTATCACAAATTAAAAAAAAATCAAAAGATAGTTCTACTCTCCAACTGATGGTTCCACATTGCATAAGTGTCTAGGAAGCCATAGACTTGTCCTAGTAGATGCAACCACTCTCTATTTCAAAATTTGATCATTCATAAGCCCATTTTAGGCCACTAATAATGAATTTACCTTGTCAAAAACTTACATAGAACCAAAACATGCTAAGTACTCAACTCCTCTAGCAATTTTATAAATAACAAAATATAATATTCTACTAGTTGCACTTAGATTTATTTAGGCATTATACATCTTAATAAATATGATTATTATATTAATTTTATGTTATTAGGGTTAAAATTAATCCAAAAATAAACAAAATAATTCTAAGATGTCTAATAAATTTAGGGATGATTTGTATATACAAGTGACTCTTCATTAATTGCCTTCTACAACAAACCCATGAAACATGTCTAGGCTAACCTAGTGGAATTATTTCTAAAATTTAAAATTAGTTGTTTAGGGCCCCTAGAAACTATTAGCAGATGGAAACACTTATGGTATTTGACACTATATAGGTTTAAAATTAATGTCTTATAATTAAAAATAAGGATACGAGGAATTGAGAATGTTTGTCTAGTATTCTAAAGGTGTTCCTGTATATACCAAGTTGATCCTAAATAAATATGTCTGGCAAGTAAAGGTGTATAAGATAATGGATGGTTAGAATAATATATGGAAAGTGTGCTCAAGATTTATATATATGTACATCTTCCACGCATGTTAAAGTATGTCAAATTGATGTTTCCAAAGTGTCAAAGATCAAATCTAGGTGTTTACAAATTCCCCCTTTTAATATGGTATTGAATATGCTAAATTAAATGGATAGCATAATTAAATTTAGTGATCATGATAATTTTTATTGGTTTTGACATGTATATTATGAATGTACCATTCAATCCATCTGAAATCTACAAGAAAAAATGTGTAAATCAATTTACCCTCATGATAAGCAATATGAAATAATCTAAATCATTAAAAGTATTTAAATTTGAAAATCTAAGGAATGAATACACTTGATGGTATGCTAACCCAAATTTCACTTGTTGAATTTGATTGAACAATATCAGGGGTTAAACACGTCCCAAGGAGATTTAAATACAAAAACATGTGTTGAGGAGTGTAAATTTAACAAAAACCAATGGAGAAAATAGTGTTAGTAGTTGAGCAATGCAATAACCTCAACCAAATTTACCAAGGTGTCTAAACAATCCTTATTTAAATGGAGAAAATTTGATCCAAACTTATTCTCTTTTTGACCAAATAATCAAACCAAGGTGTCATTGATAACAACCTCTACTTGTGGGACCTTGAAATTGAGTATATATGTAAAAATGGAACCTCAAAATTAGGTTTGAATTTAAAAATGTAACTCCAAAATTATTTTCATATGTAAAAATGATAAATCTCTGCAGACGGATATAAACAAAATTTCTCACATAGTATTATCTTTCCCCATTGATCCTCAATATATAAAATATAAAAGTGTTTGCATGAAAAAATTCCATGAACCATATGATCAATTTGTCTTTCAAAGTGATCTATAATGCCAAAATTGTTCCTCTAAGTGATATATAATGTCCACATCCATATATAATATCAAATAATGTCTCAGTTGTTCCTAAAATTCATGTGTATATGTCAATATTCTTAATATAATCCATCTAAATCATATAATTTATCTTAGAAAATGAATGATATATTTGACATGGCTTGAATCTCTAAGACAAGCCCACTTTATGTGCCCCTTTTGATATGAAGGATGAAGTTTATGAATCACTCATCTACAAAAAAAGAGTTATACATATCATGTGTTATATATAAAAATAATAATCATATAAAGTACATATACAAACATGATAAGATATATCCTCATATAATTTTTTTGATCACTACGAGTACATGTGACAAATTTAATCCAAGGAAAACATAGTTATTTGTTAATGGTGCATAGGATATAATCATGATAATCCATCTATATTTAGGTATCAACATCAAATATATATGTCAATTAATCACATAGAAATAAAAGTCACAATAGATGCAGTCAATATGAATTATGCCAATGCCAATAAAAATAGATAAAACAAAATAAAGGCGTACATAATATAAATCATGGCACCAAACACATGGTAAAATTCAATTAGATCCATATAAATATATGTAAACATGCATACACACAATATCATAGTGGATAATCTGTAAGGACATAATTTATGATCAAGAAGCATACAAGCATACAAGGCATGACATGAGTCTAACTCATCATGGACATGACATGGACTAGAGGACCCTTTGACACAACTAGCACATGGTGAAACAAGACACAATAAATATACCCATAAAACATAGAACATACATTAAATAACACATAAATGATCAACCAATATCACAATCGTTAGCAACAAGTGAGCATAGAGTAAGTAATGTTAGTCTGTAATATCAATTAATGTCATATCTAGTATAGAAAAGTACAATATCCATAAGAAAATAACACTGGAAAAGGTATGAACAAGAGAGAGTTAGGATTAAATAGTCTAAGTAGCTCAATACGATGAATGGACTAACATATAAAGATATAACTTAAAAAATGTGCCAAGATGCTCCCAACATGGGCATTTCTCTAGTGTAGAAAGGTTGCACATGGGTGTGATCAATGTCACACATAAATTAAGAAAAAATAGACTCACATGAAATTTGAATGGATAATATTGTATGTGTACTATTATGAGAGTAATAATTCATTAAGAGTTATATTAAGTTAGTTATTAGAATATATTAGTTGAGAGTCATATTGTTGTGTGTAACATATGGCTAAAGAGTATTCTTAGGGATATGGTTGAGATATTGATGGAGAGATGATCTTCATAATTACATATAAGCCTTTTCCTATATATTTGTAATGTCAAGAATGATATAATATAGAGAATAAAATAATATTTTATGTATTCATATATTATATTTATGTTGGTTTGTATGAGATAAATCTCTATATATAAACTCTTACAAAATTTATCAATGGTATTAGAGCTGCTATGGAATCCTCACATATTACATGGGTTAAACCCATTGTTGCTCATGGTTTCTTGGGATTATGAGAGAAATTAATTTTGAGAAGCCTTATTCTAGAATAATGATTAGTATTATATTTATTATATAGTTTTTTTAGAAGCCTTTGGAAAAAAAATGATCAATTTTTTTCATAAGTGAACTTGGCCTGAGTGGAAATCATGTGAAGGAGAGACATCAAGTCTCAAAATAAATCACTAAGGGATCAGGTTTACATAGATCTAGAATTATTCCCAAGATCATAACTATTTGTCTTATTTGCTAGCACAACTGATCACATCTCTGTGTATTGTGTTGTTTTTGATATAACATCCTACATCTACACAACTATTTTTTAGTCATTATTAGTTAAAGGATCAATCCTTCACTCTTATGCCATCAGATTTGTTATGATTACAAGTGTCACTGAATGATTACTAATTTAATTCTATTGTTATCATTGTACCTATCTTTATTCGAGCACCATTTGCATTTGGATTATATCAAAATCCAACATATGACAGATCTCCATGAAATCAGATGAGATAAGCTTAAAAAAATATTGAATTGCCTATATACAACTATGTATTCATCCAATGCATAGCCTTGCCTGACATATTACAAAGGAAATATAATGTAAAGTAGATTAATAGAACTACAATGCTAATTTTGTTCAGTGGTCAAGCCAATTCTGTCATGACTTATCGAGATCATCCACTAGCCATGTTCTGCTTCACACACCTATTCATTGAGCATGTGTTATATTCAAGTTTTTACCATATTCAAAGCGAGTCTCAAGTAAAATTTAGTTCAGGTGGTTGTTTCATTTTGTTCAATAGTGTGTCAAAGTTTATTAAATGCTTTTATTCTAGGTTTGGTTCAATCTTTAGTTTCTTAAGTTTATTTTAGAGAGTGAGTTTTTGAAATTTAGCATTTAGATAATATTTTATTATTTTAATGTTGAACTTAAATATTTCTTATATATTTTAAAAAATACAAAAGTGTCATTTAAATTTTCAAATCTAATCTCTAATTAGATTTTATTAAAATTTATTTGTTAATCATCAAAATCATAGTATGGTCACATCTAATAGTATATTGGTTCAAGCATGTCCATAATATTTGGATTGATTAATTATTTGATCAATATAAGCAATAGTTTTTTAGTGTCAAGAATATTGACAAAGTCGTTGTTAATTTTTTTAAATTTATTGTATGCCATTGTCAATGCCAAATAAACTATGTCAAAATTGATTGTAATTGGATGCATTTTCAGTTGAAACTGATATCCATTATGTATCATATTGTTAGGGGAAGGGGAGAGTTGTAAAAATAAACACAATGTAGAAACTATAAAGCTTCAAGTTTATGTCAACTGAGTAAGTGACAAATTTAAAGGATGTTAAAGGCATTGGAATAAGGAACATTTCTATGCCTCTCGTTAGCCACTTTTGATGGGGCCACTTTTACTCTAGTGGAAAATATGTTATATTTATATTACTTATTTGTATACGTAACAAATAAGAGGTGTATTTCCTATTTTCTCACATGTTATTCTGCATAAATTTAAAAAAGTCCTTAGGATATTTAAAAGTGAAGGTTGGACAAATGGTTCTTACTTTTAGTTATCACAGTATATAGGTTGATGATGTTCCCTCAGTGAATGGTTGATAGTATATGGTTCTTGTTCATAGTTCCCACACTAAATTTGGTTGATGATGAACCTCATACCGAATGGTGTATGAGAAGTTGATGATGTTCCTTCTCTATTTCATCAAGTCCTATGAAACATAAATTACCATGTAAGTACTAAATGGGGGAATGTTAGAAAAAATTAGACTCACGTGGAATTTGAATGAATATTATAATATGCATTATTATGAGAGTAATAATTCACTGGGAGTTATGTTAAGTTAGTTATTAGAATATATTAATTGAGAGTCATATTGTTGTTTATAACAACAATATTACACATATATGTTTGAATATATCGTTAAAGAATATTTTTAGAGATATGGTTGAGATATTGATGGAGAGATGATATCCATAATTATAGGAAAGACTTTTCTATATATTTGTAATGTCCCAAATGATTTAATATAGCGAATATAATATTTTTTAATGTATTTAAATATTATCCAAGTATTTCTCTTTATGTTGGTTTGTATGAGATAAATCTATGTATAAGCTCTTACAAAAGTTATCAATATTTGTATGTCAATGTATATGCATATCTCATATATAACTTGTATGTCCTGCATCCAACTCATATATACTGTCAAAAGCATGTATGTAGAAACTTGATATATAAATCACCATGTTTATGAAAAATGACATCAATAAACTATGTGTAGCTTCAAATCAAGTTATGTAAAGGACTTGGTTTTGTATTTTTGAATATTTATACATTTTTATATTTTTTTTAATATTTGATTTTTTTCTACTTATTGAAATATTTATTAAATAAAACACTTAGTTAATGAATTAAAGTCAAGGGGAAAGGCTACCAAAAATCTAAATAAGAGGGATCTAGACAATCAATAGAATATGTCATCATATAGTGTGCATGAAGTGTAATATCAGAGCAATATCACAAAGGTGAAATCAAGTGATATGACCCCACTATATGGTAAAGTCATGGGAAAATGTCATAAGATGTGAAATTATAGAATACATAAAATTGTGTAAGCTTAATGTGTGTTGTGACAAAAACAAGCAATGGTAGTCAATATGGAGAGTTGGGTAAGTAGTATGCCACAACAAGGTGTAACATGCTAAAAGAACATGTATTAAAATTATACTACTATATAGGGTGTGTATGCACATGTCATCATAGGATAACTAGCATGAATTTTCATAACAAGATAAATAATCAAAAGGCAAGGGAAAGTGAAACACAATAACCAAATCAAAGCCAATGGATAGAGGAATGATCAATGTAAAAGAAAATGTACACATCCATGTCAAAATAGAAGAATGAAGGAATCAATCAATCAAATCAAGAGAGGGTGATCAAGAAAATAAATAAATAAATTATGTACAATATTATGATATAGAAAAGATGTATCAATTAGGTCCATGATATGCCCTGTTAGACATTAACATATGATATGTAAGTGTTTAGTATCCCCCTAATACGTGTCATCATATAATAAGTGTTTGTCTTCATCAAAATTTTGGTCACATTGGATTTGATAATTAATTTTAAAGTTTGTTAATTTTGAAATGTATTTAAAAGGTTGTGTTTTTTGTCCACTTGATGGCACCTAAAAACTGACCAAAACATGGGATGCTCAATTAGTGTGGGACTAATATTGTTGAGCAAACTCTAGAAACAATTGGTTATATTTCTTATTCTAATGTCATCCTACATAAATTAATGTGTATAAAATGGAAATATAGAAAGAGATAGAGTTAAATAATACATGAAAAAATGATGATGCATCAAAATAAAAAATGGGAAGATCCCCCAATCTATACAAACACAATACAATTGGTATACATAAAGGGAGGTGAACACATTTAAATAAAATGAATGTAATGAAAAGAAGTAAGAGAGAGTTATCAACAAGATAAAAACTAGAGGGTAGACAAAAGAAAGCCAAATAAGCTTTTCACTTGTAAAAAATGTACACGTTCATATTATATTCCAAAAGAGGTCTCAAGATACTCATACACAATAGAGAAGCAAAAGTTCATTTTTAAATTTATAAATTCAAGAGACTTAGAAATCTAGGAGAATCATCCCTTTTCTCAAAATAAGCAATTATATAATATATAAAAATGATTTAAAAAAAAGGAAAAAAATAATTTCAGTTGCCCACTACCATAATTAACTAATAATATACATTTTCTTCCTTCTTATAGCTTCATTTTGATTCTACCAAGCTCAAGAAATCTATTTGCAAGCTTGCCTATGATTCCCATGTTGTATATGTGTACTTGAACTACTCAATTTTGAGTTCTAGCCACTTGCCCATACTTATTAAAATTAAAAAAGATTTCTTTGAATTTTAAAAAATGACTATGGAGTCATTTTACATGCCCTTATATTTTCCCTTTTGATTTCTTGGCTTTTGATTTTAATAAGGCCTAGGCTAGCCCTTTTGTTAAAAATAAAAGAAGCCTTTTGAAATGTTAAATGCTCCTATAACTTATTTTATAGATTCATGGAATTATTTAAATTTATATAATGGGAGCACAATATCTAATTTAATCAATTTAAATGGATCCCATTTGGAATTAAATAATTTTGAGTTAGATTATTTCTCTCAAGGATAATTGGATTTATAAAAATTGAGCGTAGAGAAAATTTTTAACAATTTGATTTTCTCTATTAGAAATGGATATTTGAATATAATTTTAAAGAAGTTAGATTTTGTCTTAGTCAATTAGTTATTTCATTTTATCTCTTAAACTAAATCATATAACTATTGAATGTCTTCTTGTTACATGATATACACAAATGTATTTTTTTTTAATGAAATGTTAACCTATATATTTAAAATGCATTTTACATAGGTGACAATCTGACCATGTTTTTCTCAATACTTTAATATATTGTAATGACTTTTGAAAGAGTGTTGATTTACTTGAAATATGTTCTATGTTTATTATGACTGCATTTTCCTACTTAATCAATAGATAAAGTCTCAATCGTTGTAATGAGTTTTGAAAGAGTGTTGATTTACTTGAAATATGTTTTATGTTTATTATGACTGCATTTTCCTACTTAATCAATAGATAAAGTCTCAACCGATTCTTGGGTTTTAGTGTTTGATTTTTTAGTAGACATTATGGATTTAATATTTGTATTGAGATTTTTCCTTTTGGTATAACAGTGTGAATATGGGTTTCTATTTTAAAAGGTGATGTTTTGATCACATAATGAAATTCTTATTTCTCTAGATCAATAGCCCAATGTGTAATATGAGTAAATGATTTGCAAGTTGCTATGAGTAACTTGCTTTTGATAAGTTCAATGAGACCATTGATAAAGACATGTTTTATTTTTAGATCTCATGATTTTTGCATCAATAAATGTATATGAGAAAAAAATATAAAAATCAAATATTGTATCATTTCATCGTTATCTTACTTTAGGTGTTGAATGCTTACAATTTTAGACTTTGGTATTATTGTGAACAACACACCCCCATTTATTAAAAATAAATATGAACCCCATTTTCATCCTAAATTGAGATATAAATTCTATTTTTAAAAAAAATCATATTTTATCTAAAATTTTGAAAGCCAAAATTGTGAACTAGATCAAAAGATAAATAGGAGAAATTAAAACTTCTATTTTTTAAAACAATTTTATATTAATCTTTATAATGCATTGGAATTTCAATTCAAATTGTAAGTTAGTTTGGGTTTCAATTTGATTAATTAGCCACAACATAATCTTATATGTACCCGTTTGAAATAATTAAATTAGTTAGTGGCCACATTCATTTATCCTAAGTCAAGGTTCACATTTCATTCTATAACACATATTCATCTTTGTGATAAACAGACCTGACCATAGTTTAAAATTAAATTCATATGTTAATGTATCTATAAAAACTTATTTTGTTTCAAATATTAATTTGTGCTTTGGGATACTCCGTGACTTTATGACCATGTGGCCTTGTTTTGGTTCCCATGTGTTTTATTTTGATATTGTATGATTTCTTAAAGTGTTGTGTGTGCATTTTTCACTTTTCGAGATACAATCAAGGTATGTTTATCCATTGTGTGTAGAGAAAGATATGGACATAAAGGAAATATAAAGAGAATAAAAAATTTCAATGGATCTATAGAATTTGAAGAAAGGCATTTGAAATATTGGAGACACTTTGCGATCCTATGATGGTAATACAATGGGAGAATGTTATGTGTACACTTTGAGTGGACATGGTAAAGGTAAAAGAGAAAAAACTACATAATATTTCATAATGTGTCCATGATACACATACATATGAAAAAAATTGTATTTGAGTACATGTTAAAGCTTAATTATGAATTCAATGCATCCTCAAAGTCCATAGGAAGGAATAAACACCAAAAGTGAAATTTGTAACTCGATGATCTCCATGACCTCAAGATTATTAGACTAAGACACATGGATGGTTAAGATTGTCAAATTTTACTAAGTCCACAGACTAAAAAATTACTAACATTATAATGTGCAAGTTTTAAAGAAGGATTAAAAACCATATTTTGCATTGTTCACTATTAATTCACAACACTGAAGGGTGAATCATATGTGATGCAGAGTGGCCTTTCAAATTTAAATTGAAACTAAAAAATATGAAGAGATTGATGATAATTAATATGATTTGTGAGTGACCACAATTATTGATAAATTTCACATTAGATATTGATATAACTATAGGGAATGTTTTGAAATATGGAAGTGCAAAGTGAGAAAAACATTTCACTCAATGATAATAAATTTTAATCAAAGAACATCAAAATTTTAATAGAGATCATGTGATGGCTTAGGTCACTACATTCTCTTCGTCAAGGGGAGCCAAACATTATCCATCCAAAGAATTACAATGTAGTTATACATGAGATTCATGAAACAAAAAAATCTCTTTGATGGTGTAGATACCACTTAGGCAAATGATAACTATAAGGATGATTTGATTGCATTTAAAAAATTAAGCCTCTATCAAGCAATGACCAAACATGAGGTTGTTAAAAATATTTTGTATGTATATGTGATACATTGTCCATGATTTTAGGGATTACATGATTTGTAATGATAAGGGTTGAGTCCTTGAATCAACAAGGTCATTACCCTATATATATGTATAACCCTTCATATGAATAAAATGATTACATAGAATGAAGTTTAACTGCTCCAAAATGTATATTTGGTATCGCAGAAGTCTGATCTTGTTCTTGTGATGGAGTAAAAACCTTGTTTACAGGGGCAATTAAAACTATATTTCCCCCTTATGCATGATAGTTATGAGAATGAAATTTTTTTAAAAAATAAATTATTGATTTAATAATATGTTTTGTAAGTGAATATTTTTCATACTGTGAAACTTTTAGGCAAACTATACTTGTATCAACTAAATATTGTCTGAGAAACATGCATCTATATGACCATGTATTTATATTTATCATCCATGAAATGGTGTTTAATATTGATTATTGAATAAATTGAGATACCAAATTATTACTCTTCTCATTTGCTTGCTATGTATTCTCATGAATAGTATCTGACCATAAAATTCTCATTATGGATTCATCTGATCATGGACTGGACAACACACCAACATGAATAATTGTGATGCTTTTATTTGTGGATGTGACACTGAGTACAGTGGATAAATTCAAGGATATTATATTGGAGAAAATAATGGCTATTACCAAGTCATCCCTATATTCAAAGGCTAGAAATAAAAATTCCTCGCTAACAATGAAACTAATGGCAAGTACAAATATGACCCCAAATTTGTAGTTGAAAACTTCCAATGTAAGTGTTGATTATTTTGACCACAAGTCAAAATAGGTCAACCCTATATAAATTAAAACTTGATATAAGGGTATTATAGAGTGTAAAATGGTGTACCATGGTCCTAGTGAAGTCATTTAATGTGTCTTTAGCCTTCATCATATTCATTTTTAGCCCTTAGTGCCATTATATGTACTATAGGGTCATTTTGAGTCATTTAATGAATTGTACAATTTTCCTAGGAATGAAAGTTTTTATAAGTGTGTTTAAGTGTTATTCAATCTGTATGATATTAGGGATAGTCAAATTCCATTTCTATAACTAAAAAATTGTAGGTTCCATGTTGAAATCAAGAAAATTTGTTGAAAAAAGAAGAGTTTCAGTGGTTGTATAGACTATATAGCAGTGTGGCACATGTGATAGTTCCAAGATTAACCTTTCAGCTCCCCAAAAATCACTTACATGTTTTAGTTTTTTTTACACTCTTCAAATTGAGAAAAAATAGTTTATCTTCCCCATCACTCTCTTGACAAGTCAAGGCTAGTCAACCAAATTCCTTTTTGTATAGACATGACAGGTAAATCTAAGGGGAGTGATTTTGTTGGATGTTAACACTATTAATGGGCTCTCATTCCATGGCATTATTTGGTAGATTCATGGAGTATACTTCATGAACCATCTCTAGGAATGGTAGTGACTCAAAATTATCTTCACTTTCCTAACACTTACAAGTTTTCTCAATTATTTGTTTAATTTAATGTTTACAACTTCTCTATGTGTGTTAATAGCACATGTTCTTCACTTACAAGTTGGTTTCATCTTGGTTTTCATGTGTAGAGAATTATAAGATAGTCAGTATCATCCTCATGGTATTAGAAATGACTACCATTGAAGTCTACAAATGTTGTTTGACTAGTTGCAGTGTTTTGTTCTCAATCGATGGTTTCCAATTAGAAATGCACATGTATTCAACATATCAAACCATGGAAGGTATTTTATCGATGGAAATTTTGCATTTGAAAGGTCTCAAGGTTATGAGAGGTGAGTTTCTCAAAATTTCAACATATACAATCAGATACAATCATCTTTGAGTATGTACAGACTATGGAAGAATCATTTAAAACCCTAAGAGATAGGTTACATTCATTTCATGAATTAAATGAGGTTTATTAAGTCATATAGAGTCATAGTAATAATCCTAGACCAGTCCAAGTAATGCCTATAGGTGTAAAATGGAAAAATTTGCTTAAGGGAACATTTACCTTAATATCTTTGAGTAAGGGATCTTGTATCAGATTTTAAGTCCTATTGAGGTTTCTTTAGGTTGGAATAAGTCTAACTGATTCATTCTAATAGCCTAAGCCTAGAAGTCACTTCTTAGCATGAAGAGAGGTGGTTAGATCAAGATGAAATAAGGATTGAGTATTTTCCAACTCATACCAATTTCTATTAAAGATGCTTAGTTTAAACACAATGTTTTCAACCAAAAGTTAACCCAAAACTGTAAACTTATAATGTATTGGTAGATAGAGACAAGAGTATGATTTGTAGAAATAAGTGATTGATTTAAAGTATGGAATGGTATTGGTGACCTAATATCAAGGTAGAGGGAAAAAACATTTGTTTTAACACTAATGAGTACCTACAGGTCTCATTACCTGTTTAGAATGTGCACCTAAAATTTGAATGATTACATTGTAGACTAGCCCAAACAACAAGGATGTTAGTTAGATAATGGACAGAGGTATGGAATAAAATGATTCAAATGACATCATAGGAATTCAAGTGAATGAAACATAATGATCAAATAGTGATAGGCACCTAAAAGAGCCCATTAACCTCCCTAGCTGACACTTACAAGTGACATCATCAAAGCATTTCGTAGACTATGTCGAGCTCATACAAGATGCATGTTTAGAAGGTTATCAGGGTTACAAGTTGGAATCATCATGTTGATACATATTCACACTTGTATATCAAATATTAATAAGGTCCTCATATGGAAAGGAACAAAATAAAGGAATGTGTTTAAGCAAATATTGAGGAAGCCACTATGGCTATCAGAGACCTATAGATGGTCAAACACTTAGTTAGTTATAGTTAGGCCTAATACTAGGTCTATACCCTAATGGCCTTAAATTAAACTTAGATGAATATATATACCTAACAAACACTTTGGGGACCTTAAAGGGAGAATACAAAGCTAGTAACATCCATTAGACTTTAGAGAACAAGACATAGTTAATCATTTAGGGCTATTTTCTTTGCAAGCCTACTCAAAATGCATGTATTGAACTCAAAGGCTAAATTTTATGCTCAAATTATTATGAATTTTTTTCATGAGACTCCAAGGAGTTGTTATTTTATAAGAGGGTCCCTAACTCAAATGAAGTGGGATTTGTTTAGAGTTTCAATGTCAAGATTTTATGAACAATCCTTAATAGTCTAAGGCACTTAAATCCCTCTCAAAACCCTCAATCTAACCCAATGGTGAATACATGAAATATTTTGCATAAAAATAGAGTCAATTAGTCATGAAATTTATTTTAACATATTTATCACTCTTTTAGGCTCCTCATTACCTATTTGATCCATACTATCTCTTGTACGAACAAACCTAACTCAAGGTTTTCAAAAAGTTTTGAAGTGTTATACAAATGTAGATGTGGATGGTTGAGTGAGAACTAATGTATAAGATTATTTGGGAATTATTTCAACTCCATATAATCAATTATCATCATACACAATCATGGAAACCTCTTTGCCAGTCCACTCATCATAGGCAGTCTAAATGAGAATAATGAGAAGGCATATGACTGTCAAGTTTAAGAAGTGATAAGTGTTGTATTGAGTTTCTTGGAGGTATATATGATGGAATAAGTGGAAATAATATCTTATACATGTGTAAAAAACCTCTTACAAGTTTCAATTAGTAACTACAGGTCACTCAGATGACAAGTATGATGATAAGTTGAGGAAAGTTAATGAGTGACTGCTAGTGAGTGAGCACAAGTGTCAAGAAGAAGACCATTAGTTAAGGAAGCATATAAATATTATTACCATTAGGATTCCACATTTTCATGATAGTGACAATGTGTATAAATTCCCTATGGTAGTTTCAATCACTCAATGGAAGTCTTCATCATCATGGTAGTTTAAAAGAGGAAGGTGATGAGTCTTTATGCCACTTTGAGGGAGGATGACATGTTTGTGATGGAAATCTATCTAAGAGGACTTATTGAACTATTTTACACCTCATTAAATTTATTTTTAACTAGTTACTACATATTGACACTTGGATTGGTGATTATTCCACTTATTTTCTTTTCTCCCTTCCCACTTGCTCTATAAATGCATGCCTTTTTGGTAATTATAAGTAGTGTTGACCAAATTTGACCATGTAGGTCAAATTAGGACCCTATAGGAAAAAAAATTCACTTTATAGGTTTATTAGGGTTCTAATTTTATGTCATGAGGTGTATTATAGGTTAATTGATGTCATTTAATGCTATATTAGCCTTGGTCCTTGGTCATTTTAATCCTTTTAGTTGTAGGAGCCATTTTGAGGTCAAAAATAGGCATTTAATGAGTTATATAGCATCCTATAGAAATGAGAATGTTTTAAGGGATGATGTCATTCCCTATGTATCTTATTATGTCTTAATTAACTATTACTAACTGAAAAGTGGTAGGTTATTCAAAAAAAGAGGTAGTTTTCTTGAAAACATGATCATTTAATGAAGTGTACAGACTTGTATGGCCTCCCACAGCTGAGGACATTTCAGTAGTGTCCCTTGGTATTATAAAAACTTTTTTAGGTGATTAGTTTGATAAAAATATCCAAGAAATGAAGAAAACCACTTATCTCTCCTTTCACTAAGCTTGGCAAGCAAAAATGGTCTTCAGGTTTGTACTTAGTATGGTCAGCAATGGAGGTTTCAATAAAAATGATCTTGGGGGTGTATTATATACTTAGTAAAATTCAATTTGATGTTTTGTTGTAGAGGAATGGTGGTATGATATTTATGAACCATTCCTAAGAAGTTAGACTATCTAATCTGCTTGTTAATCTATGATAGTTTTTGCCGTAGTTTGAGCAAGCCCATATAATCTAGCTATTAAGATTGGTTCCAAATGATGTTGAATCACTAATATCATGATTTAAATGATTAATTTCATGTTTGGAAAATATATCATGGGATTTTTTAGTTTAATTTGTAGGTTAATGCCCAAGTGTAATGGTAGTAATTTTCACCACTTGCAGAAGGTTGTAGTCTCTACAAGAGCTTTATGTGAAGGGGTTATGGTGTTTTTAATGTTTAAATTTCATATGTATTACCTCATTTCCATGTTTGGCCTCATAATTCCATGTTTGGATCAAACTTACAGTCATGAAAACCATACAATTAATTTTTTTCTCACTTCTATTTGCAATCTTGGTGAAGTATGTGCATGGGGTCTGTATAATAGGTTCATAGAGGTGTGTTTAAGGTTTTAATTCCTTGGTGAATACTTTATAATCATGAATTATTTAGTAAATATTTAATTTGATGAAATAAAAATGGATTGTGCAGTCATGTGCAACATTCACATATAGTTTACCATCAGAATGCATACACTTGCAGGTGCTTGAAGGGTCTAGACATTGATATGGAGTTATCTTGACTTGATATAAGTCCTCACAAGTTATAAGGGATCCATATTAGAATTTTAATGAGGTACAATGGTTTTTAAAAGCTTATATACCATGTGAATGATTCATATCCTATTGCCTCCCTGCATACAACTCCATCTTCACCTATAGGGGTTTCCATGATGATGCCATGCTATGATGAGAGACTTAGTGGTGGTTCCAAAATATTTGAGGTGTGAAGAGTGAATTTTTAGGTTTGAGATGAATATTCAACCCATTTAAGGCTAATTAAAATGCACACTATCCATAGTTTCACTTTACTGTCTGTATACACTGAAATAGCCACCTACAGGTGGTCCTTGATAGTAAGTTATGGTGTCATGTGGGGAAATTGGAGCATGATGAATCCTTTTTGGAGTTATAACATTTTTATTGATTAGGGTAGACTAATTTTAGGTGTTTAATTGACAAATTTAGGTTGGAAGCATACCCTAAGGTCATATGACAGTGTACAGGGACCTTTTCCCTAAAATGAGAAAATAAAGGTCTAAGGTGTTTTATTGATATCTTGAGATAGGGATATTAAAGGGTTTGAATCATCTAGATGGATATACCTTGTATCCTATAGCATAGAAAAGATCCATGAAAAGTTTATAGGGCAGATTATCAGTGGATGATGATTGCTTAAGAGTTCTAATATGCACTTTTATGCACTGAGTTTAAGCAGTAATAGTTATAGGTTTTGAATTCCAACGTGACTTTCCATTTCAAGGTTGCAATGAGAACCATTTTCATGATTTAATGGTCTTATATGGTCTAAGATAGTATTAGTGACCTAAGGATAACTTAGATAGGCTCATCTATTGTGTTTTAGGTTCCCATGTTCACCTACAGGTGTCTTAAACCTTGAGGCATACACCTACAATTGATTGAGTGTGGTAGTGAGCCTGATCAAGGTGTTTGAAAGGTATGAACATGAGTGATAAGGTATAGACATAGCTTGGTGATTAGGAACATATTAAGGATACCTTAAAACACTATACCTAGGCTCCAAAAAAGTAATTTGTACCTACAAGCAGGGTCTAAATGGCTTCAAAATAGTCAGTTATAATTGACTATATGGTAGGCAGTAAGCTGGGATAATGTGTCTAAGTGATTGTATAGGCTACCCAAGGTGGAATATAAGGTGTGAAATTACCCTAAGGGACTCTAGGAAGGTTCTATACATGGTCTCAAACTTCAATCATATAGGGTAACCTACAGGCACAATACCCCTAAAGTTAAACATAGTCAATAAAAGGGATCCTATGACCAGTGTTGATAAGGATCTAACCTCAAGGTATGAGTTGAGAAATTTCAATGATGAAATGAATTTTATAAACTTTAGGAGAGGCCAAGACACTTCAATACCAAGGTTTTAAGCATGTAAACACTACTCACAGGTTCCTTTTTCCTGAGTAGGCAGGGTAAATTTATCACTCAAGCCTAACTGAGTCAAAACACAGTACAAGATGCAAACATGGTTGATAAAGGTTTATAAGCATAGTGAAAACTAAGAAAATGATAGTGACCACATTTTAACACCTCATGACATGGAAATAGGGGAGGAAAGGGCTCAAGTGATGATCTATAAAGTTAAGCAATAATATACTTTCGTATTTTAATTTTTATTTACAATATTAATTCATGAAATAATTTAAAATTTTGACTTATAAATGATCAATTTAACAAAAATAACTCAAGAAATTCTCAAAACATAGCACACAATTTGATAACAGAGTTTGACATGAAGGCCTACATCTCTAGGTCCTATATCAACCGATGTATTAGGAAAAATGCTTGAAAAATACTTACAAATGTCTCTAAAATGAAAAGTGAACAACTGAAAAGTTGTTCCTTGAGAAAAAATAATATAAGTTCCTTTTTGGACTTTTCCCCAATTTTGCCTCTGGCACTCTCTACAACTCACACAAGCTTCCTAGCTCTTAGCCTTTACAATGGCTACTTATCTTCTTCTTTGTATTCAAATATGAGTCTTAGAACTTTATATAGTGGTTCATGCCTTCACCCTAAGAGGTTGGGAGCTTATCCTTTTATCCCAATGTACTAGGTTTGAATCCCCTCTTCATTGTTTTCAGTGGGCATGTTAATCTTATATCCCACATTTGGGAAGTGGGGGAGCACATCATGGTATGTGGGTTTCACATGGCATATTAAGTGGATGTGTGGACATTGGGTGGTATCATGTGGATGTTGGGATATAGAACATGGTAGGTGGGTTTAGAATGAGACATGGAATGTGGAAAGTATGTGGTGATGTGGAAATGGTAAGTTATGAGGATAATTAATTAATTAATTAATAATATAGTCAATTAAATGGTAGTAAGCCACATGTTAGATTGAGGATCCACCATGTGGTCCAATATCCACTTGCCACTTGTCATCCACTCTCCACTTGTTGACCACTCACCACTTGTTGATGTCCAACTAGATGTTCTATCCAAACCTAATTTTTTTACATTCCCTACTTGATCTTTGACGCACAATATATTTTGCATACAGGTTCCATTTTTTGAACCATGAGATGTGCCAAAAATATCTCATTGAGATATTTACCATGAAAATGATCAACCTAAAATTCAATGTCTTATTTTTTGGAGAGAATATGGATCCTCCTAGATCAATCCTCCCCATTGAGAAGGTTTTTTGTCCTCAAAAAGCTAATACTAGCCCTGATACTCTATATGCAGATATTTCATGGCTCTAGCTCTAGAATTTGGCTCAGATGATCTCCTAAATTTCAATTGGTTTTAGGTATTCAGTTTTCAGTCTTTGAAAATGTCACTTGGTGTTATAACAATCACCATTTTACAATTGCCCTCTTAGGGTTTTACGTAGTTTTACAAATGTTGCCCTTCTTGGGTGTTTACAAACACTAAAATTATACTTAATGATTACAAAAATTACCCATACTTGGGTCTTATGAATTTATAAACAATGCCTATATTCAGGTCTTAAAAACATAAGGCAAATATGTATGCATGTTTGCATACTCTATACAGATTAAAATATATAACTTATCTTCCGAGTTGTTCCTGATGCTTCTCATGATGACATATTTTTGTTACCCTACAGTGTTCTTGTCTACAACATAGATGAGTAAAATAACACTAAAGGCATAATTTAGTTGTAACAATTATTGCTGATGTGCTCGTATGAGATATTCTATCCCATCTTTTATAGTGCTATACTAATTTTCCTTCTTGGAGTAAGTTCCCTTTATCAGAGATAAATATGGTTTACCTAGGATAATTCCACTAAACTATAGTGGAACCACATCTAACTCAACTTCATCTAAAAAGTTGGTGGTAATTTCAAACCCTAGTTTACATGTTTTAATTACATATACATTATTACCGTCATCTATCTTATCCAAATAATAGGTTTGGAAATGTGGCTTAGTTTCCAATCCTAGGGTTTCTACAACATCTTCTAAGATCAAATTATTTTGATAATTTTAATAAAAAATAACATCTATCTTAGAATTCTTAGCTATTATTCTTTTGAAGAAATGTTACTTACCTTTCCAGGGTGACAATTTCTGAACTATCAGCCTCTCATGGACTATCATCTCCTTCACTAATGTTGTCTTTGGTTTTGACTGACAAGATTGTGTCTTCTGCTTAATTGAAGATGTAGTTGTAACCTTTACCTTAGGTTGTGGATAAGTTTACTTATCTTATTTTAGCATTTTCCCCTTAGCATTGAAGTAAAAACCAAACTTCATGTCTTCTTTAGGTAATTTTATTTTGTCAGTCTTCTACTTGACATGTCTCTTTAAGCAAATTTCTAGGGCTTTCTAAGGCATAATTATAAGATACATTCAAGTATTTCTTATTTTCATACCTTGCTAAGTCATTTGAAGATGTCTCATCATTTTTAGTTGCTTCATCTTCTAATAATTCTTCCTTTAACTCTTTAGGGTGTTCTGACTTGCTACTTGAGTAACTCTTTAGCTCAACTTCTTGGGATATTTGTCCTTCATCTCCATATCCTAATCCTACATGGAGTGGTCTCTTTTCCACATAGATAGGATGGGAAATCCCTTGACCATTAATGCCAAGGCCTTTTCCTTTGAATCCCATTTTAGCTAATAGCTTAGAACCTATTCCCTTCATGTGCTTTTCAAATTTATTAAGACATGAACTTGATGAATGTTTAGGGTTAGTATATTTAGTATCCATAACATTGTCAATATAGCCAGAAGAGTTGATTTCATTATTTTCATCTTCAGTATGTACATCAAAAGATACATTGATAATTAGAGCATTATTTGCTTTTGAACTTTCAACATCATTTTCATTAATAGGACTAGCAAGAGTATATGAATTAGAAGAATACCTGTTATAACCAGAATGTACCTTTTTTTTTGGCTTATCCCAAACTAAATATCATAGGTATGATTGGTCATCAGTTGGATTCCTTCTCTTGATGCAGTGTTTCTGGCACGTCAAGATGTGAGATAATAATTACCCAAAGTGATCTCCTCAACTTATTTTGAAACTATATTAATAGCTACTTGATCAAAGAATAGCCCTTCGATGCCAAAATGCAGGTTGCCATAATGGGTCACATGTCCTTGTACTCTGCCATCAGCTCCTTTGAATGTCTTAGTGTGGGGTAATGGAATAATCCTTAGTTTTAGATGTTATGTGAGACCTTTAATAATATAACTGGCTTTAGAACTCTAGTTAAAATAGATCTGCATAAACTTCCCTTTATCAATAGCAATGTAGTTCTACCTTTGACTTTCCTTAGAGTGTAGTATAATTTCTGGCACTTCTATTGGAAAAAAATATCACATTAGATACTTTAGAGTTTCTTGATGAGGTAATATTAGTCAGATTGATTGAACACTATTGGACTCAGCTAGTGCTTTGGCTCTCTCCTCATTCTACCTTCTAAACCATAATGGAGCTTGACTAGGATGTAGTATCCAGCATTGCTCAACAATGTGACCTTATCGGGTACAATGTCCGCAAGTCTCTAAATCTCTATGAATCCTCTTCTTCTATTGACATTCTTTCTGTAGTTCTACCCACAAATCATCAATGATCTATTGAAGCTTTTTGATTTATTGCTCCTGCCATTGCTCTGTTATTTGCTGACTTTACTCTTGAGATTGTAGGAACTACATTATTGTAGTGATAATGAAATTCAGTAACAACTAAATATGAGCTATCATTGTGTTGGGTGAATATTTTGTAGTCAACTAACTGATGACAAAATGGGTTTATCAACCACATCATAGGGAGATTTACGCCACAAAAAGTGTGGGTTTACCAGATCTGGATGAGGTAAATCTCTCCTCTCATCAAGGGGAGGTTCCCTATAAATATTAATATGCTATATATATATATATAAAATTAAGTAGGAAATAACACATGGGGTGGTATAATAGCATCTACCTCTCTTTTTTTAGAGGTAATGTATAAAGAAGAAAAGAGAGAAATCCTGGTCCTTAGCTAATAACATTCCTCTTCTTTCAGGAATGGCATCAAATGGGAAGCAGAAAATCACCTGAAGTAAATGACAAAAGTTCACAAAGAAACTCACGTAAGCACAAAGTCTTGCGTAGCCTCCTTCACCGATTCAGAACAAACGTAACCCTAGAATGAAATGAAGCATAAAGTCTCTACCTAAAACTACAAAAGATAACTGAATCACAAAGATAAAAATAGCTCAAAGTCTATCCTCTACCTTTTAGAAATGCTCTCATATAATATTGACACATCCACTTTGCTTATTAAATCAGATAAACAAGATATTACCAGGAAAAAGGACATAAGAACTATTTCCTAAATAACACAGATAATCTCAACACAAAGTCTGAAATAAACCTGCTCATTCATTCAACAAAATATGATTTACAAGTTTGAGCACAAAGTCTCAAAAATTGCTTCAATTTCGGCAGAGTATTTGCTCTTAATTTTTCCAAGATCCATTTACAAAAGAGGTCTCCACTATATATAGGGAGAAACTCTCAAAATTTAGAAAATAATAAAATACATAAATATCCTGGTCAAAGATGACTCATCTTTGACTTTGAGATATTTTTCCAAATTTTTTACATGTAATTACATATTACAAAATTGCATGCACTTTTCACAAAACAAAAGTGCATAAGGAAAGAAGAAGAAGAAGAGAGAAGGGGGGAAAATTAGTTCTTGCTGCCAAATTTCTTCAGATGAGCATCGTACATAGCAATAGATGCCTGAATTCCTAAACTGTCTGGCGCAACCGTGTTCTTAGAGATGACTCTGGCTCTAATTAAGGCATCCTTCAATGCTGTGATGGCCTTAGCATGACCAGTTAACCTAAATTTTAGATTATCCAGAGTCAGTTGAGTATCTAGGATATTGTCCACCGAGGTCATTGAGAAGGCCTTTTCTTCAAAATTTCTTTGAATCATCCCTTTGAAACTTTGGATCATTTCTTCTGCAGAGAGAAATTGGTTATCCCTCAAAGTTAGGTTGCAGGGCAGTTCTTTCAGTTTATTGAGTAGGCCCATGTCACTCTTCTCGCTAGCATCCCTGGAAGCTTTGAGATCCTCTATTAAATCCTTGAGTACCTGGATCCTGAAGATCAGTGACTCCTTGATCTCAATGTAAGAATCTTTGCTGGAGATGACACCGATAGATATCAAGGTGCTCTTCTTCAAATCCTTCATCTCCCTCCATTTGCTAAGATATTTTTTTAAACTATCAACCTCTTGAGAGATAAGAGAGAGAAGGTCATCTAATTCGGTCCTCACCTTCTTCATCTTGTCTATTTTCTCTGCAACCTCTGTAAGCAAGGAAACTCCCTGAGTATGCATTTTTTCAATATAATCCTCCAAAACTTTCCCCTTCAAGTAAGTTTTCTCTGCCTTTTAAATGACAGGGTCATCTACAGAGAAGGCCTCTAGAGTTGCCGCTTCACGGGGAAGAGTGAACCTACTTATTACTGCTGTCAGCTGCTCTATCTTGGCCTTGTAATAATATTTCATTTCCTTTTCTCGATCAAACTTTTGGACCATGATGTCCATAGCAGACTAAAGGTCGCTTTTCGCACCTTCATGAGTAACTTTTCCAAGTTCAACACGAGAGATGGAATAGCTACTCATTTCGAAACCCTCAAGGGTTGCGTCTTGTGGAGGCTTGGCAATTTCCAAAAATTTCTATCCTTTTTCCTCGACCAATTTTGAGAGGATCCTTAGCCTCTTAGGAGCCTTAGCTTTCACCGGCACTATTTTGCCAAAGTTGAAGTCATTTGGAGAGATGGCTTGGGTGTGAATGCTGACATCCAAGGCGAGAGAGAAGAAGTACCTATCGTGGCAATGGTTCCCTCAGCTGGTGTTACTATGGCAGCTTCTACACTGCTAGTGGTGATAGTGGTCGCAGTTGGAGTAACAGGTGAAACTACACCAACTACTGATTCTGGCTCTTGGGTAGAACTTTCCCCCAGATTGAAAGAGGGAGATGACAAACTTAGAATGGACCTAGAAGAGCGAGGAGTACCTGCTGAAGCACCCTAAGGATCACCAAATATAACCTCAAAAGGAGAGGCAGCTCCAAAGGAGGGAACACTGATAGGAGAGAGAGGAGAAGCCATAGGAGATTGAGGTGGAGAAGGAGAAATGCTCTTAAGTGGTTGTGCTTCTTCTTGCGAAGGCAGAGGTGAAGTGCTTGGCTGTCCTGTCGACCGGTCATCTATTTCCATTGGTTGAGCTGCCTATGCCTGAGGGCTCTATTTTGCAACTCCTTTAGCTACTGCTTCTGGCTCCTCAGTAGTCTTGGGTTTCTTAGAAACAAAAATGATTCTAGGCTTGTGAGGCCTAGAAGGGGAAGGAACATCACCTTTGTTCTTGGTCCTGTTCTCTGCCTTCCTCTTCAACTCTACTTGGTACTCAGCCTCTGATCCCATGATAAATTCTTTTAGGATGATTCCTTTGGCTACCAACCAATCATTGGTGTTAGCCAATATTGGTTCAAATCTTTTTCTCAGAGAAGTTAGTTCCTTCTGAGACCACTGAGTTGGAGGAAGAGGGGAGCCAACAACCTTTTCATCCAGGTATCTGCTATTGACAATGTTCTCGTCATCGACCAGACTAGATGGGATCTCTGCAAGCCCTAGATATTCAATCTATTCTAGGGTCAGCCTGTAATAGTCCATCTTCCTAATTTCTTCAGCCATCCTCAAGTCTATCCAGATGTCCTCAATCATGGGCTCATGAAACTGAGTCTTTCGCCTAATTTTTTCCTTGACTCCCCTGTAGTCAAATTTATCTCTTCTCTTGAACTGCTTTAGGGTGACCATCTGCATCTCTATTTTCATGACTTTGGCTTTGGCTACTGTTGAAATAGAATACCTACCAATTTTGATTGGAAACCTAAAACTTGGATTTTTTAGCTCCATTTGTCTAGTGTGCATGACAACCAGTTGTCGGCAAAGTTCCATTAGAACCAATTTGTCAGAAGGGAATCTGGGGAGCATATAGGGATAGCCTTGGAAAAAACCAACCCAAAGATAGCAGAAGGTGGAAAACTAGAGGAACATACACCCGTAGTCATTGACGACTGCCCAAGCCTCATCTGATACTCTCTTTTGCTCAAGTTGAGGGTCAAAGAGGCATAGAAATACGGCAAAGAAGGCATCATTTACCCTTTTGAAATGACGGGTTGACCCTTGAAGTGTCAACTGGGGGTAATATGAGTATACTGGAGTCATCTTTCTATCCCCTTCAGTTGTTAAACTTGGAAAAGTTCACATTACGGTAGCTTTGTACACAAGGTATGAAGTCATATAAAACTTGGAAGAAGTCTATACCTTGGTTAGTTACTCATGGAGGGCGTTGCTAATCTACTCTCCCCAAAAGTTGACCTGCTTGCCTTAGAAGATGATCTTGATGAATGGGTACATCCATTCATGGAACTGTGAGGAAGACAGGAGGCCCCACACTCTGCTAAGAAGAGTGATCAAATCACCAACTTCTTCAATGAATTCACTCCTCAGGAAGTTTCACAGCCACCTGGATAGACTAGATCTAGGTGCCTTCAGCCACCTGTTGTTCATGACTTTCTTCGCCCTCTCAGGGTCTTTGTCAGATTTATTTTGGGCATCTACGAAGTCAATCTTGGTTACTTCAGTAGCTGGAGGGCACATGAAGACTTTGTCAATGAATTCGGGATCCAGTCGAATTATCACATTGCCACTGGCATCTGAGACTGACCTTGTCTCTTTGTTGTAAAAGCGGGCACATTGGAGGATGAACTTATTATGATGTGCTGCCACTGGGAAAGTGGCAACCAAGTGGATGTTGCTTTCAATGATCCTCTTTATTTCGGTGCTTGAGTTCGTCGCCTTTGTCCGATTTACAAACTCATCCATGTCCACGTGGCCAATTTCGGTGTCTCAAATATCGTCAACATTGGAGGTAACTGAAGTGAGCGGGAAGATGCCCTGGTATTTGTATTTCATCATCTTTGCCTTTTTTGGAGATGCTTCTGACATTGGAACTGGTCTCGATTAGATGGGCATCAATGAGCAAGAGTTCTCTGATTATACTACGGTCATGATCACAAAATTAGGGGAGAGGGGATGAATTGAGGAAAATGCATTTTAAGTGATCATGGTCAATGGAAGTCACTTAAAAAGGCTGGGTCAAAAAAAGGGATGGAAAATGAGGAAGAAAGAGAAAGAAAGGGAAAGGGCAAAAAATCCTCCAGAGTTAGAAAAATCCAGAGGGGGGATGCAAGGGTGGTGAAATTTGCCACCCCTGTAAGAGAAATGGGAAGAATGCAAGGGCAGAAAAATTCACTGCCCATGCAGGATTGGCCTGCACAGGCAGCAAAAATTGCCGCCTTTGCAAATTGGAAATAAGGTAGGGGTGGCAAATTTCACTACCTCCGCAGTTTGAAAATGCATGGTAGGGGTAGTGAATTTCACTGCCCCTACACATTGTGCTTGCTTCGGTAGGGGTGGTGAATTTTACCACCCCTACAAATTAGATAAGCATTGGCAAGGGGACGTGTGGGTAGAAAAATTCACCACCTGAGCACACAAAGATTGCGTGGGTGGAAAAATCTACCACCCGTGTAGGTAAAGGGTTTGGGGGGGCCGAGGCACAGGCGGTGAAGATTTTTCCGCTCACGCGTGTCTTGAGAGGAAACCGCGGGAAGGAGGAGGCATGGTGAAAATCACTGCCCTAGGAGGTTCAGAGAGGAAAAGCCGCATGAAGGATGGAGGGAAAGAAGAAAAAAGAAGAACAAAAAATTTAAACAACCTTCAAAGCTAAAATGCAAGAAAGAAAGAGGAAAGTAATGAAAATAAATGTTAAAAACAGGATCAACCTAGAAAGCCATGTGCGCCATAGGCTCAAATCCATGAAAACACACCTCAAATCACTCGTCAGATGGTCCAGACGTAGAAGGCAAGAGGAGAGGAGGAAGCAATGAGAAAAAAGAGCTCCAAACCAGATTATATGGGGTGAAAAACACCCCAAACTACCTGCCGCGCATGGCAATAAATGTTGTGCATAGAAATCGAGGCATGCATGGGTGGCAAATTTTGTCGCCCTTGCATTTTAAATTTAGTTTAGATGCATGGGCGACAAATTTTTTTGCCCTTGTAGGTCAAGATGCAGGGGTGGAAAAATTTTCTGCCCTTGCGAGAAAATGCATGGGTGGAAAAATTTTCTGCCCTTACATTTGCAAAGTTTCATTATGCACTGGCAGCAAAATTTGCCACCCATGTGCGAAAATGGAAGAAAAGGCCAACTCTGGAAGAGGCAGTCTGGGGGAGGGGTTTTCTTGGTCACAACGAGATCGTAACTACTCTCACATTCTTAGGCCAAGATGAGAACAAATTCAAAACCCATCTCAAAAACAAACTTAGAGAGACAAAAGATGAAATGGATAAGTTTCGTAGGGGGTGTTCCCAAAAATGGGCTAATCTAATTTTGAAAACAACAGTTGGCTCCTATTGGAAAACTTTCATTAATCAAATTGATTAGCAGGAGTAGAAACCAGTCTCTAAGTGCCTTCATCCAAGCCATTGGGCTATGGAGTCAAGCTAAAAATGAAAGAAAAATAGATAAAAAGTAAAAACTATACATATATACGAACGGACTTGTTCCAGCATCAAGGATGGAATAGCTTTAGATGTTGCTCACTGTGAGGTAGTGTAAACAACATTCCATCTTGGTACTCCAGCAAGAAGCTAGCCTCACCATAGAGTTGTCGAATGGTGAATGGGCCTCTCCATAGGGAGTCAAATTTGCCGTGCATCCCTTTTGGTTCTCGTCTCTTGTCCCACAACAAGACTTGATCTCTGACTTGGAATTCATGAACCTTAGATTTTTTATCGAAGAGTATCTTCACCTGATTCTGATGCTCTGTAATTTGATCCACTACCATGGCTCGACGTTTATTTAGCTCATTCAGACACATGATTTTTTTGTTAACTGAGCTTTCGAAGGTTGAGTCTTCGATTGCTTTAGTTAACCTGAGCGCTGGTAGTTTAAGGGTGATGGGAATTTCCGCATTCAATCTATACAAAAGCTGAAAAGGTGACATACCTATAGCCCTTTTGGGTGTTATCCTATCTGCCTATAAAGCATCATACAATGCTTTGTGCCATGTTCTCTGATTGTCGTCCACCAACTTCCTGATAATAGTGACCAGGTTCTTGTTACTTGATTTTGCTTGGCCATTTCCTTGAGAGAAATAATCTGAAGTGTGGGATAAGGTAATCCCATAATAAAAACAAAATTGAGTAATTTCATGTGATGAAAAATAGGCCGCATTATCTGTTACAATTTTTAGTGGGACCCCAAACCTGGAGATGATATTTTCTATGAGAAAGCTGCACACCACTTTAGACGTAGCGTGCTTGGTTGGGATGGCCTCCACCCACTTAGTAAAATAATCTGTTGCCATGAGGACATAATCATGCCCAGCACTTGAAAATGGGTTGGCTATGCCAATGAAATCAATACCCCACTGCTGAAATGGTTCTTCGATCACAACTGGCTTGAGAGGCAAAGCGGCCAACTTAGGCTTCCCAACGAATTGTTGGTACAATTCGCACTTACGCACCCATTTGTAGGCATCTTGGAAAAGCGTGGGCCAATAATACCTTGCTCATAAAATTTTGTGCACTGTCACCAGTGCAAAAAAATGCCCTCCACAGGCCAGATTGTGGAAAGACTCTAAGAGTTTTTCTTGTTGCGCCTTATCAACACAATGAAGAAATGCCCCATCCAGGTTTCTCTTATAAATACCATTGTCCCACAGGACATAACCAACCAATTTTAATTTAACATTCCATTTCTCTTTATATGAAAGATGAGCGGGACACTCACCATATGTCAAAAAATGAGCAATGTCAGAATACCACTCATCAGTAGTTGCAACAAAGAGGACCGTAGGCACGCCTTCGATCTCTACTTCTTGATTTTCTGCTTTATCTAGAATATTGTTGGCGATCAACTGGCAAAGACCCCTACCTCATACAAGCTTGGTAGGTTTGATGTCCAGATCAAACTCCTGAGTCTTGGTAATCCAGTTACCTCTCTTCATACCAAACTTCTGTTGAGTCAAAATGGACTTTACTATTGTGTCGAGTACGAGAACTTCAGCGTGAGAGTTCAGGATATAAAACCTGAAGTGCTTGACCGCTTTGACCACTGTGTATGCGTGCTTCTCCATAAGGGAATATTTTAGCTCATGAACTTTGAGTGGAAAACTCATAAAAGAGATAGGAGATTCTACCCCTTCTTGATTTTGTTGGACTAAAATGGCCGATAGTGTATGCTCAAAAGCATAATTGTATATTTTGAAACTTTTTGTATAATCTAGACAAACCAAGACTGGTGCGCGGGTGATTTCTTCCTTAATTTATTTGAATACTGATTTTCCCTTAGCAGTCCACCTGAATGTAGCATTGCCTTTCATCATGTTGACAATGTGACGGGTTTTCTCAGCAAACTCAGGAATGAACCTTCAAAGAAATTTTACCTTTCCAAAGAAAGAGTGAACTACAGTCTTGCTGGTAGGCAGAGTAAGTTCCTGGATGGACTTGAATCTCTATGAATCAATTTTAATACCTTCATGGGACACAATGTGTCCAAGAAGTTTCCCTTCAGTTACTCTGAAGATAGATTTCTTTGGGTTTAAAGAAATATCATTCTGACGACAACGTTCTAGTATATTTTGCAAGTGATGAACATGCTCAGAATGATGTTTTGAAAACACTGCCAGATCATCTAGGTATACTACAATAAATTTTCCCATTTCATCATTGAAAGCGAGATCCATCACCCTTTGAAATGTGGTGCCTGTATTTATCAGACTAAAAGGCATTCTTTGATAAGCAAAAGTACCCCAAGGTGTGGTGAATGTTGTCTTATGCTGATCTGCTTTTCTGACTTCGACCTGATTGTACCCTGAAAAACTGTCCAACATTGATAACATTTTTGAACCTGTTACCATCTGCAAAACTTGATCCATGATAGGAAGAGGGTAGTTATCTTTTAAAGATAACTGGTTTAATTTTTTGAAATCCATGCAGATTCAAATTTCACCATTCTTCTTCCTGACAGGCACTATATTGGCAATCCATGTTGAGTGATGGATTGGGAAAATTATCTGGGCATCAAGCATTTTTTGTATCTCAACTAAAATAGTACCTGAGATTTTTGGGTTATATTGCTTGGACTTTTGCTTGTAAGGTACAGAGTTGGCCTTCAGAGAGATGCTGTGGTGAATGTCATTTGGTCTGAGTGATTTCAAATCATCATAGGAATAGGCCAATACATCTATATATTGGCGAAGTAAACTAGCAAGCTTAAATATTTCCTCAGGAGTGTAGCATTTCCCAATGTTTACCATCTTAGGATCGTGCTTGGTTCCCAAGTTTACCTGATCAAAATCTTGAGAGGAGTTTGAATCTGTTCGCTGTTGTTTAATAAACCTGTCATGGTTATCAAACAACTTCTCTAGGGAAACCAGACTTTTGGGAATCTTATTCCCTTTAAGTTGTAGGAAATCATTATCTGTATTTGTATTTGACTTGAGAGTTGCTTCACATTCTCAGAGTTCACTACCTTCAAAATGCAGTTGTTCAAAATTGTCCTTTTGCTCCAAGAAGGTGATGACTTGATCATCATTGTTAAATACTTGCCAATGGCCAACATTATCAGGTACACTTGGTCGAAAGACCAACTCAATAGTATACTTATCTCCCTTAAAGTCTGGGTGAGGGACTAAGAGAGTAGCAGAGATAGCTAATGCATCCACTTGGTCATTGAATTCCCTTAGAATGGTGGAGATATTGAAAGCATCAAAATTTTCAATCTGATCCCAGACCAGATTGTGATAGTGGTGCAACCTTTCATTTTTCATCTGATAGAGGTTCCTCACCTGACAAACTATCAATTCAGCATCCCCTTTAGCATGGAGTAGCCTAATGCCCTTTTCTCTGGTAGCCTGTAGTCCAAGCAACAAGGATTCATACTCAGCCATGTTGTTGGTATTGTTAAACTGCAATTTGTAGGATAAAGGAATAATGTCTCCTTGAGGAGATACCAACACAACCCCAGCTCCCGAATCAATAGAAGACTAGCTACCATCAAATTCTAAGGTCCATACCTCATTAGACACTGCTTTTCTTTTAAAAACTCTTTCGTTTGAGGAAAGAGGCTCTTTCATGTGTTCATTTTGATTTGTCAATTTTCCTACTGTGTCAACTGAACACAATCTCAAGTTATCATCCGTGAGAGTTTCATCAAATGCCTCATGGACCCGTCTGTAGATAAGAAGTAGTTGCCCATGCCTGAGGACTCAAATAAAATTTGAGCTTCTAGTGCCGACGATCGAGTAACTACATACCTTGCTTCTTTTTTAGGATGTAACTTCTTCATAACACCTTGGATTGGGATCCTTGCTTTGGACAAGTCCATACTTAGTTCACCTCCAACGTCTTTGCAAAAAATTTGCTCGAGCAAGATGCCATAAGATGCTAGAACATCGGCCACTAAAACTGTCATTTTTATCCACTTTTCTGGAAAAGCCGTGAAAGCATATTGAGCATCTTTTATCTGACCAAGGAGGGGAACTTGCTTGTTTTTCATAGAGAAACACCTCCCAAAAATTTTGGTCAGAGTTAGGCCAAGAGAATCTGCCACCTTCATGGGCATGACATTATCTGAGGCTCTAGAGTCTATAATACAATTACTCAGTTTATAACCATTTATAAGCAGGGAAATGTAGAAAGGTTCTATTTTCTCGAGAGCAACAGGGGGAGTCACAACAAGATTGTTTTGGGCTGGTTTATCTTTAGGAGGATCATGAACGGCCTTCAAAGGATCTTGTCCTACGGGGACAACTTTGTTCTTTACATATTCTGCTAACCTATCAAACTGCTCTGGGTCAGCCCTCAAATATTCAACCTCTGTCATTTGAATCTTAGTCTTTCTAGCATGATCAATTATATCAAATAATTGAAAAGAACTTAAAACAGAGGAAGAGAGTCCATCATCAGGGACTTTAGTAGGCATGGCACTGGTCTGAGCAACAGAAGTGGAAGGTATCGGGTGATTGGAGGTACTTACTATTTTATGAATTACCTGATCTTTTAATTATGGGGGCAATGGAGTCCCTCGTTTAGCGATGGAAACCACTGGCTAGAATTCTTCCTCCACCTTTCCTTTGTCAGTCTGTGAAGCCGACTGATTCTAAGATCTAGTGAAAACAACATAAGATCCATCCAAACCCTCCCCTTTACTTTCAGCTTCATCCTGGTAATCCAGGAAACTGATATTGGAGTCACCAGCTAATTCTTCTTCTTGTTCATCGAAGAGATTAGCATCTTCTTATTGGTCTAACTGAGGTTGGAATGAGTAGTCATGTTCAGCCTGTAGGTAACCGATCGCTGAATTGGTAGGGGCTGCTTTAATTGCCAATTTCTCTGGAGGGGGAGGCAGGCAATTTGATTGCCTTTGGTTCTGGGTAGCATTACCCTGATATTATTGATTTTGGAACGTTCTCCTAGGCATATCTTGATACGTAGGGGCAGATGTACCTTGGGCTATTTGCCTCTTCAAATCTATTAGCTCATTTGTCAATTTCTACACCATAAGATCTATAGTGCTTGAAGAACTTCCAGCAGATGAAGAGAATTTATTTTTATTAGGGTCTTTTCTGATCTTACCTGCCAGAATAAGATCATCTTCGATCTCAGTAGACAAATTTTGAGCCAATGCTAAATTCATAGGGCCAGCTTGTCTCAATAGGAAACTTACTTCGGGAAGCTGCAAGTTGATAAAAAAGCACTTGAGATTTTCTGGTGTGGGCTGAGCAACAGTTGGGATCCAATTTCTCAACTTATTGAATTTAGCTATGAAATCCCTCATGGGTTCCTAGGATTCTTTTTTCATCTATGTTAGCTGAGCTAACAAAGTGTGTGCATCTTTAGTAGGTTTAAACCTGGCCTCAAATTTAGATTTGAGCGTATCCCAGTCAGTTATTGACCCAGCCTGCAGGTGATAGAACCAATCCACGGTAGCTCCTTACAGGGTTTTCATGAAAAGTCTCACTGCTACATCTTCAAATTTGACACCAATTACGCCACATGCTATAGAGAAAGCTGCAATATGCTCATTGGGATGAACCTTTTCATCACCAAAAAACTTAGGAATTTTTTTCCTAGAACTACGAGGTAGTTCATGCAAAGGTGCAGTTAAATTAAGAGGACCAAAGGAATTGCCCCACGGGCCTTGAGCCATTATGATAGGATGATTAAATGGTGGGATAACAAACCTTAGTGGAGTGTTTATAAGCAGGGCCTAGTTAACAGTAGGAAAAGAAGCACTGCCTTGTGTTGGTGACTTGATAGGGTCAGGAGGAAAGCTCCTAGACCGTTGATGGGAAGGTGGTGGAGGAAACAGATCAAAATTGCTCTGCTATGCCAACTTGAACATGGGGTCAAAAACACCCTTGGCTCTTTGGCTTCTTGTGTAACGTGGAGTAGCCAGATTTCAAATGAAAAAGGGACCGAAACTGCTTCAAGTTGAAGCTTGAGGCTTCAAAATGCACGTTCGTAATCCCCAGCGGAGTCGCCAAAAAACTATTGCTCTGAGTTAATATTTTGTCGTCAACTAACTGATGACAAAATGGGTATATCAACCACAACATAGGGAGATTTACGCCATGAAAAGTGTGGGTTTACCAGATCTAGACGAGGTAAATCTCTCCTCTCATCAAGGGGAGGTTCCCTATAAATATTAATACGCTGGATATATATATATATATATAATTAAGTAGGAAATAACACATGGGGTGGTATAACAGCATCTACCTCTCTTTTTTTAGAGGTAATGTATAAAGAAAAAAAGAGAGAAATCCTGGTCCTTAGCTAATAACATTCCTCTTCTTTCAGGAATGGCATCGAATGGGAAGCAGAAAATCACCTGAAATAAATAACAAAAGTTCACAAAGAAACTCATGTAAGCACAAAGTCTTGCGTAGCCTCCTTCACCAACTCAGAACAAACGTAACCATATAATGAAACGAAGCATAAAGTCTCTACCTAAAACTACAAAAGATAACTGAATCACAAAGATAAAAATAGCTCAAAGTCTATCCTCTACCTTTTAGAAACGCTCTCGGATAATATTGACACATCCACTTTGCTTATTAAATCAGATAAACAAGATATTACCAGGAAAAAGGACATAAGAACTGTTTCCTAAATAACACAGATAATTTCAACACAAGTCTGAAATAAACCTGCTCCTCATTCATTCAACAAAATATGATTTACAAGTTTGAGCACAAAGTCTCAAAAATTACTTCAATTTCGGCAGAGTGTTTGCTCTTAATTTTTCCAAGATCCATTTACAAAAGAGGTCTCCACTATATATAGGGAGAAACTCTCAAAATTTAGAAAATAATAAAATACATAAATATCCTATTCAAAGATGACTCATCTTTGACTTTGAGATATTTTTCCAAACTTTTTACATGTAATTAAATATTACAAAATTGCATGAACTTTTCACAAAACAAAAGTGCATAAGGAAAGAAGAAGAGAGAAGGGGGAAAAATTAGTTCTTGCTACCATATTTCTTCAGATGAGCATTGTACATAGCAATAGATGCCTGAATTCTTAAACTGTCTGGTGCAACCGTGTTCTTGGAGATGACTGGCTCTAATTAAGGCATCCTTCAATGCTGTGATGGCCTTAGCATGACCAGTTAACCTAGATTTTAGATTATCCAGAGTCAGCTAAGTATCCAGAATATTTTCCACCGAGGTCATTAAGAAGGCCTTTTCTTCAAAATTTATTTGAATCATCCCTTTGAAACTTTGGATCATTTCTTCTATGAAGAGAAATTGGTTATCCCTCGAAGTTAGGTTGCAGGGCAGTTCTTCCAGTTTATTGAGCAGGCCCATGTCACTCTTCTCGCTAGCATCCCTAGAAGCTTTGAGATCCTCTATTAAATCCTTGAGTACCTGGATCCTGAAGATCAGTGACTCCTTGATCTCAACGTAAGAATCTTTGCTAGAGATGACACCGATAGATATCAAGGTGCTCTTCTTCAAATCTTTCATCTCCCTCTATTTGCTAAGATCTTTTTCTGAACTATCGACCTCTTGAGAGATAAGAGAGAGAAGGTCATCTAATTCAGCCCTCACCTTCATCTTGTCTATTTTCTCTGCAACCTCTGTAAGCAAAGAAACTCCCTGAGTATGCATTTTTTCAATATAATCCTCCAGGACTTTCCCCTTCAAGTAAGTTTTTTCTGCCTTTTGAATAACAGGGTCATCTACGGAGAAGGCCTATAGAGTTTCCGCTTCAGGGGGAAGAGTGAACCTCCTTATTACTACCGTTAGTTGCTCTGTCTTGGCCTTGTAATAATATTTCATTTCCTTTTCTTGGTCAAACTTTTGGACCATGATGTCCATAGCAGACTGAAGGTCACTTTTCGCACCTTCATGAGTAACTTTGCCAAGTTCAACACGAGAGATGAAATAGCTACTCACTTTGAAACCCTCAAGGGTTGTGTCCTTTGGAGGTTTGACAATTTCTAGAAATTTCTGTCCTTTTTCCTCGACCAATTTCGAGAGGATCTTTGGCCTCTTAGGAGCCTTAGCTTTCACCGGCACTATTCTGCCAAAGTCAAAGTCATCTGGAGAGATGGCTAACTTCTTTCTTTTGGGTGTGAATGCTGACATCCAAGGTAGGAGAGAAGAAGTACCTATCGTGGCAATGGTTCCCTCAGCTAGTGTTATTGTGGTAGCTTCTACACTGCTAGTGGTGATAGTGGTCGTAGTTGGAGTAACAGGTGAAATTGCACCAACTATTGATTTTATCTCTTGGGCAGAACTTTTACCTAAATTGAAAGAGGGATATGACAAACTTGGAATGGACCCAGAGGAGCGAGGAGTACCTACAAAAGTGCCCTGAGGATCACCAAATATAACCTTGGAAGGAGAGGCAGCTCTAGAAGAGGGAACACTGATAGGAGAGAGAGGAGAAGGAGAAGCCACAGGAGATTGAGGTGGAGAAGGAGAAATGCTCTTAAGTAGTTGTGCTTCTTCTTGTAAAGGCAGAGGTGAAGTGCTTGGCTATCCTGTCAGCCGGTCATCTGTTTCCATTGGATGAGCTACCTGTGCTTGAGGGCTCTATTCTGCAACTCCTTTAGTTGTTGCTTCTAGTTCCTCAGTAGTCTTGGGTTTCTTAGAAACAAATGATTTTAGGCTTGTGAGGCCTAAAAGGGGAAGGAACATCGCCTTTGTTCTTGGTCATGTTCTCTGCCTTGCTCTTCACCTCTGCTTGGTATTCAGCCTCTGATTCCATGATAAATTCTTTTAGGATGATCCCTTTGGCTGCCAACCAATCATTGGTGTTAGCCAATATTGGTTTAAATCTTTTTCTTAGAGAAGTTAGTTCCTTCTGAGACCACTGAGTTGGAGGAAGAGGGGAGCTAGCAACCTTTTCAGCCAGGTATCTGCTATTGACAATGTTCCTGTCATCAACCAGACTGGAGGGGATCTCTGCAAGCCTCAGATATTCAATCTATTCTAGGGTCAGGGTGCAATAGTCCATCTTCCTGATTTCTTTGGCCATCCTTAGGTCTATCCAGATGTCCTCAATCATGGGCTCGTGAAATTGAGTCTTTTGCCTGATTTTGTCCTTGACTCCCCTGTAGTCAAATTTATCTCTTCTCTTGAACTGCTTCAGGGTGACCATCTGCATCTCTGTTTCCATGACTTTGGCTTTGGCTACTCTTGTAATAAAATACCTACCAATTTCGATTGTAAACCTGAAACCTGGCTTTTTTAGCTCCATTTGTCTAGTGTGCACGATAACCAATTGTCAGCAAAGTTCCATTAGAACCAATTTGTTAGAAGGGAATCTGGGGAGCATATAGGGATAGCTTTGGAAAAAGCCAATCTAGAGATAGTAGAAGGTGGGAAACTGGAGGAACATACACCCGTAGTCATTGACGACTGCCTAAGCCTCATCTGATATTCTCTTTTGCTCAAGTTGAGGGTCAAAGAGGCATATAAATATGGCAAAGAAGGCATCATTTATCCTTTTGAAATGACAGGTTGACCCTTGAAGTGTCAACTGGGGGTAATATGAGTAAACTAGGGTCATCTTTCTATCTCCTTCGGTTGTTAAACCCAAAAAAGTTTGCATTGCGACAGCTATGTACACAAGGTACGAAGTCATATAAAACTTGGAAGAAGTTTGTACCTTGATTAGTTGCTCATGGAGGGCATTGTTGATCTGCTCTTCCCAAAAGATGACCTGCTTGCCTTGGAGGATGATCTTGATGAATGGGTACATCCATTCATGGAACTATGAGGAAGATGGGAGGCCCTGCACTCTGCTAAGAAGAGTGATTAAATCGCCAACTTCTTCAATGAAGTCACTCCTCGAGAAGTTTTGTGACCACCTGGATAGACTGGATCTAGGTGCCTTCAGCCACCTATTGTTCATGACTTTTTTCACCCTCTCAGGGTCTTTGTTGTATTCTTTCTGGACATCTATGAAGTCAATCTTGGTTACTTCAGTAGCTGGAGGGCACATGAAGACTTTGTCAATGAATTTGGGATCCAGCCAAATTATCACATTGCCACTGGCATCTGAGACTGACCTTGTCTCTTTGTTGTAGAAGCAGGCACATTAGAGGACAAAGTCGATATGATGTGCTGCCACTGGGAAAGCGGCAACCAAGTGGATGTTGCTTTCGATGATCCTCTTTATTTTAGTGCTTGATTTCATCGCCTTCATTCGAGTTATGAACTTGGCCATTTCCACGTGGCTAATTTCGGTGTCTCAGATGTCATCGACATTGGAGGTGACCGAAGTGAGTAGGAAGATGCCCTGGTATTTATATTTCATCATCTTTGCTTTTTTTGGAGATGCTTTCGACATTGGAACTGGTCTCGATCGGATAGGCATCAACGAGCAAGAGTTCTCTGATTGTATTGCGGTCATGATCACAAAATTAGGGGAGAGGGGACGAATTAGGGAAAATGCATTTTAAGTGATCATGGTCAATGGAAGTCACTTAAAAAGGCTGGGTCAAAAAAAGGGGCAAAAAATGAAGAAAGAGAAAGAAAGGGAAAGGATGAAAAATCCTCTGGAGTTAGAAAAATCTGGAGGGGGAATGCAAGGGCGGCAAAATTCGCTGCCCCTACAAGAGAAATGAGAAGAATGCAAGGGCGGCAAAATTCGCTGCCCATGCAGGATTGGCCTGCACAAGTAGCAAAAATCACCGCCTTTGCAAATTGAGAAGAAGGTAGGGGTGGCAAATTTCGCTGCCCCCACAGTTTAGAAATGCATGATAGGGGCAAAAAATTTCACCACCCCTGCACATTGTGCTTGCTTCGGTAGGGGCAGTGAATTTCACCACTCCTAAAAATTAGACAAGCATCAGCAAGGGGATGCGTGGGCGGCAAAATTCACCGCTCGAGCACGTAAAGATTGCATGGGCGGCAAAATTTGCTGCCCGTGCAGGTAAAGGGTTTGGGGGGGCGAGGCACAGGCGGTGAAGATTTTTCCACTCACGTGTGTCTTGGGAGGAAACCCACGAGTAGAAGGAGGCATGATGAAAATCACCGCCCTAGGAGGTTCATAGAAGAAAAGCCGCGCGCAGGATGGAGGGAAAGAAGAAAAAATAACAAAAACTTTAAACAACCTTCAAAGCTAAAATGTAGGGAAGAAAGAGGAAAGTAATGAAAATAAATGTTAAAAACAGGACCAACTTGGAAAGCCGCGCACGCCACAGGCTCAAATTTTTGAAAACGCACCTCAAATCGCTCGTCAGATGGTCTAGACATAGAAGGCAAGAGGAGAGGAGGAAGTAATGAGAGAAAAAGAGATCCAAACTGGATTATATGGGGTGAAAAACACCCCCAACCACTTGCCGCGTGTGGCAATAAATGCCACACATGGAAATTGAGGCATGCATGGGCAGCAAATTTTGCCGCCCTTGCATGTTCGATTTAGTTTAGATGCATGGGCGGCAAAATTTGCTGCCCTTGCAGATCAAGATGCAGGGGCGGCAAAATTTGCTGCCCTTGCGAGAAAATGCATGGTCGGCAAAATTTCTCGCAAAACACCTATAGACTTAATACACACTCATCTTACAACTTAGAAATTGACACAAACCATAAATACGTATGAAATGTTATAACCATAGACTTAAAATATTATATATGTATATTTGTTTGTGTTTATTAATGTTAGTTTTTAATAGTATGTTTTAATATCAAAATCAATAGTGGTCATCAAAACTTTCTACAAAGTGGTGTTTATTACATTTATTAATATTAATTTATCTTTTTTAGGTGTCAAATAAGAATTGAGTTAAGAGTCAATCTAGATGCAATAGTCCATTGTCCTATTGTTAGAATGTCCTAAAAAAATAGTCACACACACACACAAGTGATAGTTTAGACAATAAGTAGTACTATCTATAGTTTCTTCAATATTATGTTTAGCACAACATATTTTTTAGAGCTGAGTTTTTATTTCTAGTCATGTTAGTCTAAATAAAGTGTGTTATTATTAAATTTATTCTTGTAAATAGATATGTTATCAGTAGAAACCAACATACATATGAAATTATTGTGCAATGACAACCAATAATGTCAAATTAGTTAAAGTTAAGGGGGATTTCAGTGGTGGTGGAGGTTACCTATGTTGTTCATGATCAAGTGGAAGCGATCAATGATAAAGGATACAAATAATGACAACAAAGAATTAGTCCTCAAATATTTATTTTTCATATTATATTGTGTGGTGTTATATTTGTGTGTTTTCCTTTGTTGTAATGATAATGCATAGATCTAGACCACAATAACTATAACAAAGTTTTTCCTAATCAGATTTAATGGTTAGGTTAATGTGTTTGCATGATTTGGTTGATGGGTCCAAATTCATGGAGCATATATTCACATGAATAGGTTGATGAGATATTATTTATGATTGATGTAGTTAGCAAATTCAATGTGAGTGCCAAGACTGTGAATAGGTTTTTGGGCCCCTATTCATGATGATTAGTCATTGGGTGGTGTTGTCTCTCCATGTCCATAGTCGGTGGTGGGGATGTTATAAATATTAAGTATTCATATATGATATGCTATCTATTATTGTATGGATTACATGATTTGTATTGATAAGGGTTGACTCCTTGAATCAAGGAGGTCATTAACCCATATATGTATAACCTTTCATATGAATAAAATGGTTATGTAAAATGAAGTTTATTTTGTGTTATACTGTTCCAAAATTTATAGAGGTATTTCCTTGAAAGGCCATTTTTCATAATTTATTCTTTGTATATATTTTGAAGGATGATGTTTTATTGAATCCAAATATAAAAAATACAATGTATTTTGTGGTCAAGGTATAATTTTTAGTAATTATAAGTTTCCTACCTCAAATTTAATCTATAACCATTCCACCATGTTGGCAAGTTTTTATGTTATTATGTTATTATTTGGTTATTTCATTGACTCACCCAATGACCAAAAAATTAAATTACAACATTAGATAAATCACCATGGAATAGGTAATTTTCATTTGCATTTGAAAGGGAAAACTCTCTTGTATGATTGGGGATTTTTTAGGATTTTTGACTCTTTTAACTAGAAAGTAAAAAGTAATCAAAAAGGGAAAAAGAATGATAGAAAATAAATGGAAAGGGAAGGGAAGGATAAAAGAATCCAACAACAAAATAAATACATAAGACCATTTTGATAACTCAATAATGAATGTAAATGAGTGGGAACCCATTTTCTCTTATGAAAACAAGAACACAGATAAAAAATGTATAGAAGATGAAGGTCACTAGGAAGCATGAAGTCATTCCTGTATTCATATTGTATGCATATGACACAAAGTCCATTTATAGAGAATCACAACAAAAAGTTTGCATCATCAAATTTTTACATACAATGAATAAGTATTGAAGAATTAATGAAATTATTTATCTCTAAACAATAAAGCACATTCCATAACTAAAAAAAATTAACATTCTCAAAGTAACATTCATCTCACTTGCTTGTATTATTATATTTATAAATCTAGAAAAGTCTATGTACACTCAAATTTTCAGCTAGCCCTCTTATAGGGTTGAGAGAAGAGAAGAACCAACCCATTTTACAATGGAAATCATGTCCTTTTATAACATTTGCATCCCCAAAGTAATTAGGTAAACTAATTTGACTCCAACACAACCTAGGACTCAACATAACTCAACTTGTGTTGACACTTTAAGTGACCTTGTGGTTTACACATTTTATTATTTAATTAATTCATAAGTGAATTAATTTATTTTACTTTACACTATTTTTTAGATAAATTTGAGGAATAAAGGGCCTCATTCCCTATATTAACCAAAGAGAATTGAATAAAATAGGAGTCTATGACCATAGGGAAAATAACCCAAGGCAAAACATACCACCTAGAGAACCGAACCAAAAAGGACCAAAACCAATGAAACTAATAACAAATAACAATAAAAAAACCAACCAAGGAGTCAAAATAAACTGGACCTTAGGAATAACCAAATTAGAAACCAACACAAGACAATATCAAAGTATAACATCCTCCAATCATCCTTTCTTATGTTTCTTCATCTTTACCTCAAACCAAACTCCCAAAGGAGAGCCTCCAACTACTAATTTTAGATCATAATGTTGGATATTTTGAGCTTCACAAAGAGAATACTTATCAGATCTAGAATTATCTGACTCATGCTTTCTCTTGGACTCTCCTATTGGAGTTTCAAAATTAATGGTCCTTGGTCTAGTTATGTCAATCACCTCTATTAATTATTTTGATTTACCTAATATTTTACTTTCCTTATATCTTCTTTCCTTTATTTCTTCATCACTTTATTTTGTGCCCTTTGCATGATGCTCTTTAACCCTATTGGTGTTAACTTCCCATTTTGGAGTATTTCACTTTACAAATTTAAATAAAATAGATTAAATCAAAATAATTAATATGATTTAAACATATGAGGTCACATTATTTATCAATTCAGGCCCACAAAAATTGGCCACTTTGTCATGATTTAAACATATGAGAGGGACCAATCGAGCCTAGTCTATTAGGTAATAAAATTAAATATTTCCACTTGACCACCATGAGCACTCTTCTTTGATCACATGACTCATCCCAACTTAAAACATTATTGTTTGAGATATTTAGACAATCCTATGTACTTAAATGAACATTACATTTTGAGGCACTTTTCAAGTGTAGGAATTTCATTTAAAAAGTCATTATGTGACAAGTATATTTAACATGACAACTTAGCACATTGAATGGGGTTAATTTTATAGCAAATTATCTTGGTACTGACTACCTGAATTTGACATTAAAACATTGGATAGGGTTACATTCCCTAATATAGTGCATGAGAACTCTACATTCATTAGTGATCAATGCCTTATCGAACTTGTGGATTATTTTTGTTGATGAACTACAAGCACTTAATAGTCCATATCTATTTAATTGATAACTAGTTCACCTAATTAAATTGTATGTAGATGAACACACACTACCAAACCAAATCACACTTGAGGAGATATATTTGTGTTTTTGAAAAGTCTATGTGTTTTTTCCATTATGATTTGTTCTCCCATTATATTTAGAGGAGCACATCATTGTTCCATGTGGCTTGATCTAACTAATTGATAGCTTGTTTGCTTATGCCAATTGTATGGAAATGAATATGCACTATTAGACTAAATTGTATAGTTTTGAAAGTTTTATCTATTTACTTGATTGTGCACCAACTTATGAGCGGATGTGCTTTGAAAGATTTACTTGTCATATTTATTTTTGAAGAATGAAATAATGCTTATCATTTGGTGGTTTTTTGAAAGAGTCTTCAACACTTTAATTTGGAGTCAAAATAGACTCTTGATGTGGAAGATACAACCAAAACAAGTAAAACACCTAAAAACTTGAAGATGACATTTTTGATGATCACAAACATCTTTGGATGTAATTGAAACCCTAATTAAAAATGAAGTTTTAAATCTTAAACAAGCATGGGAATTGAACTAATTACTTTTGGAGGTTTAAAAATTGTTATTTGTCCTTCCATGATGTTGAAAATGGTGCCCAAGAGTAGTATATGCATTTAAAAATATTTTATTACCTTTCTCATAACTGAAACATGCATTTTTTGGCCTTTTAAAAACCAATTTCTAAATATGGAATGAATTTAGGTAACTTATAAAATCTTGGAGATAACTTGACTAAATATGAGCATCTCTTTTTACCTCATAAACAACTGCAAAATGATTACAAATTACTTTTGAAATCTGAAGTTGCATATATGGCATCTTTTCTTGATTAAAGAATGGCACTTTGAGATTTTTGTCTTCATTTACTTTTTATTTTTTAAACTACATATCACTTCAAACCCCTGACCATGACATTCAAGATATTTACCCTTTTTTATTTTTATCTTAAACATGGAGAATGACACTTTGATTCCCTTTCTTAATTTGCATTTAATATAAACTACACTTTGTTCTCCATATGGCATTGGAAATGAGTGGGGTCCCATAAATGCATGCCTTTTTCTTATTTTATTTTTATTTTAGACATGTGGCAGAAAATCACACAAGTTTTTTACTATACAATTGCACCTTTAAAATTCCACTTAAAAATCTTGTTGAAAACTTTATTAAAATATCAAGTACAAACAAATTAACAAGTTTTATAGCATTGAAATGCATTTCAAAACCTCCACTTGAAAATATTGTTGAAAAATACATATAAATATCAACTATAGAAAATTTAATGGGTTTCACACCATTGAAATGCATTTCAAAACCTCCACTTGAAAATCTCACAAAAATCTACACCAAAAATATTGTTACAGGAAATTATTGGGGATTAGTATTTACATTGGGTAAATTACTAGTTACTGATTGTATGTTACCATATGGTAAATATTTAAATGGTTATTATTGGTTTGTTGATTGGTTAAACATATATATTATTATAACAACAATATTGTGTTTATTAGGTTTAAGTTTAATATAAGAGGTGGGTGAGATAATCAAGAAATAGGAATCTCCTTATTTATAAGAGAATCCTTCCTTATATATATGTATAATGTCAGATGTAATATTGGGTCAGTGTAATAGAATATGATATTATTTATATATGTATGGATCCATTGTTCATTACATGAGTTGAAACACTACATAATCTCAATAGATTATTAATAATGGTATTAGAGCAATGTTTGATCCATAACTAAGTTGGTATAGAACAAATTTTTACTGTTTATTTTTAGTGTACAAGCTAGTTTTAGGAAGATAAGACATTATTTACATGGTTTACAGTCATGCGCTACTCATTTCCATTAGACTAAATCCATTTTGTGCACTTTCTACCACAAATATGTATTTTTAATCTGCTAAGGAAGGTCATTGTGCAGTATGATCTTAAGATTTAAAAGGACATTATTGGAAGCATAGGAAATATGATAAGAAAATGACCAATTTTATATCTTCACTCAACATTTCACTTTGATCACAGTGAACTGGACTTCTCTATCATCTTAGTTATTTTTGACCTGGTTATGTTAGGATACTTGGAATTCCTCATGCCTAAAACCAGATCCATAAACACCTGAGGTAATTAGTGATAGAGATGACCCATAGACATGTCAAGAATTCCATAGCTAATCACAAACCTCGACATTCAATTCTTCCTTTAATAGATGACCTTCACAAAGTCTTTTATGTACTACTGTAACGTTCAAGGAAAATGCATCACAATAGGTTAGTTGAGTCAAATAGTTTGATTCATTAATTTATCTTGTCTTTCGTCATCAAAGTCATAAGGTGTATTTTATGTTTAAAGTCTTTTTTTAATAGGGTCATTTTAATTTTAGAGATTAAAGTTAAGATTATGTATTTTTGGATTATAAGTTTCTAGTCATAGTCTTTTATTAGTCTTTAATACTTCATTTAGAGTATATAGGTTTTAAATTTTATGTCTATTAATTTTAAGTTTTTTTAATTCTAAAAATTAATATTTTGATTAGTTTTTATGTTTATTTATTTTATAGGTATTATTATGTCTTTTATAATTAATTCAAGTGGGATTGTCATTAAAAGAGTCAAAATAAAAAGTAGTTTTTTTAATATCAATTAGGTGTGTTAAATTTGTGAAAATAAATACAAAATTGTTTGTAAAATGATGTATTTTCAAGTGACCTTGATTTCCTATGACAATATAATATTTGATATTGAGGGGGGAAGTAAACTCAATGCGGAAACATTTGTGCTTCACATTTTTATTGGTTGAGTAAGCAGCTTCATAAGAAGGAGGTTAGAGGCAACGAAGGAAGGAGGTTACCAGAGCCTCTCATCAGTCACCAATGATAGGGCCCATGTGATGTGGTGACATTTTTTTTAGTTGTGTGGTGTGTTTTTTAGATTTTAAATGTGGTATGAAAATAAACAAATAAGAACTTAGTAAAATTCTATTCACTTGTGAGTATTCCCTATGTAATCCCTATTATGGAGGCATTGTAGAATGTTGCTCAAATTGTACTGTATCACTCATGGATCTTGAAAAGGTTAGTGGTGATCCAAAAAACTACAAGAGGTGAAGAGGTTGAAGGGATCCTATTAATGTCCAAGTTTGTGGTAAATGTGTTGAAAACCATGGAAAGTTAACAAAGAGTGACTTTCATTTTATATCAAGATCATGAGGTCAACTCCATTGGTGGCATGTTGCAGTGTAAGAACAAGATATGTTTTACAATGTAAAAACTAAGGGGGGAATATTGGGGAATAGTATTTACATTGGGTAAATTACTAGTTATTAATTGTATGTTACTGTATGGTAAATTGTTAAATGATTATTATTAGTTTGTTGGTTGGTTAAACATATATATTGTTATAAGAAAAATATCACATATATTAGGTTTGAGTTTAATATGGTATATAGGTGGGATATTTGGGAGATAGGAATATCCCTATCTATAAGAGAATCCTTCCGTATATATATATGTATTATGTTAGATGTAATATTGTGTTAGTGTAATATAATATAATATTGTTTTTGTTTGTATGAATCCATTATTCATTGCATGAGTTGAAACACTGAATATTCTCAATAGATTATTAACAGAAATCATTATGAGTTTGCATTGTGGAATCGTGCCTTGAAACTTCCACTTGAAAAATCTTGGGAAGACTTTATAAAAATATCCATTATGGATAATTTCATGAATTTCACACCATTGAAAAGTCTTAAAAATTCTCCACTTTCAAGTCGCTTGAAAAATTCCACATGCAAAGTATGAAGAAAATTTTGTAAAAAATCCCACTACAATTTTTTTTTATGAATTTCATATTATTACAAAGTATAAAAAAATCTCCACTTGAAAAATTCATAATAATATCCATTGTGGGGAATTCTAAAAGTTTTACACTGCTATGAAATATTCAAAAATATTGACTTTTTCAACAACAATGAAAACTCAAGGACATTTTTAAATATTCAAGAAAAGACCCATGATTTTACAATGAGTGTGGAGTGCCATTAAAGATTCATTTTTTTATTTCAATGTTTTATATATTTTTTTCTCAAATTAAAAGATTTTATTCAACTTTGACTTTTTCCACAGTTCTATCTTGCCATTTAACATGATAAAATCTACCCAGATGCTTTCAAAAACCCATTTTTTGCCAATGAATCAACTTGTTAGCATTGAATTGCCAAAAAATTCTAATTAATTTTAAAACTAGATAGGATAAATTCTAGATTATATTTAAGAAGATCTGAACGTAGAAAATGACATGTAAAATGAGCACATAATTAAATAAGTGCTAAGCACTATCAAACTCCAATTGCATACCAACTATGTAAATCATTTTTGATAAAACAAACAAATGTGAAAAATCATTTTTGTTAATTTCTATCCATGCATTATCACATTTACTTATGCGTGATTTTTTATTGATCTTGATTTTCTCTTTGTGGAATTTTAAGCATAAATATTTGAAGGTTAAAAATACCAACAAGACTCATAAGATGACATTGAAATGGTTAATTTAAAAAAAATATTATTGGCATACTAAAAAAATACATGTGTAAAATTTTTAAGTACATCATACCTCCACTAAGTGGATGAGGGATAATGATTTAATGGAGGTTTTAAAATTATTTAATGGAGGTTTTAAATGATTGGGCTATGGATATTGATAATTGGACCAACAAAGGAAACAATGCCAGTTATATTATTAAAACTTTCAAACCTGGCGTTAGGTTAGGGATGATATTGATGAATAGGTTATATGGTGCTTCTAACATTGATGATGTCAACAAATTATACGTGACCTTGCTTTATCTTATCATAAATGAATCAACAAATCCTTCTCTAGGTGAGATTATTACTTTTAATTTGTAACAACATTTCCATGGTGTCAAGGAGATCCGTAGTTTCTATATGATGTCATATTTGGTGGACACTTATTGTGCCACTTTAACAATTTAGACATGTAGACTTCCCTAGGTATCCAAATTCTTTTATTTCACCCATTTATGTGTTGTATATTAAAATGCATATATATATATATATATAAAATGAATGCATCGCAAGAAATTTTTGATTACTTTTACCTTCCAATGTTTTTGATGATTAATGAACATCCTATGACAAGAATATCAAAAGAGATGAGGGAATATATTAATAAAATTGGAGGCTATTTATACTATCCTACATATTCTATAATAATTGAAAGATTTATAGTACTTCCTTATAAATTTCCATATCATTTTTCCTGTTAGGCTGGCAGAACAATAAATGGCTTACCAATTATTCCATGAAGTTGGAGATTCTATAATAATAGTAGTCAAATATCATGGCCTCCTACACCATTGAAACTATGAAATTCCACTCTACATGTCATGTCCATAAATACAAAATTTTACATTACATAGACCAACATTTAGATAATTTTAAAAAGATGTTGGTCAGGAACTCGTATCCGTACAAAAATATGACCAAGAATTTAAAATCGATATAAGGGGAAAGTTTAGTATGTATTATCTACATCAAGGCCACTGAGATTACTCACATATCCCTCAATCCAAAAAATGGTTTGGAAGTGATTAGGAAGTTGTAAGAAACAAGTCTGTTTAGACCACCACCATAGTCACATAATCAAAGGGAAATGCATATTCCTATTATTGCATTGGTCAAGGAGAGGGAATAACTTTAGATGAATAACCCAATTATAATGAATAATTTAATACATGGTTTTCTCATAGCCACACCTTATATGATCACTCTAGTGCTTATAAGGCCATAGGGTAACAAGGTATTTCTTTACCCCTACCACTATAATGTTTGTTGTCCTTCATTTTTGGCCAACATTCCTATTATTATGAGTAAAGTTATGCCTTATGTTTCCTTAAATGTTTCCATTGTCACCATTTTTTTCACATGTTACTAGTCAACCTAATTTTTTTAACAATGTGTCACTATGTCTCAACATAGTGTTGAAATTTAGGATGTTGAAATTATTTATATTCAAGTATTGTAAGTTTTTTTGGTCATAAATGTTGTCTTATCATCTCAATTGCTAGCCAATGTTCCAATTTATGGTGTCCCAGTGACTACTCTATTTTTAGATGTTATGTTTTATGCTCCTCTACCTCTAGTCACTACAACCCATATTATTTCTCAAACATATTTTTTTGGCACAATGACAAGTCAAGTTTGTAAGATTTATTCATCATCACCCATAATTGAATCAACGCCTATGTTTTACGCTCCTCTACCTCTAATCACTACAACCCATATTATTTCTAAAACATATTTTTTTGGCACAATGACAAGTCAAGTTTGTAAGATTTATTCATCATCACCCATAATTGAATCAACACTAGTGGAGATATAATACCATCCTAACTAAAGGGTGAATATGGAAGCCCAAAAATGTACCACTTAACTCTATAATCACTTTAGGAAGTATATTATATTTTTCAAGCCACCAAAAATCCAAAATACTAATGGAGGGGCAGAGTATCCATTAATCTTCTAAGAAAAT